>MU223490.1:1924471-1952540 GCA_018584345.1 Thuja plicata | reverse complement strand
CTCATCTCATCATTTAGCTTGTTTTTGAATTAAATCCTTCATACTAGGTTGTATTGGTCACTGATTCACCAACATATTCTGAGGGCTGATATGTTGTTGGTCACACTCCTCCTAAGTTAGAAGGCAATAGATCGGTTTTAGAGGGTTTCATATGTTTTCCTTGTTTTTCACTAACCCCATGATGCTAATATAATGATCTATTGATTGTTTGTGTATGTTCCGACAGGTACCCATTTACACACGAACAACAACATCACACATCATTATCAAAATAGCTTCAACCTTTTCTATGTAGCAGAAAAATCATATTTTCCCTTAACCAATAATCATCATTAATAGAAAAATAATCCCGAAAACTTGTTAACTCATCAAGAGGACTTATATAATTCACAACACTTTTATTTAAATTATTCTTAATTTGTGATCCATCATATACATCAAATTTCCAATCCATACTTGAATACATCTTAGAAATAATAAATTATGACATTATCATCCAAGAAAACACCTTTTTGGACCACAAAACACAAATATTTTCATCAGAGAATTAGTCATGCCTCATTACCCTACTGAGAAGATACCCAACATCCAATCTCAAGGGGGAAAACAAATGGAAACTCCCCATTAGACCCTGTAGTTTGAGTCATTTAACAAATGATGATATAGCATCCATAATGGATGTTGGATCACCATCAGAAATACCCTCTATATTCCACAACAAATATATCATGTTTCTTTCTTTTGAGTCTTCTGCAACTATCAAACAATCACCTTGCTCATACTTGCAGAAATTGGCAATATGTCATGTCATATTGCATCTGTAGTAAACCAGGACATCCTTGCATAATCTAGAAATACACCCTTTGTTGATATATTTATAAAAAAAATCAAACCATCCTTTTTTGTAGTTTCACAATTTTTGGCATTGATATTTATACTACATTCCATTTTTCTATGGCCATGTCCATTGCAACCATAGAAATATCCATTGAATTTCTTAACATTTTGGTTATCATTCACTCTAGTGCAATTCATTTTACTTCTAAACTAAACTACCTTTTTGTAACTTATTGAAATGATAGCTGATGAGCCTCTTAAAAGGTCATCTTTTAAAATGCTTCTTACTTTCTTTTTCAGTAGTTTGCTTGGAATTCAGATACTTTAAACTTATGGTTTTATATGTATATTTTATATATGTAAAGACATAAGTAGGTAAATGGATGATAAAGAGCATGGTGTATTTTCTTGGAACTGATGGGTAGAAGTTAGAGGATATAAGTAGTTGCATGATAAAGAATGATCCTATTTCCTAAGCTATGTTTGTGGCTAGTCTCCTTCCTGTATCCATATGCCTTGCAAGAGTATTGATTGGAAACTAACACTTCTTTCCTAGTATTAATGATAAAATATATATATGTATTGAAGGTTGTGTATGCTAACCATTTTGTAGGGATCAAGTCATGGCATATTCAAGAACAACATCGTGGTGCTGAAGAAGTCAAGGACAACCGTTGCTGCAAAAGCACCATCATGCCTAAAGAATTAATCAAGAAATTGAAGAAGAGCATGCCGCAAGACTTTTGCGGAGGAACAAGTTAATACAGTTCTTGAGTAAACACAACACACGGATCTAGAGCCACTACATGCTATATTCTGGGAAGGACTTGAAGACTTACTCTTGCTTATTGATATTTTCTGTTATGAGCATTATGTATCCATTAGTGATCCTTATTAATGGAGTGATCCTAGATTTAGGGAGTAGTGTAGTTTATATTTAAATAGGCCGACTATTGTAAGTCTTAAAGTTTGGTCAAGCTAGTTGATATATTTTTCATGAATAGAAGTTGATATTGTAACACTGTTTTACTTTCCAAGTATATTTTTCTCCATGAATGAATAGAGTGCATAATTTGAGTTTCATTCTCTTATCTTGATTTCTTTTCTATTCACTCATCCAAGGGGGCCCACTTGGTGAGTGAATCTCTTTGTTAGAGTAGAAGTTATTTCCTTGTTCATTAAGAAGTAATTAAAACTCTGATGTTCATGCAACCATTGGTAACAGAACTGGTGGACTGTTCCTGCAGCATAGGTGAGTAGAGTAGTTCCTATTCGTGATTATTGCTTTCTTAGAGTAAAATAATTTACTTGAGATAGTGTAGATTTCCTAAAGCTTGATGTATTTCAATTCCATAGGTTTATCCATGATAATAAAGAAGGTTTGAAGCATATACTTTGCAAATACCATTCCAAGTTTACGTCCCTGGTCAATAATTATATGAGACTAAATAATCTACTTAGCAGCCAATTAGGGTGTCCAATCCTGAAATAGCAGTCCAATGCTATGTGTTTCTAAGAAAAATTTTTTGCCAAGCATTTTTGGCGCTGCTGCCAGGGATGGTGTTAGTTCAAACTTACTTTGGTGTTCATGTTCCCAATTTTTATAATTTAGGGCTCAATTTCAAGAAATCCTTTTATGCATAGAAGAAGAGATCCTCATTAGAGATTCCTTCCTCATCAATACCAGGTTGAACCATTTGATATTTTCAATCCCAAGCTGGAGGAGCCCCGAGTTGAGAATGAAGAAGAAGACCCATTTGAAAACTTATTTGCTGATGCCCAAGGAGAAATTTTTTCACCATCGTCCTCTGAAGAATCACTACACTTGCATGTCCTCTTTGATGAGGCTGAGAATCAAGACAACCCATTAGCTCTTATAATCTATCAGCCACAAAACCTAGGACCTCCTCCAAGGATGGCCTAGACTACCTTTCCCTTCCCAATTCCTCCTCAACAAGGTAATCAAAATCTAAAGAACATACCAGCCGCTGCACTTCCAAAATTCTATGGCCTTATCACTGAAGATCCAGAGACCTTCCTCTTTGAGTTTGACATCCTCTATAGGATTTACTACTACAAAAATTATTCCCATAAGCTGAAATTGTTCCCATCAACTCTTAAAGAGGCTTCTCTAAGGTGGTTAATGGGCCTTGGAGCTAATGTTGTAGAAAATTCAAAAACCATGAGCAACATGTTTCTTTCCAAATACAAAGAATATTGTAGAGGATGAGATTTAAAAGCAGATGACATCTTCAAAATGTAACAAAAAGAGGATGAAACCTTGGAGGACTATGTTTCCAGGTTTATGTTTAACCTGCAGCACCACACTCAACACCAATTGAACAAGGAATCACAGAAGCATGTGTTCCTCAAAGGTGTCAATGATGGAATCATAGAAGCCTTGGACCTTATGGCCGGTGGGGATATCACTTAGAAGAACTAGGTAGATATCATGACTATATGTCTTAACTACTCAAGAGCTACAGTAAAAAAAGGAAGAGGAATAAGAGATTTTCCTCATAAGAAAAATAGCTCAGGAGTATCCAAGATAGAGATGTCCAACCTCCTGTCTGAATTCAAGCAGGACATTATCAATGACGTGGCCACTCAGTTGGATAGCATGCAATCCCGGAGGAAGAAGGAGGATGCAAAAGCTATGCTAGCTGAATTCTGCTCTCATTATAGAGAGAAGAAAAGAAATTGTAAGTGCAAAACTGTTGCATCCGTGGACACTACCTCAATGTCCACTAATTTCAAATCCATAGATGAGGAGAATGGAGAGGTTTTCTACGTGGCTCAAAGGTGACCATGGGCTCAGAGACAATGTATGCCTCAAGACCCCCTGAATAACTTTGGTTATAATAATAGTAATCAGTGGCAAAATTAAAACCCCTAGAATTCTGGCCCTCAAGGATAGAATTGGAATCATAACTGGTCTAACCAATAGCCACAATATAACCAAAACTATCAGTAGCCACAGTGTAACCAAAACTATCAGAGCCACAATACAACCAAAACTTCCAACAACAGCCTCCATTTAACCCATACCAGCAGCGGTTTAACTAATATCAACAATCGCAGTAGAATAAGAAATGGCAACCACATGGTAACTGGAAACAACAACCTTAGTGGGGACCTAATTAGCCTAATCAATACAAAGCTATCATGCCTCCACCTCAGCTACAATTTATCATACCTCCACCTCTTGCAGCCAATAGTAGTCCTCAGAAGCCACAACTGCCTATGCAAACAAATCCAAATCCCAATAAGAAGCAACAAGCTTATTCACTGCAAGTGAATGACATCCACCTACGATCAAGAACTACATTGCCTGCACCTAGGGAACCCATAATAACTAATGTTTTTGATACTGAGGAAATTCCTGACATTCAACACACTGTTGTTCCACCTATTCCACCACCTACTCTAGCTTTGAAAACTCCACCTTATCTGCAAAGATTGGCTCAACAATCAATACCCCCTAAAGAGAATCCTATTGCAACTGATCTGATTGACCAACTAAAGCAAATGACTATCCAAATACCCTTATTAGATGCCCTAAAAGAAATTCCCATTTATAATAAAGCAATCAAGGAAGCCTATATCAAGCACCCTGGTAAGAAAAAGAAAGATCCTAATATCGTCCATGTTCTTGGATAGCTTTCTGATCTTATGCTCAGTAAAGCCTTGATGCCTAAGTACTTTGATCTCAGGAGTCCAGTGGTTACCACTCAAATTAATGGTATACAAATACAAAATGCCTTGGTTTATTTAGGGGCATCTATCAATGTAATGACTATGGATGTGTTGTTAAGAATTAGCATCATTGGGTTGAGGGAAACACCCACCATACTCCAATTAGCTGATAATTCCACTATTAAGCCAGATGGTATGGTAGAGGATATTGTTTCCATGCTAGATTCCTTGGATTATCCCTCAGATTTCATTATCATATCCCCCAAAGCCACACTAGGAGGATATCCATTAATCCTAGGAAGGCCTTGGTTGGCCACAACATATGCTTGCATTGCATGTCACTCAGAAAAAATGACAATATCTGATGGCATTCATACCAAGAAATTAACTCTATATTCTCCAGCCAAACCCCAAGCTGAACTTGACCAAGTTGTCTGGCTAGATCTAGGAGATGTTCCCCTCGAAGCTAATTCAGTACATCAGCTTATGGTTATTGGTAGAGATCCATTTATGGCCTCACAAGAGGAAGATGACATACTAGTAGAAATCCTTACAAACTAGTATATCTCTAAAAAACCCTTGTGTCATGTCCCTGACTATTCCCTACAAACCATATTGCTCCGGCAGTCATCATCTAAGTTTCTTGCAGCACCTGATTATCTCCATACCTTGTTACCCCATGAGATAAAGTCACCCTCATTTGCAGAATTTCTTATGCTGGATAAAGTCAAAAGAGTAGAACTTGCCTTAGGTAAAGAATTGAATGTCAATAAGAATCTCATTGAATCTCAGATATCTATTCTTCTCCAGCTTTTAAAAGAGAGTCAGCAAGCTTTTGCATGGGACTATACTGACATGAAGGAGCTTGACCAAAAACTGTGTACCGATAAGATCTATATAAGTCCTGAGTCTAGACCAATTAGGCAAGCCCAGAGAAGAATAAACCCTACACTAAGAGATATAGTAAAGGATGAGTTACAAAAAATCCTCCAAGTTGGCTTTATATATCCTATTTCTGATAGCCAGTGGCTCTCCCCTCTTGTAATTGTCCCAAAGAAAGGTGGCAAATGGTGAGTTTGTGTGTACTATATAGAGCTTAATAAAGCCACTAAGAAAGATCACTTTCTATTACCCTTTATTGACCAAGTACTTAACAACCTTGATGGTAAGAAGTATTGTTAATTCTTGGATGGTTTCAGTGGCTACAACTAGATCCAGATATCACCAAAAGACCAGGATAAAACAATGTTCACCTGTCCATGGGGAACATTTTCTTATTCTGTCTTGCCATTTGGATTATGTAATGCACTTGCTACTTTTCAGAGGGCAGTAATCAATATTTTCTCTGACATTCCTGCTGACTGTGTTGAGATATACATGGATGACTTCACTACATATGGAACTACATTCGAAGAGGCTCATGCTAATTTGAAAAAATTTCTTAAAATATGTTAGGACTACAACCTCTCGCTTAAGAGTGAGAAGTGCTAAATGATGATGGAGGAGGGAGTTGTCCTAGGACATTACCTCTCATCCTTTGGCATATAGGTTGATCCTACAAATATTGCAATCATCATTACACTCCCCACTCCAGAAAAGCAGAAGGATGTCATGAGTTTTCTTTGTCATGCTAGTTACTACAAGAGATTTATTAAAAAATTCAGCCAACTTCCTGCCCATTGTAAACATTATTTAAAAAAGAAGCAAAATTTTAATGGACAGCTGACTATGAACTATTATTTTAGTAGTTGAAAGATGTGTTGATGAAGACCCCTATTCTTAGAGGACCTAACTTGAAGTTTCCCTTTCATATCCACACTGATGCATCTTACTATGCCATTGGGGTAGTGCTAGGTCAAAAAGAAGGTATAGTTGAGCATGCCATTTATTATATAAGAAAAATCTGCAAGGTGCTGAACTTAATTATACTGTTACTGAAAAGGAACTTCTTGTTGTAATCTATGCACTTAATAAATTCAAACATTACATAACTAGTTATGCAGTATTTTTCTATACTGATCACTCAACAATCAAATACTTGATGAACAAACCCGTCATCTCTGGTAGGTTAGCTCGCTAGTTACTCCTCATGCAGGAGTTTGATATAACTATTATTGGTAAACTTGGTAGAGCTAATGTGGTGGCTGATTTCCTCTCTAGATTACAAGTTCCCGATGATCCTACAACAATTCATGATAGCTTCCCAGATGAGAACCTATTCTCTGTTGCAACTTACAATCCATGGTATGCTGACATCACCAACTACCTTGCTACAGGAATAAAAGCACCTCATTTTTCACCTCGTGAACGTAGGCTACTGGTTGAGAAAAGCTTCAACTTTTCATGGATCTTTGGATTCATGTTCTACATAGGTCCTGATCAAGTCACCCGAAGATGTGTTTGCAAAGATGATAACTATGATATCCTTCAGGCTTTTCATGATGAGCCGTGTGGTGGCCATTTTGCAGGAAAAAGGACAACATACAAGGTATTGACCACTGGATATTATTGGCCTACCTTATATAAATATGCAGCTAAGCATACCAAGAACTGTGAGTGATGCCAGCGAATGGGCCACCCAACCAAGTCTGATGAAACTCCCTTGCAACCTCAAGTGGTTGTCATGCCATTTGACAAATGGGGCATCGACTTCGTTGGTCCCATTGAGCCATCTTCCTATGGTAAGTCTTATATCTTAGTATGCACTGACTACGCCACAAAATGGGTTGAAGAAAAAGCAATGAGGCATGTTAGGGATCATAAGGTAGCAGAGTTTCTCTATGATTTTATCTTTACTAGGTTTGGTGTACCTTGCAAATTAGTAACAGATCAAGGTGCGTAGTTTACCTCTAATCTTATTGTTGAATTCATGAATGAATACACAGTGAGGCATGTTAAATCTTCACCATACCATCCTCAAGCTAATGGGCAGGCTGAGATCACAAATTGGGAAATTGAAGTTATCCTGATCAAAATAGTTGTTGTTCACAAAAAGGATTGGGCTACCCACCTTCCTAAAGCCATTTGGGCTTATCGAACAACTTGGAAAACCACAACTGGTTTTAGTCCTTTTGAGCTAGTTTATGGAAAATCTACATCCATTCGTATTGAGTTTCACCATAAGACTCTCAGGATGGCATTGGAGTTAGATATCAACCTTACTAGGGCACAAGATGATGGGCTCATGTAGCTTAATGGACTAGATGAGTATAGGAAGTCTTCTCTTCACAACACAAAATTGATTCAAAAGAAGCAAAAGAAGTGGCATGACAGATTCATCAAGGATAAGAAATTTTCCATTGGTGATTGGGCCCTGCTCTATGAATCACACTATCAGCATACTCCAGGAAAATTTTAGACCCATTGGTCAGGAACTTATGAAATAATCTTAGTTTTTGACAATGGTGTAGTTCAGCTTTCTACCATTGATCCTGTGTGATTCAAACTTCTTGTCAACGGGCATTGTCTTAAGATATATCACAATCCCATGAGTTTTGTCTATGCAAAGCATAGACAACCACACTCCTGCAGCCAAAGCATCTGGGTCTTCCACCCATGTTTTCTCCAATCTATGATTTTTATCCTAGATTCCATAATAAACATTTCATTTCCTGTGAAATGATTTCTACATAATAAAATCCACTTCACCTCATCTCTCTACCATGTGACCATACCATTGCATCACTCCATCAATGCATGTAGCACAGCAGAACACTCTTCTTGCAACACCTCATAGGTTAGTGACACATACTTTTTCTCGTATATTATTTTATTCATTTTTATTTTGATTAAGTGTTCTTTTATTTTTTTTACTCTTGCACGCAAAGGCTTGGTGGGACCCATTCCTTACACTTAGTTGGGGGGAGGGGTTATTTAATGCTTGTTTCAAAATATTTCCAAATTAACATTAGAATTTAAAAAAGAAAATTTTATTTCTTGTCTTTTCACGATGACCACTGTCATGTGGGAGCTTATCCATCCTCCTGTGATTTCGTCATCATGATTTGAAAGAAACTAAAATCTAAGGTTCACTTAATAATGATATTTTCATGATGTGTTAGGGTGGAAGACATTAACATGCATGAATTTATTTATGAATACTATTCAAAATAATGCTTATTTGCAAGGAATTAAAAGCTATTTTGTACTTCAAATTTTTCTCATAAAAAACACCTTGAGTCCGTAAGGAGTCTTGCATTTTCCAGTTTTCTGTAGCATTTGTGGAGCTCCTGCAAAGCCATGTTTTTCATTTGTAATGGGCAAAGACCTTCAAAGGCATGAGCCTATAGATCATAGTGTTCTACTTGGGGACCCAACCGCCCGTGAAATGTTTCAAAGAAGGGGATGGCTGGATTACTGCCTTAGCCTTAATGGCTTTGATGAAGAAATTTCTTTCCAATTTCTAAACACTCTGAACAATGGGTTTGCAGTGGTTAAAGGTCTGAGGATAGAATTCTAAAATGACATTGTGGCAGAAGTTTCAAAGTTTCCATAGGAAGGAGAAAAATGGAGTAAGGATATTGACTTGCACTCAGCCAGGGCACAATTTACCCTACATGGTGACCCACATTTGGACGTTGATAAGAAATAGGGAACTTCAATAACATCATTACCCATGGATTATATGCATCCAACTACATTCATAATATCCTACTTCACTTGTGAAGGCCATTACAAGTACCTCCATGGACTGCATTTCAAGATTTTGAGCGCCCTCCACCATGAAAATTGGCTAGTAAAATTACCTAGTTTTCTATTTAATATTGTGAAAAAGAAAGCATCTCTAGTAGAGTCAGGAAAAGTTCAATATATTTCTCATCATTGTTTAATCAATTTAGTTATAGAAAGAGAATTAATTAAGCAATCGATTGGGACTTGGGATGAATTTTTGGCCATGGAGAAAATAGTACCTAGGGTGGTTGGCCCTAGAGGCCAGAGTGTAGGAAGAAGGGTTAACACAAAAATGGGGGTTTGTAAGGTAATACAAAAAGAAGAGTCCATTCCCAAAGCATCTTCTTCTAAACCTAACCTATCTAAGAAAAGATCCTATAGTGTTATTACTCTTGTGTTTGATAAAAAGAAAGGAAAAACTAGGGAAGTTGATGTCACTCCTGATACTTCACCTTCCAAGAAAACTAGGTCTACTTCCATTAAGGATAGAGGTAACCCTATAGGTAGAGGGCATGAATCTAGAAAAACAACCACCTAATAATGAAGATGTTAGTAATCTAGCTGAGGAACCTTTTCCCTCTCCCAAGGAGGTAATGCCAGAAGAACCTCCTATAGCCATTATGGAGGAGGTTTCAACTAGCAGGAAGAAATGCAAAGATCCTCTAAGCTCTTTTCAAACCCCTATTAGGTAGAGTGCTAGGCTTTCAGCTAATAACAATAAGGTAGACATAACCTATGATCTAGTTGTAAATGTTGAATCCTTTGAGTCTGTAGAGAAGTCCTCTTTAGAGGAAATGGCTCCAACAAGAACAGATAGTGACAACATTTCCCACATTATGAATGATTAAGCTACAGCTGACCCACAAGTTGATTTCATCCTCATAAATAGTGATAAGGATTATGAGGAAATAGAGGAATAACTCTGTTGGGCAAGATACTGATGTCAATTCAGAAAACCTACCCCCTGATGAATTCCCTACAATAGATGAGGACATTGTTGAAGAGGTGTTTAAACACATGAGTAGAGATGGATTAGACACACTGGCCAAAGCAGCTGAATCGTCCCAAGTGGATGATTCAATAAAAACCCTTGTCATATGGAGAGGAAAAACTTCCATTGATGAATCCTACCAAGATAGTGATTCAATGAAAACTCATGACAAAGGAAAAGGGGCTACTTCCACTGAAGAGGAAGTAGTAAGAATCCCTCAACCTGCATCTGGATGGATTATTATTCTTCAGCAAGAACCCATGCCACCACCATATTTATCTACACCTTTAGCAGCAGGGTTGAGTTTATACCAAAAATTTATATGGGAAAAGGCACAATGAAAATTGGAAACAGAAAAATTGAAAAGGATCATTGAGGACCAGGCTTGTCAACTAGAATAGAAAATAAATTAGATTGTAGTATTGGAGAGGAAAATTGAGCAGATCACTGAATTTATTCCTGCATCAATGACATGTAGGTCACCATCTCCATTTTATGCTTTGTTCCTTAAAGAGCAATTTGTTAACTTTCAATTGACTAGGATTGTAGAGGGATTGAATCCTTCTATTTTTACACCCCATGAATTTTATGATGCCTTCTAGTCAACTCCCATGTCCATCAAAAACCTATTATGTGAATTGTATTTATACAATCTTGTTGTGCCAGACAATAGGGATTGGAATTCACTTCTATACATGGGAGATGTTCAACTAAGGGCAGTGATGTCTTGGATTCAGAATGAGATTAGCAGAAAGCATCAGGCTTTGCCATATAGAAGTAGTGAGATAGGTAAACCCCTCATGATGAGGCATGAAGTACAGAGTTCTAGGAAGACTTTCCTTGATTGGAACTCAATTACTATCAACCCTAGTGGATCCCACAAAGTCCTTCCAGTCAGAGAGAAGGCATACATAGATTGGGAACAAAATTCATCATAGGATATTGAGGCTATGATTACATCTTGTAGATAGAGGTGGGTAAAAATGTCCCATGACTTAAAAATCAGGGAACCTCATTCTCCACATAATTTAACTCTGGCCACTCGTTGAGCCCCATGGTTTATAATGTTGGGTAGAACACTGCTGAATTACTAGATTCCCTTAAGGTTTCAACCTCCTATCCTCCTACAACCTTTGCTGGCAGTAAATGAAAATGTAGAAGATCATGATATGACTCAGGAAGTACAGAGGTGGGAAAGACTTTAGGAAAACCACGGGTATTTCAACTATGTTGTTGATAAACCAGGTCAAAATATCGCCAATGACCTGAGGCTTAGGGCCAGGATCTGTAATTTCATGTTTGTTGGGGACCAGAAATAGTGCAGTTGGGGGGAATGATGAGCCTCTTAAAATGCCATATTTTCAAATGCTTCTTATTCTCCTTTTCAGCAGTTTGCTCGGAAATCAGATACTTTAAACTTATGGTTTTATATGTATATTTTATATATGTAAAGACATAAGTAGGTAAATGGATGATAAAGAACATGGTGTATTTTCTTGGAACTGATGGGTAGAAGTTACAACATATAAGTAGTTGCATGATAAAGAATGATCCTATTTCCTATGCTATGTTTGTGAGTAGTCTTCATCCTGTAGCCATGTGCCTTGCAAGAGTATTGATTGGAAACTAACACTTCTTTCCTAGTATTAATGATAAAATATATATACGTATCGAAGGTTGTGTATGCTAACCATTTTGTAGGGATCAAGCCATGGTGAATTCAAGAACAACATCATGGTGCTAAAGAAGTCAAGGAAATCCATTGTTGCAAAAGTGTCATCATGCCCAAAGAATTAAGCAGGAAGTTGAAGAAGAGTGTGCCACAAGACTTTCACGGATGAACAAGTCAATACAATTCCTGAGTAAACATATTGCGAGGATCTAGAGACACTACATGCTACATTTTGGGAAGGACTTGAAGACTTACTCTTGCTGATTGATATTTTTTGTTATGAGCATTATGTATCCATTAGTGATCCTCATTAATGGAGTGATCCTAGATTTAGGGAGTAGTGTAGTTTCTCCTTAAAAAAGATGACTATTGTAACTCTTAAAGTTTAGTCAAGTTAGTTGATATATTTTCTGGAATAGAAGTTGATACTGTAACACTGTTTTACTTTCCAAGTATATTTTTCTCCATGAATGAATAGAGTGCATAATTTGAGTTTCATTCTCTTATCTTGATTGCATTTATATTCACTCATCCAAGGGGACCCACTTGGTGAGTGAATTTCTTTGTTAGATTAGAATTTATTTCCTTGTTCATTAAGAAGTAATTAGAACTCTATTGTTCCTGCAACCACTGGTAACAGAACTGGTGGACTGTTCCTATAGCATAGGCGAGTAGAGTAGTTCCTAATCATGATTAATGTTTTCTTAGAGTAACCATTTACTTGAGATAGTGTAGATTTCTTGAAGCTTAATGTATTTCAATTCTATAGGTTTAGTCATGAGAATCAAGAAGGTTTGAAGCATATACTTTGAAAATACAATTCCAAGTTTACATCCCTGGTCGATAATTAAATGAGACTAAATAATCTACTTAGCAGCTAATTAGGGTGTCCAATCCTGAAATAGCAATCCAATTCTATGTGTTTCTAAGACAATTGTCTATCCAAGCAATAACATCTTCCATTGAAAACTAAGTTCCTTATCAAACTACTATAACCATTAATTTTATCTCCTATACTTTTGCAATAAAAAAAATACCATCAAGGGAAGATTACTTGGAAAGAATAGAAGGAGATCATTTATTCTTCATCCTTTTTATGTTCTTTTTCTACACTAGATGCTTCTTGTTCTTTTTCTACTCTTGGTCTTTTGATTTCTTATGTTTTAGTTGTCTATGGTTGACCATATTCTATTTATTTTTATCCATCTTATGATCTCATGTACTCCTTTTATCTTCTTCCCTCTACTTCTGATTTACCATGTTATTTTTTTCTTCCTCTTGTTTTTTATTGTATTTCTCAAGCTTTTGGTCATCCATGCTCTTATTTTCTTCCTCATTCTTATGATCTACTATAATCCACTAAAAATCCTTTTTGCTTCTCTTTGCTTCTGTTCCATTATTTTCTTCTAGTCTAACATGTCCTTATTAATGTCTTCTTGTTTTTGTTCTACCATAACCCATTCGGCCTCTATCAGATCTTCTAATTCAACTTTTCTTTCTTTATTGTCCTTTAACAGTACATATCCCACTTTGTCTTGATCAATTTCAATTTCTACATCATCTCCCCATATACCATTATATTGAGTTATAAAACATAAATTTTTACATGTCTCTTCACTGTAATAGATATTATCAATAGTGTTGAATCCTTCTACTACCTATTTCCATTCTATTTTTTTAATATAGTACAACCATCACTTTTGAACATAACTTCATAACCCTTTTTTAACATCTAAATAACAGTTAACAAATTATTTTTCAAACCTTCAACATAGTAAACATCATCAATTCTATGTTTACCATCAATTCAAATGTTTCCTATGCCTTTGATTTGAGCACTTACTTCTCATGTGAATCTAATTTCTCCACCATCATAATTTTCAAATTTGATAAAAAAAAATTTTTTATCTCCTTTCATATTATTTGAACAACTAGAATCTATGATACATGCATCTGCAACAACTTTAGCATGCAAAGCAATCTGTTCCCTTCTTTGAGAAATAGCTAAAAAAAAAGATTCCTCAATTATTTCATTAGTATCTTAATCTTAAAAAAGATATTCCTCCATGGACACAAGCTCTTATTACTTCTACCTTTGAAATTAAACTTCTTTCTAAAATCTCCTTTCTGTTGATTTCCATTTTTATCTTCATCTTTTGAATCACTATGATAATCCTTATACTTGAAATTATTAGAAAAATGCACTATCCTTCCACAATTGAAACATTTAAGAGGTAAAGTTCCTTTGTATCTACTAGTTCCATGCTTGAATCTCCTTAAAATATATGCTTAAAAATCCTCCAACATTTTGCATGTCTCTAGATCAACATCTTCAACAACTTTGAAAGTAGTCTCTCTCTTTTTTCTTCTCGGATCATTGTTCTCCCTTTTCTCTCTTCTCTTCTTGAATCATTGTTCTCCCTTATTGAAAATTCCATTGGTATGAAATACTTTTCTAGGGTTAATAAGATATTAATAATAACATCATTATTTTCTAGATGTCAACTGGCAACTCTCATTCCATCAACAACATTAGTAACCGTATATATGTAGCTCTCAACACTCTCATCTTCATTTTTCTAAAAAAATCATACTTTTGTTTGAGATTCATCGGTCTTTCTTGTTATCTCTTCAATTCCTTCATACACCAATACCAAATTGTCCCATATTTCTTTTGGACCATTCAATCCTTCCACTTTTCCAAAAGTTGTGTCCATAAAGTACTGAAAAAGAACTGTCCTTACTTTCACATTTTCTTCCTCTTGTATTTATTATTCATTATTCAAAGGTATTCCATAAGGATTATACAAGATATATTGAATTATATCCAAAATACAATTTGTAATGTTTCAATATATGCTTGGTAATCTGGTCGGTAACTACCTTGGATTTCTTTGTTTGAGTACTCAGTTATTTGTTGGTTCGGTTACTTGGTGGCTCAATCTTGGTGTCTGGTTGCTCGGTGGTCTTACCTAGTGGTGTTTGTGCTTTTTTTTCGGTGGTGTTACCAGGTGGTGTTTTATTTTTTGGCTTGGTTGTTTCACCAAGTGGGGTTCAGTTGGCTCAGTGGATTCACCAAACAGTTGTTGTTGGTTCGGTTTTGTCTCACCAAGTGGGTTTTTATGTTGGTTAATTTGTTGGCCGACTTGTGCATTTAATTTGGGTTGTGACATTTGTGGGATCTCTCTTTGGGATTGTGTGCATCTAAATCTAGATTGGTTCATTCTCCTAGGTGGATTTAATGACCATTTCAAGCTGACTGGTGAAGAACACATTGGGTGTTGTGTTCTTGATGCCGACTTGTGTTTCTTTTTTTAATTTCTTTTGAACGTCAACTTGTGGCTGAATTGTAGAAATAAACAGGTTTGGGTAGAGTGTTAGATTTAGAACGGAAGTAGGAGAAGAAGAGTTATCGAATATTTTGTGAAGATCTGTGGATCTGTGAATAAGTAGAAGGAAACTGGAAGAGCTAGTAGTGGTTTGGCTTAGGAGGCAAGAAGATTACTTGGTGGCTTGCGAGCACAAGTTTAGATTTTGTCTTGGTATTCCTACCAGATTTCTATGTGTCACATATCTGGACTAGTTTGGAAGGTGGATCTGACGCTTGCACAAAAGTTTCATAATTGGAAAAAGGTACATGTCATGATTCTTGTAGAAGATCTCAGTGGTAGATCTTAGTGTGATTTGATTTTATTTGGCCATAATTGGGAAGACCTTACGACCCTACATGTTGCATGTAATTGAATATGAATATAAATATAAATTGATATAAGTTGTTATATCTATGTTGTGTTTGGTTTCCGTTATTGTCTTGTTGTTGGCTTCAAATTTAAACAGCCCTTTATTGGATCCTCTAAGATTGACTACATCAAGTGGTATCAAAGCATGGTTTGATCTTGTTGGGGTGGCTATCTTAGGCTTTTGGATATGCCTATTCAGAGACTAAACCCTAGGATGGTTGATAAAATTTTTGAGGATCTGCTAGATGAGATCCATGGTGAGATGAAGAATTTGAGAAATGAATTCATGAAGGATGTTAAATTTTTTGTTGTTCGATTACATCAGAACCCTGGATATGATGTTTCTATTGCAGATGTGGTTGGTTTTCATACTCAGATAGATGAATCTGATATGGAAATTGTAGAGCATCTTGTTGTTGATGATGAGATTGTTGATGAGCAAGAAGAGATACATTTGTCTAAGGGTTTTACTAAGGATGATGGTAAGGGTATTGATGTTAACTTTTTGGTTGATCAGTATGAGGTTGTGGATGAGACTAGTGAAGATGGTGGAAATCTTGATCAGATGCTTGTTGAAAATCTTGAGTGCTTTGATGAGTTTGTTTATGATAGTAATGTTGGAGAGTTGAATACTGACTTGGTTTGGTTGAGTGTGCTTGTATGGAAGGAGGAACTAAGTTTCCTTGAAAAAGATAGTTGTTTGAGGATGAACTTATTGGTGATGAAGCTAGATGACTAGCTAAAGAACAAAGGTGGAATGAATGAAGTTCATGACATCTTTGTTGTTGATGAATTGATGACCAAGTGTTATTAGATGTATGGTTTGAGTGATTAGTAGTATTAAGGGTTTGCAGATCTTGTGATTGGGTTTGTTAGTGGATTTGGTCGTTGGTTTGTTTCTAAGCAGAGCTCATGGAGATCAGATCAGAGAAGGAAGGATGTGTTGGTGTGGAAGTAGTGGTTATTAACTTTGAGGATGTGGAGACTGATGGTTAAGATGAGGTTGTGGATTTTTAATTTTCTTCTAGATTCTAAGTGTGGGACACACTTCTTTTTTTACCATGGGTGTCTGATGTAGGGCATCTGAGGCTCTAAAATCTGTTACGGTCATATTTTTAGTTTCTTTGGTGCTCAATATCTTGGTGAAGAATGCTCAGTAATCAGGTCAGTAACTACCTTGGATTTCTTTGTTGTAGTACTCGGTTACCTGTTGGCTCAGTTACCTGGTAGCTCAGTCTCAGTGGTTGGTTTCTCGGTGGTCTTACTGAGTGGTATTTGTGTTGCTTGTTTGGTGATGTTACCAGATGGTTTTTTCTCTATTGGCTCTGTTGTTTTTCTAAGTGGGGTTTAGTTGGCTTGGTGAATTTATTGACTGATTGTTGTTGGTTTAGTTCTATCTCACCAAGTGGGTTGTTATGTTGTTGGATCTGTTGGCCGACTTGTGCATTTAATTTGGGTCACAAAATTTGTGGGATCTCTCTTTGGGGATTGTGTGGACCTAAATTTGGATTAGTTCATTCTCCTAGGTGAATTTAATGAATGTTGCAAGCTGAATAGTGAAGAAAACATTGGGTGTTGTGTTCTTGATGCCAACTTGTGTTCTTTTTTTAAATTTCTTTTGAAAGCCGACTTGTGGCTGAATTGTATAAATAAAGGGGTTTGGGTAGATTATTAGAGGTAGAAGGGAAGTAGGAGAAGAATAAATGGAAGAGATTTTATGAAGATCTATGGATCTGAGAATAAGTGGAAGGAAACTGGAAGAGCTAGTAGCATTTTGGCTTAGGAGGAAAGAATATTTTAAGGTGGCTTATGAGAAGAAGTTTAGATTTTGTCTTGGTGTCCTTATCAGGTTGCTATGTATCATAGATATGGATTAGTTTGGAAGGTGGAGTTAAAGCTTGCAGAGAAGTTGAGTAAATGGGAGAAGGTACATGGCATGATGCTTGCAGAAGATCTCAGTGGTATATCTTAGTATGATTTAATAGTATTTGGCCATAACTGGAAAGGACTTACAGCCTGACATGTTGCATGTAATTGAATTTGAATATGAATATAAATTGATATAAGTTGTTATATCTGTATTGTGTTTTTTTTTAGCTATTGTCTTGTTGTTGGCTGCAAGTTTGGATAGTCCTTTATTGGATACTCCAAGCTTGAGTGCATCAAGTGGTATCAGAGCATTGTTTGATCTTGTTGGGGTGGCTGCCTTAAGGTTTTGGATATGCCTTCACAGAGACTAAACCCTAGGATGGTTGATCAGATTTTTTAGGATCTGCTAAATGAGATCCATGGTGACATGAGGAAGTTGAGAAATAAAGTCATGAAGGATGTCAGAAATGTTGTTGTTGGATTACATCAGAACCTTGGATCTAATGTTTTTGTTGCATAGGTGGTTGGTTTTCATACTCATATAAATGGATCTAATATGGAAATTGCACAGAATATTTTTGTTGATGATGAGATTGCTAATGAGGAAGAAGAGTTACCTTTGTCTAAGGGTTTTTCTAAGGACGGTGGTAAGGGCATTGATGCTAATTGTTTTGCTAAGAAATATGAGGTTTTGGATGAGACTACTGAAAATGGTGGACATATTAATTAGATGTTTGTTGATAAGCTTGAGTTCTTTGATGAGTATTTCAATTATAGTAATTTTAGAGAGTTGAAGACTGATTTGGTTCAGTTGAGTGTGCTTGTATGGAAGGAGGAACTAAGTTTCCTTGATAGAGATAGTTGTTTGAGAATGAAATTTTTAGTGATGAAGTTGGATGACTTGTTGAGGTATAGAGGGGGTGGAATGAATGAATTTCATGACATCTTTATTGTTGATGAACTGATGATTGAGTGTGATCAAATGTATGGTTTGAGTGATGAGTTGTATGAAGGGTTTGAAGATCTTGTGCCTGGGTCTATTAGTGGATTTTGTTATTGGTCTATTTCTAAGCAGAGCTCATGGAGATCAGATCAGAGAAGGTGGGATGTGCTGGTGTGGAAGTTGTGGTTCTTAAATTTGAGGATGTGGAGAATCATGGTTAAGATGAGGTGGTATATTTTTTATTTTATTCTGGAGTCTAAGTGTGGGACACACTTAATTTTTTACCCTGGGTGTCTGATGTAGGGCATCAAAGGTTCTTGGCAAATCTATTAGAGTCATAATTTTGGTTGCTTTGGTGCTTGGTAGCTTCATGGATAATTCTCAGTAATCTGGTTCATAACTACCTTGGAGTTCTTTGTTGAAGTACTCAGTTACCTGTTGGCTCAGTTACGTGGTGGATCAGTCTTGGTGGCTAGTTGTTTGGTGGTCTTACCGAGTGGTGTTTGTGCTTCTTGTTTGGTGGTGTTACTAGATGGTGTTTTCTTGTTAGCTTAGTTATTTCTTTGAGTGGGGTTTGGTTAGCTCGGTGGATTCACCAATCAGTTGTCATTGGTTTAGTTTTGTCTCACTACATGGGTTGTTATGTTGTTGAATATGTTGGTTGACTTGTGCATTTAATTTGGGTCATGACACTTGTGGGATCTCTCTTTGGGGATTGTGTGGACCTAAATATGGATCAGTTCATGTCCTAGGTGGATTTAATGACCATTGCAAGCTGACTGGTGAAGAACACGTTGGGTGTTGTGTTCTTGATGTCGACTTGTGTTTCTATTTTATGTCTTTTGAAAGTTGAATTATGGCTAAATTTTATAAATAAATGGGTTTGGGTAGAGCGTTAGAGGTAGAAGGGAAGTAGGAGAAGAAGAGATGGAAGATATTTTGTGAAGATCTGTAGGTCTGAGAATAATTGGAAGGAAGCTGGAAGAGATAGTAGTGTTTTGTCTTAGGAGGCAAGACAATTTCTTGGTGGCTTGCGATAAAAAGTTAAGATTCTTTCTCTGTGTTCCTACCAGGTTGTTGTGTGTCACATATCTGGACTAGTTGGAAGGTGGAGTTGAAGCTTGCAGAGAAGTTGTATAATTGGCAGAAGCTGCATGGCTTGATCCTTGTAGAAGATCTCTTTGGTAGATCTTAGTGTGATTTGATTGTATTTGGCTCTAACTAGGAAGGCCTTACAGCTAGGCATGTGCATGTAATTAAATATAAATATGAATAAAATTGATATAAGTTGTTATATTTGTGTTGTGTTTGGTTTTTGATGTTGTCTTGTTGTTGGATGCAAGTTTGGACAGTCCTTTATTGGATCCTTGGAGCTTGACTGCATTAGATGGTTATACTTGTGGCTGATTAGCCCCATTAAGGAGGTCTCACACCATGCAGAAGGTATGTTCTAGAATTTTTCATACACCACACAGGTACTAAGGGAGTTCTTCATCCCATTAAGTGCTTGGATTTAGCTTGTTACCACTTGGGTCATTCCGTGTCGCCCAACCTTAAGGGCTTCTCAAGAGGTAGGCCCTCTAAAAGATAGAACAATTTTCTTATGCACCCAATAGCTATGAAGGCGAGGGGATTGGATACATTTGTTCTAACATGGGATAAAATATTTGTGCAAGCACACCAAACACTTGTGTTCTTTTTAAATCCTTTATGAAATGTGATGTAAGTTAATAAAAAGCATAAAATTGATTTAAAATCACACTTATTTGAAATGTGTCCTACATAAAATAACATCAGTTGTCTTAAGATACGGTCTTCATTAAATGAGAATGGATGCCCATCACAAAAGTTCAAAAGATAAGCCCTCGAGATCAAAATAAATCCACTAAAGAGAAAATTAAAACCTATTCTAACCAAAAAAAATTGAAATAAAAACAAACCAATCTAAGCACAAAAAAGCATCTAACCTTCAAAAAAAACTAATTTAGCCTAAAAAAAATTCTCCTAATCCCAACACAAACTAATCTAGTCTAACACAAATGAGATTAATCCAAATTCTAAGTTAATCTAAACTGAAAAGTTATGTTAAAAAAATCAATCTAAACCAAATTACACTAAATTTAGATAAAACTAAGAAAAGTAAGCTAAATCTATATTAAATTAAATCTAGATTGAATTGATGAAATTATGTCTAAACTACATAGAAAAAATAAAACATAGCTTAATTAACAAAATTAAAATCTATTCTAATTAGGGGATGACCCCATAACACAGTGATAAGCTTCGAGCCTCCCATTTGGGATGTCTTGGGTTCGAGCCTACTCGAGGCCCATGTTCTCGGCTTCGACCCATTATCAAACAAAAAATATATTTTTTAATTAAAAAAACTTAAACTAATAAAAAATCTAAATCTAATTAACAAAAATGAAATTAACAAAAAATTAAATTTAAATTTAAATAATAAAAATTAAATCTAAATCTAAATAACAAAAATGAAATCATAAATATACTTCAACAAGACATTGTCATGGCCTCTGAAAATGTATGGGGTTAGTGGCTTATCAATTATATCTCAGTTGTATGTCAATTTTCATGGAAATTAATCTGGAAGGATCCAAATGAGTTGCCTATCTCCAATCTGCAAAAAGATTACCTTCGTAATCTCCTCTCGCAGAAGGAGGTTTTCATCTCAGAAAAGGAAGACAAATTATTGTGGGCTCCAGGCAGAAATGGTAAGTAGTCCATAAAGGCAGGATACAAAATTCTCGTGCAATTAGACACACCTTTGAGTCCCTATCGTGCTTTCACCTTTTGCTGGAACAAAGTTGTCCTCCCCAAAGAAGGGTGCTTTGCATGGATGGCTCTAAAAAAGAGGGCTCTTACTAGTGAGAGGCTAAATCAATTAAGCATCACCCAACCTTTCAAATGTTTGTTGTGCGATGAAACCCTTGAATACTCGGACCACTTATTCTGTAATTTCTCTTTTGCACAAGAATCTTAGTACTTTGTCCTCAACAAGTTGCAATTCAAATCTCCCCTTCCTTATAAGCTCTGGGATCTTTTTCAAGCTTGGCCAATCTTATATCCTAACTCCATGTTCATGAATATTTGGAAGTGTACTCTAGCTCTAGTAGTATGGGCGATATGGTGGGAAAGAAATAAATGCATTTTCAAACATGTCAGCTCTCCCATTGACAAGGTGTTGGTAGGCATTAAAGTATCCATTTCAGAAGTGGTAAATGCAAACCTAGTCAAGTCTAGAGGTAGGACTATTGTTTCACATTGGGATGGACTACTTATGTGACATTGGAAAGGATTAGTGGTTCATGTTGTATTTCCACATGTGTATCTAGATAAAGAGACTTTTGAAAGATCTACACTTAAATGGAGTCCACCTTAACCCAGTGTGGTCAAAATTAACTTTGATGGGGCATCTCGAGGGAACCCGAGAGTGTCAGGTTTGAGGGATTTTATTAGAGACCATACTAGTAAAATCCTAGCTATCAAAGCCTCTTCACTACCACAGGGGACTAACAATCTAGCCGAAGCCCATGCCATGTTTGTTGGATTAATTCTAGCTAAACATGGTAGATTTAAAAAGATACAAGTTGGAAGGTGACTCAATGGTAATTATTAATGCATGCCTTAAGAGGGAATCCTACATTTGGTAGATCACTTACATTCTGTAGTAGATTTGGAAACTATTAGATTCCTTCCTAGAGATGTCCATATCACATACACTTTGGGAAGGAAATGCAGTGGCGCACTGGCTTTCAAATGTGGGGTATGATGGGAGGGAGTTGATGTCTCTCTCACTAGATGATGTCATGCAGGATCACAAAGATTTCCTAAGGCTAGTCATGAAGGATAGGGAAAGCCATGGTATTTAATATGTGATGGGTTGGCATGGACAATGTATGTAGAGGTAAATTACCTATTGTGTGCATTTATTAAGGTGGTGAGTGTAGTAAAATTAATGTTAAAACAAGAATTAGCTGCCAATTTGGTGATACTACCCAAGTTCCGTAAGATGAAGGTATGTGCGAAATATGTAGCTATCAAATGGTGATGTTGAAGTACCTGTTTCTTCACATGGTCGTGCAAAGAGGTATGTGCAAAATGCCACAAATTAGGTTTGACTGCCAAGACATACTTAATATGCCTAGATCATTTTGGATTTGTTATTATTTCACACCACTCGAATGTATAGTCGGCTCGTTTCAAAGCAGGCATAGTGTAGACCATATGTGTTGTCATTAGTAGTGTTTAACAATCTATGCGCAAAGTATATGGTTGAACAAGTAGAAATGGAAGATGTGAATGATATTTACATCAAATGTAAGTCATGCAAGTGGTATAATTGCAAAATTCTACCTAAAAATTACAGACTAAGATTCAAATCGGACATGGGGGAAGAAGTGCTACCGTCGTAGATAGATGACACGGCCATGGATGAAATTTTTATCTACAATTCAAACACTGTAAGGCATGCAATAAAAAGAGTCATTGGGGAGGAAATCCTTTTTCCCCATACCAAGAAATTCCTGTTCCCATCACAACTAGCATCGGTATTCCTCTCAAATGCCCTATATTCGCTGCAATCTGTCTAGCTTCTTGAGATTCTTTCTCAAAAGGTAGTAATACAACAATATATCCAGGATCATAAAATTAAAAATGTTGTGCTAAAATATGCTATTTGGAAGAACCATGCTCTAGTGTGAGGATTATTTCCGTAGTGTCTTCTACTCATCAAACATGAGGCTATGGTGGTGTTTGATAGTATTAAGCAGTCATTTGAAAAATAAAGCTTTTGATTCGTATATCATGAATCCATGGTCTACCAAGTAAGATATTATACACAAGGGGTCCAGCATCAACTATTTGAAATAAATTATCCTTTTGAACAGGGCCAATCCTAACAGGAAGGATGGCCAACCCCTTGGAACTTCTTTTTGCCTCATCATAGGCTTTGATAGTAATCCTTTTTCTGGTATCAATTACTTTCTCAGAATAACCCAATTCTTTCAAAAGACTAAAAGAACAAATATTAATCCCAACACCCCCATCTATCAACACACACATAACACGGGTGTGATGGATCATAAACTCAATGTGAAGGGAAAGATTGTGCAGATGGCTCAAAGCTTTATCGTCATCTTCTAAAAATGAAAGGAAATGGGGGGTCGCAATGTGATTAACCATATTCTGGAATTGATCAATATCTAAGTTGTTGGGGACATTTTTCATGCGCAAAGCATCCTAAAGAATTTGTTTATGTCTCGGGGACAACTCTAAGAGCTCAAAGATAGAAATCTGAGTAGGGGTTTTGATCAACAAGATTGTAATTTGACTTATGATTTACAGCTAGTTTCAAGGTGACAGGCTTGGATGTCACTTGCTTAGGTTTACTTGACTGGTTTGGATTGGGTCCTCTAATGACAATGGGACCATGACTTCGGGTAACAGCATTAAGGGCTTGAGATGACCTTCTAGAGTTGGGGCCCCTTAGCACCACAACAGGTTATTTGTCAAAAATAGGAGAGTCTTCATCTAAATCATAACCATAAGGAACTCTGCCACTCATCATATTAACATTTTCTTCAACAACTTCAAGAATATTGATAACATTCTTCGCATCTGTGTAAGTACAATTGATCTTAGCTTTGCCATTCTTAGGTTTAGAGGTTTCCCCCTTTTCATATTTGGGCAAAGGTTCCTTGAATGCCTTATGATCGACATTGGTGGTCAATCCATCTACTGTAATTTGTTTACTCTCATTGAGATCTTAAATGAGATGCCTGAGTCTCTAGCAATGTTCAACATCATGTCCAATACCATTATGAAATATGCAATAGGCTTTCTCCTTCCACCAATGTGGTTTAACTTCAGGTATATGAAAATTTGCACCATCAATAGGATGTGCTAGATTGTTAGCAATAAGTTTCTATAAAATTTGCTCATATGTCTCACCAAGTTTTGCAAATTGACGCTTTTCACTCTTAGGCTTACCTTGGTAGTTTGGCTTACTTTATTGTTTATTGGATGTATTGAGCTTCACATATTGAACATTACTAGATAAATGTAGCATAGGTTGATCTTTAGGTTGGGAGGGATCCACAACTCCATCATTAACCACTTGTTTGTTCCTATTCCAATATTGGTTTTTCCCTTTATCCTTGTTAGAGTTGTTGTTTTGACCATTGTTGTTGTTATTTCCATGTTTAGTCAAAATTCCTTGTTCTCTTAAAACATCCTCAATTCTACATGTAGTCTCAACCATGGTATCAAATGAATCAAAAACCACTTTCTTAACTTCATACCGCAATTCAGGAACCAAGTTGCTAAAAAGAATGTCAATCTTTTCATTATCAGGAATAGTTCTAGAATAGCAAGAGCATTTTCATCTCCACCTTTTCAGGAAAGTAACAAAGGATTCTCCTTGATTCTGCTTTAAGCTACATAAGTCCAACAAAGTGATAGATCTTGAAACATTGTATGCAAAGTGTTGAACAAATTTGTGAACAAGCTCTTTGAAAGTCTTAATAGGAGGAGTTATCTTAGTAAACCATTCCATTGCTTGTCCCTTAAGACTTTGTGGGAATAACCTCATGAGATAAGAGTCATCTTGATGGAACTCAAAACTTGTGGTATAAAACTGGCGCACATGATCATGGGGATCTCCACTCCCATCATATTTGTCATATTGAGGAATTTCAACCTTTCTAGGAAATTATTTCATGTCAACACTCTTATCAAAAGGATTAGGACAAATTGAGTCCAATGAGAAAGAATTCTTAGGTGCGGATATCTGGTCTATTGTTCTTTTCATTTCATTGAGTTTCTCCTCTTGGGATGGACCTTGCTTTTTAATCTTTCTATCCACATCAAAGTTGTAAGGGACCCTAGCACCCTTGTTGATTAGGCTCTCTAGGAACTTATCCTTGTTTTACTCCACATACTATTGAAAAAGTGGCTCTTGTTGCATTTGCATAAAATCTTGGGAGGTGTGATCAAATATTGAGCTACCACCTCCATATTGTGAACCATAATGAGCATGTTGAGAAGGTGGTCTTGAGTTCCAAGGAGGGGTTTGTCTCCTATAATGATCATGTCTTGAAAATATTCTTCCTATAGGGCTAGGAGATTGTGATGGAAATCTTGAATGTCTCCTACTTCATGGATTCCTAGGAGGAGAGGATGGAGGAGAATAATTTCCACCACTAACATACATATTATTGAATGGATCATTGAGTTGCTGATCCAAGAGCCTATCTCGCTCTTCTTGAAAGGATTTTCTCTCCATTTCCATCAAAGTTTGTATCTCCATCTCTAGGTGTCTAATTTGTTCTTCCTTATGAGCTTGTTCATCTTGGAATGCTTTCTTTTCATGCTTAATCCTCTTGAGTCTGTCACTCATGTAATTGGTAGGTGAGCTTGGTCTTGAATTTCAAAACAAGTTGTTGGTATAAGTTGTATTTATGTGAGCATTATAAGGTTCTCCATGTTGGCTTTCATGTTGTGATTGGTTATCTTGATATGCATGTCTCTTACCTCTCTCTCTCTCATCCCTTTGGTGTGCATCTAAATATCTTTTTTAAATAAGGGCGAGGCTTGTCTACTACCATGAGAGGAACCACTAAATGAAATAGCATCTCTACTCTTTGAAAACATATCCTCATAACATTTATCTTTGGCTTCCCTCTCTCTCCAAGTCATTGTGTGACTCATATACATAGAAGAATGAGAAGATACTAAGGGGATACCCAGCTCACTAAGATGACTCTTGGAATCAAACCATACTTTCAAAGTATTCCTAGGCGATTGATCAAATATGGGTTCTTTTCCCTTATGTCTTTGGCGAGTTTGAACTAAGGGTAATTGGTTAAAAACCACTTGAGGTTGTTTTCCTTGATTTATTTGATATCTTGTTGTAATTGGCATGAAAGAAAAGGTACTAGCTGATAGGATTACCCTAAAAAATGTTGGTACCAAACTAGGATAGAAAAGGCACTAAATTGTCCAAAAAGAGGTGATAAGATAGAAAATTGCAAAGAGGCATAATCCAACACTGCCAGAGAGGTGCCCAATAAATTTGGGTGAATACCCTAGCACGTATGGATCAAGAGGATGGTCTTACCCAAATTAATTGAGATTGAAATTGAAATTGTATGAAAGTGGATGGACAAGAGACTACCAAAACTCTCCAAGTGTGTTATCAAAGAATCTAAAGGTTTATCTTTTCAATAAGGATGGTTTCTAGCTCACCAAGCACCAAGCAAGGTCACTTGTGAAATAAAAGATCACTAAATCAAGATGTAAAAACACAAGAATCCAAAGCTAAACAAGCTTCTAACAGTAGGGTAAGTAATCCAATCTAACACAAATCAACCCAAAAAACTAGAAATGATAGGACAGCAAGCTAAACGGGCTCAAAAATGACAGCAAACAACCCACTAGTGAGCAGTTTTGCATGAGGAAATGCTCTCTCATGTGAGGATTTGTAGGATTGCACAACAGAATGCACAGAGTGGCATGAGAAAACTTAGACTGGTGAACACAGGAAATAGCAAATTGATGGCAAGATTCATGTGAGGATACTCACATAGTTGCACGATAAAATGTAGCAAACAGCACGAGGAAACAATTTTCTCACGTGAGGAAAGGATACAAAACTCAGTTTTTTCTTGTTTTAAATAACCAACTAGATGCATTAACAAATTTTATCATGAATCAAGCATGCAAGACAACAATCAAGGAGTTCAAGCAATCAATTGTCTTCAAAAAATGAGCAAGGGACAAAGCAACCTTGCACATGAACATGGAAAGTGTCATAGTATTTCTACTCCATAAGAATGCTACTTGTGTATGTTCTCAAATGTTTTCCAATCACGCACATAGTCCTAGAGAATAAAAAGTTGGTTGCACTATGGTTCTTAGTAATGGCTTGACTTTGCAACTTTTGCAATCTCAAGTGAGTGAAATCCAATCCTGGCTCACCAAGGTTTTGACACAGTCTGAGAATTTAATCAATCAGGAGTTGCTGAGGAGATCTGACAACCCACAAGAAACTACACTCGTGGAGATTTCTTCCACAAGGACATTTATATAGCGGTTGTTTCTACCATGGAGAGAATGGCTATTACCGCTTGAGGTTCCATCCACATGGTTTACCCAATAAAGGGAATGTCCACTACGGTTAACCCTCTCTAACAAGGAAGACTCGTAATATGGACGACACGGGGACTTGGTTTGGATTCAAGGGTTCCGAGTTTTTGATTCTCCCAAAAGGGAAAAGAGCATAATCCTCTAGCCTCTTCACCACACCAAAACATAGAAAACATGATTCATTGACTCACTAATTTGAAATTACCTCATTCAAGATTCACACAACAACAAATGACACCAATCTCTCCAAAGAGAGAAAGTATTGCCAAAAGTTGAATCCCAAACCAAGTTGACCAATGAGATAAAAACAAAATCCTTCCCTACCTAAAGGGGATCTATCGTCAAGAAGAGATTCGCATGTAAGACAAGAAAATGAAGCCCACTCTCTCAAGATCACCACAAATAGTGTTCATAGGGCCTAATTACTATGTGAAACATATATGCAAGAAAGAAAATCTAGGTCCATTTTTAGAGCACCAATTGGA
>MU223490.1:1894437-1911742 GCA_018584345.1 Thuja plicata | reverse complement strand
AGTTGAATTTTAGTAATTATTAAATAGATTAATTTATATGAGGTGGAATTTATAAATTAATCTATATAAGCTTAATGTGTATTTTCTTTGAAAATTGAATAATAGTATTATTAGTAATTTTATTAGATAAACTAATTTGCATAGTGCTTACTATAAATGAGTTTATCACTAAATTTTGTTAGTTCTTTCTGGAATCATAATTATCATGCCATGATGTGTTTTTTGGGTGAGTGTTAAAATAGATTGTGTGTTTCCCTCTTTTATGAAAATCCAATGTTTTGGGTATCTGTTGGGATTAGTTGACTTTTAGGATGTGAAAACCAGAGGTTTTGGGGTTTCTATTTCTATTTCTATGGTGTTTTGTGTGCTTCAGTGCATGTTTGTGTTGATATCAATTTTGGTCTCGATCTTTTTACCCAACCTGATTTGTCTAAACTTGTCTTATGTCTTTCTTTGAGAGTATTTATTTTTTATGGTTAATTGAGAACCAGTGTATTCCTGTATAGGCGGTAATCAGTGATGAGGTTTATGTTATACCTTCATGATGTTCTTTGTGAACCTAGGGTAGGATACCTAGTTGTGTAGTAGGGGGTAGCTTGCAATAAGTGTCGGGGCCTGCAAGTGGCTGCCAGGATCATTTATTGTAAGTAATCGTAACAAGTGATAACATAATAATTTATTAGGGGGTTTTAGATTAATCTAATAAGATATGTTTTCTCACCCATGCTTAAGCGCTATTATAGGCTAAGATGGAGGATGAGATGATGCTTGACACCTTGAGAGGTGTGTGTCTAGCATAGTTAGTGACTTTATATGTTTGAGAAGTCATTGATACCATGTAGGGTCACTTGAGTGTCGGGGTCCAGAGAGACTACTAGGATGAAACTTAAGGGTTAGATGTACACGATGACACCTTCCTATATGAAACTTAGGTTATCCTACATATGTCAGTAGCCTCTGGTATTGTGTATATTCCTTATTGTGTTTCAGAGAGCTTCTAGGATCTTCCTGTTCTTTTATGTATGATGTCTTGTATACCCTTGATGGTTGCCTTCTAGTTGTATACCAGTGTGAGTTGGCCTGCTATTATCTCCTCAGCATAGTGGTAGTGGAACTTTGGTTCCACGAGGTTGGGTGGTAGTGATTCTTATTACCATTGACATCCGATGTTCTTCTTCATGCTTGGATGATCCTTGTTGCAGTTCTATCTTCTTATTCTTCTAGAGACTTGATTAGTTTCATGAGTTGTATATTTGTACCATATGTGTATATTGGTTAACATCCTTTCAGAGGATGTATTGTATTGTTATTCATTATTGCATACCATGTGACTTGTGCAGTGGATGTTGATTCATTTGTATACCTTGGGTATCAGTTGTATATATGATCTTATTTTATGAGATGTATATTATTGGATTCAGTTGATGTATCCTTTATGTTAGTTTATTATAGTTGTTCTTCATAGATTAGTTTTCTTAAGAAATTCTATGTCAAGGAACCCTCAAGATTAGTAACCTTTGTTGAGTTTTATTTATGTGTATGTCATGTATCTCATTGCGTTGCTTCCACGTTGTTATCATTATTGTTTGTAAACATTTTTAAAAAATTATCCTATTAACTTAGTGTCATGTTTAGGTTAGTTCTCCTGGGTTCCCTGGTGGGGCATTACATGACCTACAATATGGTTGTTAACGGTGTTTATTATTATCCTTGTGAGATTATTAAGGAACAATTCATTAAAAAATTATGCCAAGTCAAGACTAGCAAGAATAATTATGTGTTCTGGTTTAGAACCCTAGCACTATGTCTATTGTTCTACTTCTCAAACACTCTACCCGGTCAAGGAAACATTCTCTAGTCTCCTGGCAAGCCATTTGTGCACCAAATTTCTCAAATCTTGACAAGGTACAAGGATGTTATTGATCAAGATATACAATTTACATAGTTTTTCTTTATACTATAGTATAAGATAAATAACCAAGATAGGATCCCTAAGTCTATTATTCAAAAATACAAGAACGATATCACTTTTATTGTCACTATGGATAAATGTATAATAGAAGTTGTAGAACCAAGGACAATTGATATTGGCACTCGGTTATGAATCTTTAGAAGAATTGGTTGAAAACTATGCTAAGGTGCTCCTAGCAAGTTCGGCGGATACCTCTAAGAAGAGGTTTGGAACTACTCAAGAGAAGAACAGTGAGATATATGGATAAAAGGTTTCCAAATATATCAAAAAGAAGGTCAACAAATGTATGGAGGAAATTAAGGCACGAGGAGGACTTACAAAAGAAGAGTACTTTTTCCTTAAGAAAATCACTTGAAGTTCTACTAGCAGTTCTTCCAACACCACTCCTTTGGTCGCTCTTCTGGTTGTAAGGGTTTAAAAGGAACAAGTAATATCATCCATTAAAAGAAAGATAAGTACTTTAGCTCCTACATCATCAAAGAAGGTGAAAAATGTTAAAGATAAAGTCACCAAGGATGATCTGGTTTTAGTTCAATCGGAAGAAGAATCAAATAAAAGAAAATTTTAGATTCTTATTTGTAAGAAGAAAGATAAAAAAGGTATTTGAAGACCCTCTTGATGTAAAAACTCTATTTGATATGCTTACAAATGGTGCTAAAGATGAAGTAGGAAAGTTATATGAGTCTTCCACATCAAATGAAAAAGAAAATATTATAGAAGCTTTTGTACAATATTGTGCTAGATTAGATGTAGATATTGATTCTTTTTAGAAAGAATTTACTGAAACCTTGGGGGAAGAGTTAAATGAAATTCATATGGAAGTAAAACAAATTAATTAGGATGTTCTCAAAACCACCATAACTGAAGTTTCTAGGATTGTAGATAAATAATTTTTGTCATATTATTCATCTATTGCTAAAGATTAGGTACAAAGAACAAGGAAGAGAGTGCATGTTCTTATGGAAAGAAAATCTACTACAATTTAGTTTAAGGAAGATTTAATCAGAGAACTAACTAATATGGCTGGTAAGTTAAGTATGATGTCCTATGTTGAGCCAGGTTAATCATCTGAGGCTCCTTCATCTTCACATAAATAAAAGAGTAAAGAAGATTATATTCCATAATATAATGATGAGGAGGTGTATAACCTTGATCAAAATCCTCTAGAATTAGAACATCCTCGCTCTCCAGCCAGAAATTTTGATTTGATAAGAGAGTCCATAGTAATAGAGGAAATACAGGAATAAAAAGTTGAAGAAAATGAAGAAAAGAAAACTGAGGAAGAAAAGGAAGAAATAAGAATCGAAGAGGAAGTAGAGGAAATAGAAGAGGAAGACAGGGAGGAAAATAAAAAGGAATAAGTAGAAGGAAAAGAGGAACATGATATTAGAAAAGGATAGGTTGTTAGAGAGAATTTTTTTCTCATACTAGATACGATGCAACAGAAGAAAGATAAATAACTAGAAGTTGAGGTCATTAACGTAAGAGAGGATATCACCGACACAAGCTCCATTAAATCTCTAAGGAACTTTCTCCCTTCACCTCTCATGATTCATTGGTCACTACTTCCAAGTTGTTTATTGATTTTAGTAAAGTTACCTCTTGTCAGAAGTTCCAGATAAGTGAAACCATCTTGGCTTCAACCCAAAATTATTTACTCATGGATTTAGAATAACATTATAAACCATTGAAGAAACCATTGTTTCTCTCTAGATAATTGTACCAAACTATAGAGTGGACCAATATGGTAATCAAAAGGATAGATGCAGAACACTTGTCAATGTTGTCAAATATTTGACTACATCCATAGATAAACATATTTATTTCAGAGAAGATGTCATAAAGAATAAGATGTTACAATATATGAAGGATAGATGTGAAAAGGCTTTCACTAATATTCAATTTCTTATTAAGGAAGGAAAAAAATTGCTTGAGGGCATAAATTCCTAATATGAGTATAGTTTATAATGGCCTGAAGCCACTGATAAAATTAGGCAAGAGATCTATGCTATAGAGCTTTCTATCTAGGAGGCACATCGTTCTTTCAAAATTTTAGAAGACTTAGCTGGCTTTGGTGGGATCGCCATTGAGAAGTTGCACAAAAATTTCTTAACATTTTAACAACAAAGAGAAAACATCATTGTCCCTCTGGGAAATCTTTGAGATCTTTGTGCAAATTGTATAACATTATTGAGTCATGATATTCTAACAACACAACAAATCACCTTTACTAATCCCAATTCCACTGAAGATGGAGAAAATTTTCATGCATTGATTTGGGTACACATTTATCTTCTGGAACATGCAATCCAGTAGTGGAACTCTAACAAAGACATATGGATCATAGAGCTTCATGAACTGAAGCAGAAATTTGAGGGAACAAAATTTGATAAAATATAATAAGTTTCTTTTTTTTTTAAGTTGAAAATTGTGTTCTGGTATGGTACCCATTTCATTGATGTTAAAAGGGGGAGTAATAAGTAGAACAAGATGGAAAGAAAATATTTTGAAAAAAAGAGAGAAGTAAAATGAGGTTATTCCACATAGGGGGCATTTTCTTGTTCAAAAATTTTGCAGTTTTGGGCATTCCAAAAAAAAATTGTTTGCCATTAATGACAAAGGGGGAGATTGTAAAGTTACCCTTTTTCCAGTTGTTATTGATGTCATTCTAGATGTTCCAGTACAATATCTCTCTAGTTACATTTTTAGGCCCGGTTAACTATTGCACCGACATTGTTATCACTGGTGTATACTTATCTATACAATGGATTATAATTTTTTGGCCCAGACTGATAGTGCTTAGCGTAAGATTTTTTTTTTACATGGTCAACTTCACTAACATGTTCTGATGGCATGTTCACATGCTTCATATCTGGTCCCAAGCCAACATCAAGAGATACAACTAACATGTAAGAATGATATACCAATGATGGTATAGATTGGATGTGATCTCAGTATATGATATAGAAGAGATATGATGATATGATAGATGTAATATGACTTGTACATCTAATGTACTCTTGTATGTATTATAGTGACTGTGTAGAAGGATATATGTGCTTCAGCGAGAACTATTTTTGTGCATATACAGATGCATTCATAAAATTTTAAATTTTGTATATCATAATATTAGCTATATTTGTTGTTTTTGTAATTTGGGTAGTGAGCCCAACTAGAAATGTACCATCCCTATATTTAGTAACCCATTACCTAATACTTGAGAGCTAACCCTCTCCATGTTTTTTCCCATCATGGGTTTTCAGGATAAAAATCTGGTGTTATGTGGTGTTGCTTCATTTGGTTTCATTTCTTTCATTTATTGTAAGTTTAAATTATGTTATGTGGACAGTTTCTTAAATATTTTAGATTTCAAGGGTATATTGATTCACCCCTCCCCTCTCAATATACTAAATGTTCAACATAGGCATCCTAATAATGGCCTCATCAAAGTGGTCTAGTTCTTTGAAAGTGTTAGAGCTTTTTCTTGTAGAATCTCACTATTGCACTTATGCTTGACTCTTATATTCCCAACTTTTGATTCACACATTTAAAAGTCTAATTAACAAGGATTAAATCCTTTTACTCTTTGAGCTCCACAGACTCAGGTGGGTGTACCTTTTACAACTTACTTCTTTTCAGTAAATATGACAATGGATCTTGATCTTACACTGATTTGTTAATGGTATTTATTATAACAATTGATAACAAATCCTGCAGGTTCTAATCACTAGTCTTATGCAAAATCTTACAAACCAAAGGATGCATTAAACAATAACAAATACAAGTGTGATAAGGATTCTCATCCTTCTTCTCTTCGATTTATTGACTCAAGCAAGCTGACCTAATGATTCACTCTTCAAGGAATCAACAATATTACTTGTATTCTTTAGATACAAATGATAGACATCTGTGTTCTTCAACAAAAACTTAAAATTTTGTTTAGATTTTATATTTCATGATGATAACTACTATCTCAATCTAGACTAGTGCCTAATCTGGGGCAAAGAGTCAAATAAAATGTACTTTCATAGAAACTTCTTAATGCAAACACACATAGAAATTAGATGAAATGTCTTACAAGTCACCTCTTCATTCCCATATCTATGTATCAAATTCTTATGCAATTATTTAACCCTTTGAGACTATCCTTAAGAATTACTCCTCCCTTGAAAGAAACTTAGAAACAATCCAAAACTTACCTTAAAAATAGTGTATTTAAAATGCCTTACTGATTTAATACACAAGAATTCAAATAAAAACACATGAAGACATCATAGACATGAAACAGGAATTCCCACAATATTTTATTAAAATATCTTTGATTGATACATCCAGAATGACAAAAAAGCCTTTTAGCTAGAAAAAATTCAAGAATTGCCTTGTAGTTGTGAATTCACCATGCTTTACATTACATTACAACTTTCTATATATAGTGTACACTAGCCATCTTGGAATCCTAAAAAAGGCAGGATGCAACCAACTTCGGATGGCTAGGAGACAAGACAAAACATGACTCATAAGAGACAAACAAACAAGAAAAGTGATAACCACTTTGTTACAAGATTTTCTCAAAGTATTTTGTCTTCTAGCCGCTTGATCTTTGCAACTAATTCAAATTTTTTTTGAGCTTTCCATATGGAGTTTGTTGCCTTGGTTTTCAAGTATACATATCCTTTGTATCTCCTTGTTTATTTCAAAATTTTGGAGGAATTGCCTTCTGTTGGATATCAAACAATATCATTTTCTTCTTGAGTACCTACATTAAACCTTTCCTTCCATGAAGTGAATACCTCATCACTTGGCTAAGGGAAGTTGATGACTTCATCTTTCTCATTTCTCAATTCATCCCAGTTGGTCTTTATGTGTTCAATTTTCTTTTCCAAAACCCAAAGTATGATCTGGTAGTTTCCATCGTTTCAATAGTTTGAACAAACAAAAGTGTGTTCTCTAAACTAATAATGTTGTTAGTCCTAATTGACAATTCTTCACCCATCTCATTCATCCACCAGGATTCCCTTTTTATCTTACCATTTTTCCTAAATAAATTAGGGAATATCTCAAAATGGTTTTTTGAATACACTTTTCTTAATGTCTCAGCCTTTTTAAGGATAATACTTCTCCTTATATCCAAATCAATTAAATTTTTGAGGCACTTGTGAGTGGTAATTAATACAATGTCAACATTATCTTCCTTCTTAGATAAGGAATAAAAATACTTCAACTCTTCCTTTCCACTTTTGCATAATTTGATCCCACTTGTCTTTGTCCTCATTGAACTAATTCAGTATGCTCATAATTTTCTTACCATTTAAGTAAATAGAGGTTGGGTCTAGACCATCAACAAAATGCATGATTATGGTTCTTATCTTATCCTCATATCTTTGTTGCACCAATGTTTGTGCCTCATAAAACTTTGTACTTTCTTCATCCCAACTTTTCCTCACCCCTTCTAGTCTAGTCCTTTCTACTACTAGTTTATCTTTTTCATAATTCAAATCTACCTCTGTAATAGATCCAGATAGCATAGGGGAGGGAGGGAATTTGATGAAATGACTAGAGGAAGATGGCTGATTTGGGTCTTGTGTGATCATCCTCTATGGAGATGTTTGGACCGACTGTTGTCCTCTTAATTTTGAAATTGTTTTATCTTTATCCAAGGACTTCATCCTTTAATCATTATAAGCCTTTAGGACTATTTCCATCTTGATTCTCAGGATTTTATTTTTTTATTCTTTCCTCTCTGCTACCTTTAGACCAAATTTTGCAGACTCCAATGTTATGCCTACTCCTTCTACCCCTGTAGTTTCTGCAACTCTTCTTACTAATAAGCTTCCTGAATGCTCAACCTGAGTATCTCCATCAGTTTTCTTGTTTTTTCTCCTCTTTAGTGACCACATCACCAATGCAACATGATCTTCACTAAATTTTACATCCTTATGTTCTTGTTGAGCTTCTTCATTAGTACCATGCATGGTCTTTATCTATTTTCTAATTGCATCAAATACTATAGCATCAGCCATATCCCACTCCGAAAGGATAAGAACTCCTTCCTTTCTAACTAATTATATTCCCTCTTGAGGGGTGATCTTATCAAACTTGGACAACATTTCTTGTTTGACTTCATCCTCAATCTCATTCTTGTCTCTGTTAGGTTGTTTCTCTTGCCTTTTCTAACATTTTTCTTTGAATTCTCCAATGTGAATTCTCTAGAAGAATTTGATGAATGTCCTAGCCTTGAAAAAGTTGTCATCTAACAAAAAATCATCACTGACTTATTTTTTATAGGATCTAGTTCCTTACCAGCAAATTTAGCAACTGTCAAATCCATCTCTGTATGTTTGGGAGCCTCTAGCATCCCTTCCTACATCTCCTAAGATGTCACAAAAATATGCCCTTCACTTCCCATCTGCAATAGTTGTTCATCAATTGCTTTCTCATCCATGTGTAATGGAGATTGGGAAGGGGAGTAAAGACTTTCTAGTTGTTTTCCTTCCTCTTCTATCCTTTGCCTCTTAGGGGATGGCAATGGTTGTGAATCCAATTCCATTGGTCTCTTTCCTCTTGAAGTGGAGGCTACCTTTACTTTTGGAAACACCATGCTATATCATTTCTTCTGTTGCAAGACATACTTGCCTGGTGGAATGCCCCTAGCAGGGATATATTTGTTCAAAATTGCCTTGGCCCTCTGTGGCTCTACTTTTATAACCATTTCTTTCTTCTGATTCAAAGCATGCATGATGTCTTCAAACATTGTCATCAATGAATCTATTTTCTTCGCCCAAGGCTGGAATTCCTTTAAAGGATCATATGCTTTATCAAAATGGTGCACAAAATCTAAGGTCTTCTTGTAGACCAACCACTTTTCCTTCTTGATCTCTTGTTCCTATAAATTGAACACATTTCTGATAATGTCCTCAGGAAAATTGAATTGGTGATCCAACACCAAGCACTTGGTCCTCTTTCTAAACATATCACTTATGAACCCCTTAGGGTCGGCACATCTTATCACTTAAGTTTCCAAATGATAAGGTTCAAGATACTTTTGCAGATGCTTCCACCCTCCCTTTGTTATAATAAATTGGTGTATACTTGTGATAGTAGGAAATATGGTGCCCTTTCCTCTTCCTATCAGTGCTTCTTTTGCAGTCCACCAATCTGCCTGATTATCACTACAATACCCATTTTGAGAGGGACCTAATATGGAAGTATATTTGGAACACCTCTGAAACCATAAACTCTAAAAACTATTGAAACAGGGTATAGAATGACATCACCCCAATTATGCACTATAGTGATGCTTTGAGTATATCTTTTTGGTCTCAGTAACTTCAACAAAGATGCATGGATCCTAGGATTATCATAATATAACAAGGCCCTAATCCTAGAAGCAAAACACCTATCAAAAGTGATGAAACTGGCATCTTTCCTATCCCATGACAACTCTGTACTCCATAGTTGGAGAGGCATATCTTCATCATCCTTGACTTTCATCAAATCCATCTCCTTTTCAAAGTAATCAGCACCCTTAAATAGGAACATATGCATTAACATTGAATACCAACCAAAGGGTTTGGCTACCTTTTCATTCTTAATGCCTACTAAACCATGGTGAATCAGATCAACAACATATGAAGCAAAATAAAAAATAATGGCCCGATGAGGATGGAGAATCTGTACCATCATAAATATGTAATAAATTGGCATCTATTTTTCTTCATCATTTCCAAAGATCTTACTTAGGTCACTGTATACACCTCTAGCTTTTGGGGTAAACTAATCCAATTTGAGTGGTTCAAGTGTATTGGGTCCTACTACAACCAAATCCCCTACTTTTTTGAAAAAATCTTTCAAGGGTCCACCTCTGAGATAGTTCCTTTGGTCCTTATATACCTCCTTGAATTGATTAAAATCAATTTGGTCCATTTGAATATCAGGATCATTTAGTTGAACCACTTCTCTTATTTCCTCAGCTGTGATATTTATTAATACTTGTCCATTTTTTCTCTTACCACTCTAGCAACACTATCATATGTTTCTGCTACTTGGATCGATAAATCAATAACAATAAAGACTCCAGGGACTACCAATTTACCCACATCAAATTTCCATATGTTACTACTAGGTGCAAATGCATTTCTCTGGCTAAAAGCCACTTTGAATAGTCCTAAACCAGGCATACTAATGTTCGCATCCCTAACCCATCTACCCTTATCATATAAACCCTCCCCAATTTTTAAACGAGGGTATTTTGGAACCATTTCTTTGAGTTTAGTGGTATCATTTGTTGATCTAACTAGTTGTTGCAAAAGATCATCACAAACATTTCTTTCCCGGTAGTCTATTTTTCTAGTGACCTCTCTTCTAGGTGTCATTTCTAACTTAGGGTTTTTAATTTAGAAAGCTTCAACTTCACACAATTCCTACTCCCTTTATAATATCAATACCCTACTAAAAAAAAAAGTTCAATGTTTCAGAATGGAGAAACAAAACAACTTACTTGTTCTGCATGAGTTGAAAATTGGACAGAAATCACTGCAATTTGGCTTTGCTTCAATCACTTTGGTAATTATTGTTAGAGTAATAGGCCTTTTGGGTTATTAATTAAATTATTTTGATCTAATTACTAACTCACCTATTCACTCTAGTTGCTTAAGCCAACCTTAACATTTCCCTTTTAGGGTTTCATGATTCCTTTTTAAGGAATCACCTCTTTGTATTTTACAACTGAGATATTGTTCATTATAGTAGATTGTTCTTTTGAATGTACACATGATGCCTCTTATCTTTTGGCCTCCATAGTTTTTTCTCTCTTTCTGTTCTTTTTCTTCTTCCATGTGACAGGGTTATGCATGCATGTGTTCTTGGGAGATTAGGATTTCACCTAATCTAACATGGTATCAGAGTCATCATGTGGCTCTCTGTTCGTGTTTTGTTGAAGTGTTTCAGAAGCAGGAGGTTTTCAAGTTTTCAGAGTTTTTTATATGGATCTAGAGCTGGGCTTTGTTTCTGGTCACTTTGGGCTCAAACGGACATCACCATTGAGCTCAAAGCACCCAAAAACCCAAGAATCCATATAAAATTTGTCCATTTTAGAAAATGTTGGTTCTGAGGAAAAAAAAATTTGGTTTTCAGGGTCGTACGGGCATGAAAATTGAGAAAAAAAATTAAAATTTTTTTTTATTTTTTTGCGTTAAAAAAAAATTCAGCCAACATTAATGTTTAACGTGCCACTGGTCCACCTTCGCTCCACCACATCCTGCACTACCGACCATCGGCCACCGGCTCTGTTCCACCACCGCCCAGCCCCTACCGGCCCAGCACCGCCGCCCGGCTCCACCGATCGAGCTCCTCTATCGCCCGACTCCGCCGCCTTACAGCGTCATCCAGTGAGCTTTTAGCCCCACAGACTTCTCTTTACCCTAGCACCAGTCATATTAGTGACCAAGGGCTCTTCCCTTCAGCCCCCTGCGCGCCATACGCCCAGGGGCTCAGAATTTTTAAACCCCAGGGGCTAAAAAAAAAAATTTTAGAGCCTTTTTTGTCCCTCTAATGGTGTTTTTGCTCTATCTGAAGCAAACGGAGGCCTTTTTCTGACTTCTTTATATCGTCGGAAAGTTCTTTCCAAGATCTTTTCGATGGTGGAGGTTGGGTTTTTTGGTTCTACCATTTTGAAAGTATTTTTTGTTGTCAAAGTTTGGTGTTTATTTTTACCTTCTGGGAGCCATATCTTTCTCATACAGACTCTTTTTTCATCAAACCAGATATCGTTGAAAAGCTGGTTCAGTGAGTTTTCAATGGCAAGGGTCTTTTATCCAGATTCTACTCCAGGTTATTTCTCCTTCAAGTTTTGCACTTTCACACTCTGGCAGATTACTTGGGTTCTACAGGTCCTGGGATCTGTACTTCTATTCTTCTGGCTCACTCTTCTTTCTGACTTTCTGCGCATTGTATACTTCTCTTCTATAGCATTCCTTTTTCTATAAATGCACTAAGATAAAGTGCTTTCTTTTGCATATCTGTAATTTTGAGCACCTTGTGTTTGTTTGTACTCGCACTTAGTTATAAAGTGTCATGGGGGGTTATGATGTTTTGCCTTATGTGATCATCCACCTTTGTCAAGTGAGTGTCCCTTCCATGACATTTGCCCCATGATGTGTGTCTAGAAGATCATTTCTTCTACTACGACACCGCCCTTTATCCTATGCTTGTACCTTCTTCTGCACTATGGGTGTTCCTGATTCTTCTTCTTGCAGTTGTTTCTGGCATTGCATTTCAGTGTTCCTATCACACCTCTCCCTGTTCAGCATTATGGGGGGGTTCACCTATTGGTTCTATTGCTTCCTTGGTTCGGTTGAGTGATCTACGTGTTCAATTTTTGCTCCTATGTACTAGGCAGATGCAGTGGCTAAGCACCTATGTATTTTGGTGGTATGGATCATCTACTATATAGACACTCATTCATTCCTACTTTTGGAGGTCACCTCTTCGATTGATCACCTCTTCAGACTTTGTCTTCTCTACCTGGTCATGCACTATTTCAGTGGGGGTTCCAACAGTTACTTCTGACAGTGTTTGCAGCTTCATGCTTCGAAGATGCTATACATGCTCTTTATTGTTCCTTTCTTTGGGACATTCTCTAGATTGGAGGTTTTGTTTCCTTCATCTAGTTTATCTCTTTTTGGGGTAGCATTTTTCCCACTGGGTTTTCTCTATTTCCCTGCTTTATAGATATTTCTTGTACTTGGGTACCTGATCAGGCCTTTGTTACCGGGACCCATCTTTCTTGCTTTCTGCAGTATTCTCCTAGGTTTTAGCTTCTCCCTAAGATTATCTTAAGGGGGGGTGTTAGAGTAATAGGCCTTTTGGGTTATTAATTAAATCATTTTGATCTAATTACTAACTCACCTATTCACTCTAGTTGCTTAAGCCAACCTTAGGGTTTCCCTTTTAGGGTTTCGTGATTTATTTTTAAAGAATCACCTCTTTGTATTTTACAACTGAGATATTGTTCATTATAGCAGATTGTTCTTTTGAATGTACACATGATGCCTCCTATCTTTTGGCCTCCATAGTTTTTTCTCTCTTTTTTTTCTTTTGCTTCTTCCATGTGATAGTGTTATGCATGCAGGTGTTCTTGGGAGATTAGGATTTCACCTAATCTAACAATTATGGCATTCGTAAACTTTGTTGAACCATCATATAGACAATCCCATCACTTTCCAACATTTAATTTTAGCTGAGATGGCCACACGTTCCGCCATTACTTCCACCTAATTTGAACTTTCACGGCCCAACGGTTCAGAAACTTTATTTCACCAGTTTAAAACATAGCCTTTGATCTTAACAATTTCTTCTCAAATCCTATGGCCAATAGCAGCTAACAAAAACTTCCATCAGTTTGGACACACATCAACAAGGCGCAATGCCTTGATTACTAGATCTTGATAAATTTTTGCCTGAGGATTTACGCCTACCGTTAGATCTTTTTAGAGCCAAAAGTGCTTTACTTTCCTTTACCTTCAACAGTGTCCCATCACTTATCCACGTGTCACCATGGCACAATCCCTTGAAGGCTAGATCACAACCACTTTTCTTTCAAGACTTTACACCCACTGTCCGATCAAATAAAACTTGACTTCATATTAACTCTACCCTTCGCTTAGTAACTGTAGGTCCTACTAACTAAAAAGGATACGTGGCATCCAGGCATGATCCCTCATTCATTAAATATCTTCATCTTCATGACCAAGGATTTATACTAGTCGTAGATCCTTTTCAAAAATTTTCCCTTTAATCACCTTTTGAAAACTTGGAGCTATGATGTCAATACTTGCCACATGTCACTTGGGCGTGATGCCTTAATCACTAACTATCTTCATCTCTATGCCTGAGGAAATGTGCTAGCCATTGGATTAAATCTGATCTGACTATTCTTTAACTTATCTAAAACCCCAACCACTTTACACATGGAAGTCAGGCGCAATTCCTTGAGGCATAAAAATTTGCATCTCCGCCTTAAAGGGAATACACATGTCGTTGATCTGATTGCACTTAAACTATTTTTATCATACTTTCTTTACATAGAGCCAGACCCACTTGGGACACATGGTGCGAAGGCGCAATGCCTTAAAGGGTAGATCAAAAACATCTTTCTTATGAGGTTTTATGCCAGCCACATTATCACCTGCCACTTGACCATGTGTTACTTCCTTTTAAATGGGCCCTCAGATCTTATAGCAACCACGCGTTGCCACGACACAATGCCTTAAAGGATATGATCACCACATCTCTTGATCAAGGAACAACGCTGACCATTGGTTCAAATAACACTTGTTTGAATTTTACCTTCAGCCTTAAACATATGTTGGACCCACCATCCACCAAGTGTCACTCAAGCCTGTTGTCTTAATGAATAAAGATCTACATCTTGCGCTTTAAGGGATAGCGCCCACCGTTAGATTAAGATAACTTGCATGTCGAGTGTAAAAGGTAATAAGGTTCATGGGAAGTTTAGGACTTATGAAAATTTAATGCCCCACCAAGGAACCCAGGAGAACTTAACCCAAACACGACACTAAGTTCACAGAATAATTTTTTTTTAAAATATTTACAACAATATTAATAACAATGTGGAAGCAACACAAAGAAGTACATGACATACATGAAATACAACTCATACATGATTAACATTCCTTGAGGGTTCCTTGACATAGAATTACTTAAACAACCAATCTATGGATACAAATATAAGAACTCACATAAAGGTTACATAATCTGAAACCAATAACATACATCTCATAATAAAGATTACATATACAACTGATACCATAAGGTACACTACCTAATCAACATCCATTACACAAATTGTAGGGTATGTAATAATACATAATAATCAATACAATGCATCCTTCATAGGATGATAACCAATAAGTACATATGGTACAATACACATCTTAGGTAACTGATCAAGTCTCCAAAAGACTAGGAAGATGAAACTACAACAAGGAACATCCAAGCATGAAGAAGAATCCGTCGGAATCTCAATGGTAATAAGAATCACTACCACCCGACCACGTGGAACCAAAGGTCCACTCCCATCATGCTGAAGAGATAGTAACAGGCCCATCAAACGGGGTATACCACAAGAATGCAAACACCAAGGTGTACATGACCTCATACTTCAATGCAAAGGAAGATCCTAGAAGAAATCTAAACCATAACAAAGAATACTAAACAATACCAGAAGTAACTGACACACATAGGATAACCTAAGCTATATATAGGGAAGTGTCATCACATAAGTCCAACCTTGAAGGTAACCCTAGTAGTACCTCTTGACCCTGGCCTCAAGGTGACACTATGTGGCTCGGTGATCCTTTCGCGTAGACAAGGATCCCAACTCCCATCCTATCATGCGACAGCACTCAAGGCATGGGTAGAGACTTAGAAATCTTATTAGTTCCTATTAAACCCCTTTAATGTATCATATTTTCACTTATTAAGTAAATTTCCAATGGGTTTACCTAGTAACCACTTAGAGTCCTGAACCCCCATTGCAAGCCACTTTCCCACTATACACTTAGTTAACCTACCTAGGCTCAAGATCAACACATGAAGATATACATAATCACAAATCACCTCCTACTCATTTAGGAGCACATAGGTTCTCAAATAACCAACAATAACCACAGTACACTCATAAGACCATAAGGCCCATCATAACAGAATCAAGTTGGGTAAAGTAAATCAGGACTACGATATCAACATAAAATTACAAATTAACATCACAACAGATACCATGCAAAAATATACAATCCCAAACCTCTAGATTCTGGCCTAAGGGTCATCTAACCCAACAGGCACCCAAAAACAAGATAACATAGAAGAGCTCCCAAAATATACCATTTATTTGGTCACGCACTCAAATCACATCAAGGCATAACAAATCTCATATTCAGAATGCATAAAGTAAAATATGAAGTGTAACGTAAGGATAAACAAATTTATAACATCCGAGTTATGCAAAAACATTTATCCATTAAAATTACTGTCTAAAATAATTAAATCTCTATAGACACGCACCATAAAATCTCCTATAAGTTAATTTATAACTATCACATAAATAAATTAACCTATCCGAAATAATTGTCAATCTGACTATAATTACCAAAGAAATTACGTCAATACTTTAATAATAAAAAAATTAAATTACCTTTTTTGAACTGTTGGGAGTGGGTGGCGGGGGCTACCGCACCGCTCCCCTTTGGGTGGCGGGCCAACCGGCGCGGGAGTTGAGGCTGCCAGCACGGCAGTCAGAGCCGGCCATCAGCCGGGCTAAGCCCTCCGTAACTTAAGGAGGCCGACAGTAAAAGGAATGGGGGTGGGGGCCGCAGAGACCCCTAAATTCATTAAATATTAAATTATATATATATATATATATAACTATATAACATAAGTTATTAGTTTATTATATGTAATTTGATTTTTTTTAAATGAAAATAGAGGAAATAAAGCATGTAAAGTTAAAAGAGATAATGTTATTATATGATTAATAATGTTTTATTATCTTTAATTTTAAATTTACTCATTCGTTCATTTATTTTCTTTATATGTGGGGTTTATAAAACGACTATGGGTAAAGTAATATTGGAGTTATTTTTAATATATGTCATTTATTGTGACACTTGTATTTTAGTGGATATTGTAATTATAGTATGAATGTTAGTAATTATTCGTTAGGATAATTTATGTACGACAAACCTCATAAATTAACCTATATGAGAGCTTTATTTATATCTTAAAGATTTAATTATAATCCATTAGTAATTTTATAGGATAAATGAATTTGCATAACAAGGGTTATAAATTTGTTTATCACCATGTTTTTGATGCGTTTTGGATTTTCTCTTCTGGAATTGTGTTTTACTATGTCATGTTGGATTAGTCTATATGTTATTGGAATGATGTGCATTGGGAACTTTATCATTTTGGTCATCTGTTAGGGTTTTGGGAAGTGATTCTGCATGGTGTCTTGTATGGTTTCTAGTGCATGTCCTTTATGGCTTTATGTCTGTTCGATTGTCTTCCCTATATCTGGTACGTCTATTCTTATGTGACCTTTGAGTATATCTCATATTGTATGGGTAATTGAGTACCAACAGTTCCTATATGGGTAGGAACCAGTATATGAGTTTGATGAGATTATATTTGACCTTGAGCTTAGGGGATGGTTAGTTAGGTGCATCTTAGGGGAGTGGCTTGCAATAGGATTTTGGGGCCCAAAGAGGCTAGTCCAGGGTGACCTATTGTAAGTTGTTTAATAAGTGATAACTT
>MU223490.1:1880642-1893627 GCA_018584345.1 Thuja plicata | reverse complement strand
TGTGAGTTATGAGATGTATATTATTGGATTCATTTGATGTATCCTTTGTGTTAGTTCTTTATAGTTGTTATTCGTAGATTATCTTGCTTAAGTGATTCTACATCAAGGAACCCTCGAGGATTGGTATTTGTGTATGAGTTGTTCTTATGTGTATGATGTGTACCTCATTGCATTGCTTCCGCATCGTTATCATTATTGTTTGTAAACATTTAAAAAAAAATTATCTTGTTAACTCAATGTCAAATTTAGGTTAGTTATCCTGGGTTCCCTGGCGGGGCATTGCACCCACCGTTAGATTAAGATAACTTGCATGTCAAGTGTAAAAGGTAATAAGGTTCATGGGTGGTTTAGGACTTAGGAAAATTTTTAAAAGTAACCCACCCAACTTTGGAGATATGAAACCTAACGGTTTAAGTGATAAAGTGGACCCGTTCAGACATAAAAATAAAGCACATGGGTTAATACCACTTAAGTGAACTGTAAAGTAACTCAAAAATAGATCATGGCTTAGGGGTTTAGAACATGGCCTTGTTAAAAATAAAGCACATGGGTTAATACCACATAAGTGAACTGTAAAGTAACTCAAAAATAGTAACTAAATTCTGATAGATTCCTTCTTGAAATTATTAGGGGATGGTGTTTGGTCCATCAATTGAAGGATATGGTGCTTGAAGAGTCTAGATTGGAGAAGCCCTAGTTTTGGAGGGTTTGAAGGTTTAATGTGGGACTTTTGGTGTTCCAAGAGGTCTAGGCCTAATTCCTTTTGTATTTGTTCATGTTAGGACATAATTAGTCACTGTCTAAGAGTTGGAGTCTTGGGGTTAAGTTTCTGACATAGTTCCTTTGGAAATTTGCCTATTTTCATGCATTTTTGAGATCTCAGGGTTGTAGCAGCAAGGTATGGTCCAAAAAAACCTACCTAGTGCTTTGTATATGTTTTCAAGCTAGATAATGGGTATCTAAAAACCTAATATATTTACCAAATGTTTCAGAATTTTTTGGAGTTATGGATTTTGGAAGGTCGTTGTTGTCCTAATATAGTGCAATTAGGTCTCCTAGTAGAATCCAAGCACTTTGTGCATAATCCATAGATTGTGACTCCATAACCAGATAAGTCCTTCTTAATTTGGTTGGATTAAGTCTAATTTGACATTAGAAGCCTTGATTCAATTTGTTGTTTGGAAATCTCATTTTGAGTTCATTTGGGAAGGGTGTTTTGAACCTTGTATTTACCTTATAAGTCCAATCCATAAATTTGTCAAGAGCCCACTACCCTTACCTCTACATCAATTGGTATCAGATCCAAGCAAGAGCTTTGGGAGGAAGTCTAAGTGTGTATGTCTAGAGAAGAGTCTGAGGATTTTGAAGAAGAGGCTCAAAACATGTCTCCAAAGATGACAAACATGGAGCTTGCTAGGATGGTCATGGAGCAAGCAGAAAAGAATAAAATATTGGAAGAACTGATCAAAAGGTTGACCAATCTTATTGAGAAGAGGGGTTCAGACCCTCGTGATGAATAAGATGAAGTAGAACAGGGACCTGTTGAAGAAAGGTTAGATCCTAAGGACGCTAGACTAGTTAAGATCCTGAAGGAAGTTAAAGGAGGAGAATCCAAAGTCAAAGAAGAGATCCCAATGTATGATGGGAAGATAGATGAGGAAGTGCTCCTTGATTGGTTCAATGTTTTTGAGAACCACTTTGACTATGAGGACATTGAAGATAAGCATAAGGTTGATATTGAAAAAGAAAGGCTTAAGGGTCATGCATTGTTATGGTGGGACTACCTACAAGAAGAGAGGTGGAAGAAAAGCCTACCAAATATCACATCATGGCCTAGAATGATGGACAAAATGAGGGAGAATTTTATACCTGAGGAATACAAGGTTCAACTCTTCAAGAATATTCAAGGGTTGAAGCAGAAGGACATGGATGTCCAAAGGTATATAGAGGAATTCCACAAGCTTGACATCAAAGCCTCTCATGATGAAGATGTGGAAGAGAAGGTGGCTAGATATCTTGGAGGGCTGAGGTACAACATCCAAGATTAAATAAGTATGACCACACCAAGGAATCTTGAATATTGCTACAAGTTGGCAATGAATCTTGAATATTGCTACAAGTTGGCAATGAAGGCAGAAGACAAGCTTAGAAGAAGGCAAGAGAGGCAAGGTAGTTCAAGAGGGAAAAAAAACAAGGGAAAGAGAGTAAATCTAATCCAAGGACAGAATGAGAAGGTTAAAGAGAAAGTCACAGATTAGAAAGGAGAACAAAGAAGTGGTAGAGGAAAGAGATTTCTTGGAAAGTGCTATAAGTGTGGTGAAGAAGGGCACCCATCCTACAAGTGTCCTGAAAGAGAAGAAAAAAAGAATGACAAGAGGGTCCTTTTGACTCAAGGAGAAGAAGGAAGTAAACAGCAAGAGGAAGAAGGAACACACCATGATTATGCATACCCTGAAGAAGGTGAGTGTCTCTTTATGGTAAGGTCACCTATTCAACATATACCCAAGGTATCTATTTTTAGAAAAAATTGTAAATGTTATGGAAAAGTTTGTAAGGTTATCATAGATTCTGGTTCATTTGAAAATCTAGTATCCTATGAGATGGTAAATAAGTTAAACTTACCTAAACTTCCCATTGGAAGACCATATAGGGCCTCTTGGGTCAGTAATGATCATAATATTGTGATTAAGGAGAAAGCATACGTAGATTTTTCAATTGGGGGTTATGTTGATAGGGTTTTATGTGATATAGTTCCCATGACATGTTGCCACATCATCTTAGGGAGACCATGGAAGGCTTCAAGGTTGACCATTCATTATGGTTTGAAAAATGAGTATGTGGTGCACAAGGAGGGAAGCAAATTTACCCTTAAACCTCTTCCAAGCCAAGTAGAATAAGTTGGTAGCATCACTATCTTTGGTGTAAAAATATATGTTGATTTTCAGGTTCCAAAGCATGAGAACATTGTGACTACAAAGCAAGAATCTAAGACTACTTTATTGGTCTTGAAAATTTAGTTTGTGGACACTCATGAGGCATTGACTGTAAGACAACAAATAGAGCATGAAGATAGTGTCCTTATTGGCACAATGTGGTGTCCTTTGGAGAAATCAATGAATAAAATTGCAATGGTGTCATTGAAGGACACAATGAATGGTCTATTTGATCCTAGAATGCAGTTGCAATGATAGTTTGTAGACATACAAGATCATTGTTTGTAGCAGTCCATTCTAAATCATGATAGCAGATTTGATCTTGGTTTCGTTTCTTCTTTTGGTTCTCACTCTTTGCTTATAGGTGTAAAGGACAAGAGGACAAAATTGAATGTTGATCAGAGGAATCACAAAGATCGGAGGAGAGGACCACCTACAAGGAGGATGGGAGGCAAAAAGACACAACCCTTAGTTCTTGGGACAAGAAATTTTTTCAAGGTGGGGGTTATGGTGTAGGAGAACCTATGAAGACACCTAGGGTCACCATGGATTCCATCAGAGACAAGAGAACCAAACCATCCCTAAGGGTGAATTAGGGTGTATTGAAGCCAATAATGGCAATTTGTAATAAGGAATTTAATGAAACGTGGCTAAGTCCTATTGGTCAAAGTAGAGGACTAGGACATCAAAATATTGTAATTTGGGCCAATAGTGCCCAAGGGGTCTAATTAGGATTTAGAAGTGTTTAAGGGATTCAATTAGACCCTAGGAATAATATTCAATAAGTTAGAATGCTTAAATTTTAAATGATTTGTAAGTTAAGAATTAAAATATTTGAATCTTCACAGTCACTTTGTTTAGGAGGGAAATGAGTTTCTAATGCCTAAATGCATTTGTAATCAAACAAAACCAATTGGAGTTGGTTGATATGATTACTAGGCATCCTATTTGATCTACCCATGGCAGGGGAAGAAGGAGTACGGCTGGTGAATCCATTTGTACGGACAAAGCAGGATTTTTAAGCAATAACATAAGTTTTCTTGAACATTTTTTATTTGTTTGAATGCTCAATTGATTCTAAAGGTTGTAGAAACAATTTAGAATGCTTTGGACATCCTTTCAAATACATTTGAATTGGTTTTGAAATCTAGAAATTGACTATCCCATGACAGGGCATAAATTTTGCATTATTTTAAAAATGAAATGAGATTCATCCCCTCTGTTTAACCACTGTGACTTGGGGGATGAATCACACATATGTATTATAGTCTTCTAACACTCAATATGAAAGAATAACCATTGATAGTTGCAGGGTGATCACCAATGAATGACGGTTGCAGTGTGAAAGACAAGAATTTGGCTCCATGGCTATAGAAGTAGCCATTCTACCCTAAGGAGGGCACTAAATTCCAATGGATTCCTTCTTGACATGATCAGGGGATGGTGTTTGGTCCATCAATTGAAGGATATAGTGCTTGGAGAGTCCAGATTGGAGAAGCCCTGGTTTTGGAGGGTTTGAAGGCCTAATTTGGAGCTTTTGGTGTTCCAAGAGGTCTAGGCCTAATTCCTTTTGTATTTGTTCATGTTAGGACATAATTAGTCACTGCCCAAGAGTTGGAGTCTTGGGGTTAAGTTTATGACATAGTTCCTTTGGAAATTTGCCTGTTTTCATGCATTTTTGAGATCTTAGGGTTGTAGAAGCAAGGTATGGTCCAAAACAACCTACCTAGTGCTTTGTATATGTTCTCAAGCTGGATAATGGGTATCTAAAAACCTAATCTATTTACCAAATATTTCAAAAAAATTTGGAGTTGTGGATTTTGGAAGGTCGTTGTTGTCCTAATACAGTACAATTAGGTCTCCTAGCAGAATCCAAGCACTTTGTACATAATCCATAGAGTGTGACTCCATAACTAGTTAACTCCTTCTGAATTTGGTTGGATTAAGTCTCATTTGACATTAGAAGCCTTGAGTCAAGTTGTTGTTTGGAAATCTCATTTTGAGTTCATTTGGGAAGGGTGTTTTGAACCTTGTATTTCCCTTATAAGTCAAATCCATCAATTTATCAAGAGCCCACTACCCTTACTTTTGCATCACAAACACAACACTAAAACCCACTCCATGAGAAAAAAACACACCCCTACAAACCCCTTACACCAACAACACCCCCTACACAATTAGCAAATCCCCTAATCACCCCAAACCAGAACAACAAGAAAAAGATAGGAGATAAAGGCTGGGTCGAATGATTGTAGCATGAAACACCCGAGCGTCAACCCCAAACACCAATCACTACTCTATCCTCACAATCACATTCAGAATAATGATTCAATATTAATTGCAATATGATCATATAATAATTTTTTAAGTGGACTAATGAACAAATATGATATCTTTTGGCATACCTTACCCATATTTCTCTAAAGATAGGTATGCTAGTATACTTATTATCACATAACTATTCTAAATATATCCAAAATAAATGTAAAAAAATGCAAAACATGCGTCTTCACTACTACAAATGTCAAATATATGATTTCCTCAAACTCTTGATATTAGATAGCTTAGTGTGTCATCAAAGTTTGAAATTATTGTTAACATCAGCATATGGTGTTGAATTTATGTCTTTTTGAAAAACACTCTAAATTAGATAGGTAAAATGAGCATAAAAAAACTCAAATCACTGTTAACATTCATCTGCTTATGAAATTATAATTTGTTATTGGTCGGCCTTTGGGTTGGGTTGTAAAAGGACAACACCCTTATTTTGCTGCATTTATTTATCAAAACATATGATATTGATTTTTTTTTTGCGAACTCTTCAAATTAAATATCTAACATTAGCACGAGAAACTCAAATAATTGTCAACAACAAAAAAAAATGTTATATATATAATTTTCCACAAACTCTTAACATTAGATAACTTGACCTTACATAAAAACTCAAATGATTGTTAACATCATCTAATGATCTTATATTTGTATTTTTTCACAAATTCTTCAAATCAAACCAGTAACATCCACATGGAAAACATTATCACAAATGCTTTATTATCAAAAACATCAACATGGAAACCTCAACTCAATGTTAACATCAATTCATATATTTCACAAACCATCACATGGGTTAGGTCACACAAGGTTCGAAAACTCAATTAGTTATTAACATCAATCAATGTTTGATTTGAGATCCATTGTTTTCTACGTATGAGGCAAGAGGGATGATTATTGACTTTTTGTTTAGTTAGGAATCCTTGGAGCACATGGGGGGCCCTTCCTTCCCACTAGAATGTATTGTGGTGCTTTCCCACCTTTTTTCAAATGAAGAACCCTGCATGGGACCCACCGCTCTCAACGCGTGGGGCCCCTACTTCTAAAGATATTACGCGGAAGAGAAGCTTCACAAGCGGATAGACTTGGGATGTTATAACTGCGTCATCACGGCGGGCCCCACCCGTGTTCCGCTAATTATATGGCCCACAAGCTCTTCTCGAAACGGGTTCCTTAGTTTAACGGTCATATGGGAGGTACTGCTAGGCACTTGAATCTATGGATAGGGTGGGGCTTGTAGAGTCCACATCACTTCCCTTGAAATATCTATGGTCCTACCTCATCATAACAATTGACACCTTTTAATAAAAGGAATCACTATATTCATGTAATTTGGCACTTTCCTACCATAGTTAGGCCTTTTGCTCATTCTTAACTTCACCAACAACGATGTGCATATAATCAATAATCATTGTCTGCCTTATGGGTTACTTCGTTTTGATTGGGATGTCTACTGTAACTTATTGATGTTGGTTTGATGGTCATTATTTAGACCACTTTCCTTCCTATGCAATTTAGTGGTGGTTCTTATCAAGTCTTTATGTGAAAATAGATTCAATTTTGAATGGATTGTAAGTTTTAACATTGAAATAGATTAAATTGTCAATATATTGTAAGTTTAGAAAATTGAAATGGTGTAGGTTCAATATGGAAATACGAAAGTTTATAGTTGATTTTCTATCTTAAGTAGTTGTGCAATAGTTTGTATATTTTAATTTGTTTGTTGGCAAGTGCATTTTATTCATCACTAATGCCTTAATTATGTGTAAGTATAAGAATCTATCAAGCATGTCCTTTAGTCATATTAGGTCATAATAGGCAATCAAAATACTTTGGCCTTCTGTTCAAATTGACTTCTATAGCCTCTTTATTTCTAAGCTCGCTTAAAATTTTGTTATGTTGAATCTCTCATCTTCTAACGATTTAATAACTACAACTTTTAGACAATATATTATTAAACATATATATGTAAACTTGAGTATAAATACAATGTTATATATCACAAATAAATATTCTCTAGGTATTGCAATATAAAATCTTCTCTATCTATCATGTTATTACATATAGCAAATATTTCTAGACTTCTACAAGTAACACTTGATTCTTGTGAAGATCACTCAACGCATGCAATGTAGAGCTTCAAATCAATTAGTCTATTGTTGCACTTTCCTCCCTTAGTTGTTCACTATTCAAGTAGGGGAAATTCAAATTAATGAACTTTCAATACTTGTGTAGCATCAATATTGCGGATCACCAAAATATAAATTAATCATGATCTCCCATCATGGAGGAATTAGTCTTGTTATCCTTTGATAATGTTTTGTTTGTGGCACTCCCTTCATGGAGGTTTAACTCTTGTAATCTTTTTGTTAATGTTTCATTTGGATTGGATGGTTGTTTCCACTTTGAGCCCAGGATTTATATTTGTACACTTTCTTTGCTAGTTTTTCTTGGCATTTTCAATGAAAAAACATAGTTACCAACTCAAAAAACATTTATAATAAAAAATCAGAATTCTAGAAAGATAAAAGATACTAGCACAAGAAGAAAGTACAACCTAATAATTAAGCTATTATTGTGACTATTTTTTGTTTACATTTTGTGTAGTCTCGTTGCTAGTTTTTCTCATCATTGTCAATAAAAGACATAATTACGAAGTCAACAAATATTTACAATAAAAAAGTCTAAAATCTTGAAAGATAAAAACACACTAGCACAAAAGCATAATTAAGCTAATACATTGATCAACTATAGTGGAGGAAGGAGACGATTATTTTCTTACTACTCTAACTTCCTTCATGTGGAATGTGGAAAATGGAATGCAAAGGGTAGATCTAATTTCCTAATGTACAAATCGGAAGGAAGATGACCCAATAGGCTCAAATGGGACTCAAGCGCTAAATGGATCAATGGTCCTTCACTAATTGTGTATATTGGAAAAGGATTTGGTTGGATTTAGGGGGATTCGATATGATAATGCAAAATAAAAGGCTAAATAAGGAAATGTAACTACTTTTGGGAAAAACAGAATGAGAGAAAATAACAAATTATTTGAAATTACTTGAAACAGAAAGTAGAGATCTATACAAACTTGTGATCTGAATTTTAGCTGAATTATGGCGGTATAGGGCATTTGCGACATCCTATACCTAGGTATAGGGCGCCTGGGATGTCCTATACCTAGGTATAGGGCATCTAAGACATCCTATACCTAGGTATAAGGCATCTGAGTCACCCTATAGCCTGCAGCTTTGCTTGAAAATTTCATAGTCAATCTGACAGGTCCCAAACTTTTTGAAATAGTTCCAATAGTTGTGCCACGTGTTCCTGCACACAAAAAAAATAGGGAAAAGATTGTGGAAACAGGTTTTCCATGGTCAATCCCCTGTTTAGGAATCAACTTTGAAAATGAAATGAAATTGCAATATAAAGGAAAGTATGTAAATGTAAAGGTGAATGTTAGATCTACCTTGTAAATGAATATGCCTTCATAAACAGATGAAAAAATCACTCATATTTATGAAGATGCTTGTATTTTTCTTGAATTGTAGTTTTTGATCTTGTAATGTAGAAATGGAATGAAGGATGCCTTCACAAATGCATAGATCTATGAAAGTCACTCCCAAATATTCAATATTGTTATGCTTGATTGAACACTTGCCATGGAGGAAGAATGCATAAGGGTAGACAAAGGATCTTCTTGCTTTCTTGAGAACTCCTCTACTTGGCCATCATGGGAGAAAGTCTTGCTACAAGGAGAAGATTGCCTTCAAAATACATTGGATGCTTGGAGATATGCTAGATCTTAGATATTTTCCTTCAAATCTTTAAGTCACTTGATTGTCAAATGCTTGAGTGTAGATGCCATATAATAATAGTTACCAAAATGAGGAGAGATGTGGTGTTTATATACCTCTCAAACACTTCAAGATTCAAAATTAAGTCAGGTTAACCATAGGATCTATTTTCCCACCAAAACATCGATACGGTGGCCCAATTTAAATTTGGGTCTCTTTATGGGTGTATAGGGAATCTAGGACGCCCTATACCCAACAAAATGTGTTGGAATTTGAATAGGGTATCGGTGTGATGGAAAAGATCTCAAATTAAGTGGAAATAAGTGGTTGGATCAAGCATAACAAACATGAAAGTCTTGAAATCACAAAAATGGGGCTAAACTAAGCATCCAATTATGGGTGCTAACTTTTTAGGATGGTACATTTAGCCCCCACTTTAGTGGGAGTATGAGACAACGTCATGCTCATGGTAAAGTGGTCAATGCTGTGGAATTTTTTATCAAGGATAATAAAACAAGGAAACACCAAACCCCAAAGTGACTTAGGTCCTTATCAAATCCAAAACATGGATAAAAGAGGAAACACTCAAAAGAGAGTGAGAGAGAAAAAGACATGACCAACTAATCTAGTAAGGTATTGCCTCACTATGGATCATGCGAAGAGAAAGCACTGCTGCAAAAGATGATGTTGATAGTCTAGTAGGTTATGTTGTGTTGGTCAACCCATCAAAACAAAGGGGATCCTCCCTTTAGGAAATCTTGTCTCCATTAAGGGATCCAGAAAAGTGGTTAGTCAAAGGACCAAATGAAAGTGGTCAGTCTAAGGACCAAATGTAAGAAAGATTGGTCTTAGGATACACTAAATAATGCACAGGGCATGATAATGTAAAGATGAATCATAAGGAAATAATTTTATCCTTAGTCATCTGCACAAGAGATTGTATTGAATTATTGTGTGTGTATGTGAAAAATGTGAAACAAGGAGCGAAGTGTATGCCCCCACGTTAAAGTGATTGCAAACACCTTAATGGGAGCAGTGGCTTTAATGGAGAATACATGCACCCACAATAGATGCTTCCACTATGAAATTCCCCCAAGCAAGGAAAAGCCAAGGGAAATGAAACACATGAAAAAAGAGAGCACAAAGGGGATCTACTAAATTGTTGGAATTAATGGGAAGTAGTACTGAGAGGGGAGGGGTGAATCGGTACCTCTAAAACTTTTAACACCTTTCTAATTCATCATTAGTAATCATTCAATTTTGTATTACCAACCATTAATGTTATTCTTTCTTATGCATGTATTGTTTGTTCACAATCTTTAATAGTTTTCAACAGTCATAGAAACATTCATGAAAATTATAATCACATAACACAAGATATGGTATCGTAGAAAACTCTTGTTAGGAAGTAAAAACTACGGTGGGGATGGAACCCACAAAACTTCACTATCTGCAGAATGGAAGGGAGCCGGTTAATGCTTACAACTTGATCACTTCTGATGATCTACCCTGTTAGGAGTATTAAGGTGGAGACCTGTTAAGATCTACTCTGTTAAGAGCTTTAGCAACACTGATTTAAGTGTGCACTCAGTTATGATATTTACAAGAGGATGGTTAAGCCCACCTTCCTTGAAAGGATTTCATTAGTGTACTACACTTGTTAGAATGAGTACAAATGTTGACCTGACTGTATGCAATCTACTATTGCTTATTTATAGATCCATTAAAGCTCTTACAATAATAATATCACCTTAAGTGATTGATGAATACATTTTCTCTGCTTGTCGGTAGCCTCTGTTCTATTCTTGAAAACTAATTTGATTTTGTTTGTGTTCTCCTGGATGAATTCTCTGTCTGGTCTTTAGTTTCTCTCCGTGGCTACTATCTTCATTGATTAACAACTATTCTCAATGGATTGAGCACCTATTTATACAAGTATATAACCTATCTTGGAATTCATATTTTACAATGTTAACTCTCAGATCCAAGGTTTACAACTTGACCTTGATCTTTAGTTTGCATGTTTTAAAATAGTAAAACTAATTAAAACAATAATGAATACATTGCTTTCTCTGCACATAATGGATTTAAAAAAAAATCAAGAAGCTATAAATACAACTTCAGTGATTTATCTAACGTGGAAAGTCAGATCCACTTTTTGCGGGATGTAACTGACTGTCGATTCTTGGTCGTTGGTTTGAACTTGCAGTCTGTCGGCGTTCCTTGACTAAACTGTTCATCGAGTTCCCTATATTTGTCAGCTTACTCTCTTTGTTGTTCCGTCGGGTAGCACTGTTGTTACTCATCGAGTTTCTTTTACCTTTTTTTCATCGTATAACACTTAACAGTGTTTGTCAGGTAACCTTGGCGTCAGATAGTGTTGTGCCATGTCTGTCGATGTAGAGTAAACGGATGGTGTAGATCATGTTTTTCTCTAAGTATACTAATGGAAAAATATAATGCCTTCAATCTCCCCCTTTGACATTAGTATCAAAAATGGATATGTGCATAATACTAAAATCTTTTGGTATGTATACACCATGTTTATATCGTTGTCATAATATGACTCCCCCTAACTGTGTGCACCGGTATAGTATATGTATATGTACATGTTTACTATTCATTTTATGTATGTACATTATTTCCCCTTTCTTTTACTATACATATGATTTCCTCCTTTTAACTGAGGTGGGTGAACATATCAAATTCCCCCTTTCTTTAATACTGATGACAAAAATGTACAACTTATAGTATGCCAAAATTGTGACAAAAAATGTGCAACTTACAATGTGTCAAAAATGTTAGAATGGGTTGTTTTGATATCTTCCAGCAGTTTCTCCCATTGTTATTTCAACTATTCTAGTGCCATGTGTTGCATCTCTAGTCTTGCGTGCATATCATAAATGTTGTCCACGACAGACATTTCCGGGGTGGCAATTAGAGTATTTGCATGTGTCATATTTTGTTTCAAGATTGTAAGTGTCGGTAAGAGCTTAACTTGGAGCTCATTGACCTCATCTCTATACTTCATCTTTGCAAACTGTATGTCCTGTCTATGTTTCCTAGCCTGAATGATTTGTTCATTGTGCAATTTAAGTATTTCTTCTGTGTTGGCTAGACTCTGTGCACTAGACTTAAGATCAACATCTATTTTTGCTATCTTGTTGGTGTAGACATCCAAAATCATCCTTATATTAATTTAATTAATATTCCCATAACATTATAGTTAATTTTAATTAATTATATTTGTTATATTCTTCTATCTATTTAATTAAACTTATTTAATTAAATATGATTCACTTCCCTTAGTATTTAAATTTAATTTAAATACTACCCCTTTTAATGTATTAAATCTTATTTAATATATTATCCCTCATTGATCCCCTTTAAATAAATTTTTAATTTATTTATTCCTTCACATGACCTAAATTATACTAAACCATAATTAATCTAAATTAATTTGGATTAAGCTAATTTGAACCTAGATCCTACCCTACCTCACATCACTCTCACCAAATAGACCTATCTATTAATTAACTAAGGTTAATTAAGCTAATTTCTTGATTCCTACAACAATTAGTCTTAATTATTTGCTCACACATGTGTGAGCAAATTTCTAAAAATTGACTTTTCCAAATAATCTTTATTTGGTGCCAACAAGGTTTCTTACACCTATGATGACACCTTCTTACACTTTCCAAAAGTGTCTCATTGGTCCAAAACTCTTACACCTTCTTACACCTTCTTACAAGATCCTTCACATGTGTACTTTAAGTACAGTTTGACCCATCACATCTAAAGTTGCTCACACATGTGTGAGCAAAGTGGGCCTCTTACATGGCTTATGTGTCCCTCATGTGGCACCTATGTGGATGCCACATGAGATCCACCTCATCCAAGCCCTCTCTCTCCTCTAAAAACTCT
>MU223490.1:1850417-1861918 GCA_018584345.1 Thuja plicata | reverse complement strand
AACTAGGGTGTGCTCTCCAACATTAACACGGTATTAATCCCACTATCATATAGTTAGTCTTTGCATAAGTAGTTAGGTCATATTGCATTATGATTTTGCTCTTGGCAAAGGTTTCTATTTATTCCCTGTCCAGTCATCTAAGTGATTTTATCAGATTTATTGCGATACACACAAAAATAGTGTCTTCATTCGTCTTGCATCCATTGCATTCATTAGTCATTAAGTTATTATCTCTTGCATTGATTATTTCATTAGTCATTATCCATACATTTCATTAGTCATTGTTCATCGCATTGGTAAATAGTCATTGATTGTTTGCATTGTTATAACATTAATCATTATTCATTAGTTCCATTAGTCATTGTTCATCACATTGATCATCAGTCAGTAATCATTTGCATTGTTTCATTAGTCCATTAATCATTAGTTCCATTAATTGTTATTTATAGCATTATTCATTTGTCATTAATCATTAGTCATTGATCATTAATCATTTGTCTCACGTTCCATCCATTACGTTCATTAGCCATTAATCATTACAACATTACACTATCATTCATTAACCATTATAGCTTACATTCTTCATTCATGTAGTATTTATTACATCATTTACATTGCATTTTCATTAGCATTACAAAACCATTTGCATTTGCATTCCATTAGTTGTATCCATAACATGCATAACATTTTAGCATTCATCAAACATCATATAAAACATTTACAACATCATCCATACATGTTAACATATAATCATTAACATATCATAATCTGCATCTCATCCCTGCATCACAAATTTGTCAGTCTCATCATGCATATATGTGTTCGTCCCATCCTGCATGTCAGTCATACACATCATATACGATAAAAGTAAACATCATAAGTACATCCATACATAAGCATGTAAAATAATCAAAGATGCATAAATATAAGAGTCCATAGTCCAAAATAAAGTCCATGTATATATCTCAAAAATGTCATCTCGTACATCATGTGTCAAAAATGTGTATCCAAAAATCTGAGCAGAATCATGGCGGTGGCTGTGATGGTCTTGCTCCACTGCTAGGATGTGGTGGTAACCCCACTGATCCCTATGATGCTCACCCTGTACTGGCTGACTGTGACCTCTCAGAGTATGCCGACACCTGGGCCCCCTCTGGCACCGCTCCATAATATAATCCCATGTAATATTCGGCCTCTCAGCCCCTGCGTCCTGCCTCTCTCTAAGCGGCCATAGCATCGGCCATCATCTGCCCCACCCTTGTCGCTATCCCTGCTAGCCACGCTATATCGCAGTCCACCCTGTAGTCCTTAGCACATCTATGTGCTAGATCTCACTCTGCTGTCAGAGCTGCTATCTGCGCTGCCATCTCTGCCCACTCCTCCTCCCAATCCCCATACTCCTCGAGGATGGCAAACTCTCCACTGTCCACCTGCGCCTGTAAAATGTCTAGTGCCCGCTGTGCACTATCCCCTCATGCTGTCTCTGAGGCCAGCTCTCCCTGAATCTGGGTCACCTTTTCCTACAGGCTGCTAGATGTAGCCTGTGCTGTCGCCAACAACCCCTGAACCCTCCCCAGCTCTATCTGCAGGCTATCTCGCTCTGCTACAACAGTATCATATGTCTCCTGGGCTACAAAGCCTGCTGGTGGTCCTTGTCCTAGTAGCGGTCCCTGTGGTGGTACTCCCTGTCCTGGGTCGTGTCCCTGCACACCAGGTATGATAGGTGGTTGTCCACCTGCTAGTATCTGCACCTATCCCCTCTGTCGTGGTGCTGCCACCCTGGGCCAGAATCTCCTCCTGGCCCCTCCATCTCCCCTGTCATCATCACCTCCGTCATCCCCCTATCCCTGTCCATCCCCTCTAGGCCCTGGATACTCATCTGGATATACGACCCCTGGCGCTGTCAATCTAACCGGCCTGTGTGCCGCCCACCACTGTGCATATGCTGGCACTATCCCTGCGTCCAACAGTGACTCCCATGCTCTAATCCAGGGCACCTCAATCATTCCCATAAAATATCCTCATGCTATCTGAGGATCTTCCCCCATCCCCCACATACTGCCCACCTCACGGGTCACCAATGGATGTGGGAACCCGTCCGGTACTGCCTCCTGCACCTGCCCCATCTGTCTCCGCACCCTGGATGGCATGTAGCGCGAAATCATATATGTTGTCCTCCCAAACAACCAATAGTCAGTCTGTATAAACCTCATATAATACGAGTCATAAAACCCATCCTCTGCATATACCCCCTGCTGTGGGGCCTCATGGCCCCAGGCCTCACATCCTGCATACGGAGCCCATGTGATCGCTCCCATCTCATCCAACCGTCGCCTCCAATATCCTACTAAGTCTATGGCCTCATAACTTATGGGTGACCTGTACCGACAGACAAAAGGCTCATAAGCTGCCCGGGTCTCCTGGTGTCTGATCGGTCGTGTGACCGCTATATGCTCACAGGCCCATACTAATAGCAATGTACATCCAGGCCCTAGTGCTCTCCCTCTATGGTAAGCACACATATGTAAATCATAGTACAACTGCCCGAGGATGACATATCCCCAGCAGTACTAGTCACCATCCTCGACCATGCTACTCAATACTCATGCCCAGCCAATCGGGAATCCCTTGCCTACATGATCAGGCATGACACGTCCCCCTATCAACCCTGCCAGGTAAAGCGCTAGTCATTGTGGCCGTGGCTCCATATCCATCGCCTCCACCTAGGACATCCACTATCGTGTAATTGGCAGATCAGCATACCTCTGCCTCATAACTGTCTCCATGTATGGCTGTGATCCCTCCATGAAATACTCGGGTATGACCCCCCGAATGGGCACTTTGTAGATCCTCCATACATCATGGAGGGTGATCGTCGCTTCCCCTGTCGGGAAGTGAAAACTGGAGGTGGTGTTGTGCCACCTCTCTATCAGCGCAGACATAAGCGCATTATGAGCTCGAAGATGTGGCCAATGTTGCACGTGCTCTAGACCACAAAGTGTAACCTCTCCCCACTCAGCCACTGTCAGATGCTACTCCAACTCCATCATCACTGGATAACATTCCCTCGCTTGGAATGTGATCATGTCCTCCTGTAGTCAGTAAACCTATGTCAGCAATCAGATAGCATGCTGGGGCATTGAAACATGTTCCAGGCCTGTCCAGGGCACCGAAAAATGTTTCCGGACCCTTGTCTTTTCTCTTCCCCCTCTCTTTTCTTCTATTTTTGGGTCAATCCGCGCAGCCGGCGGTTGACCCTCACAGACAGTGAACTTTCACAGTCACCAGTCTGCGGAGACGGCAGATCTTCGCAGACGCCGCTCTGCAGAGACGACGGTTTAGGCCGTCGCCTTGCTGCGCAGACAGCGGTGTTGAAAACTGTCGTCTCCGCTGCACATTTTCTACTCTCTCACCTACGTAGACGAAGATTGGGTAAATCTGCGTCTGCGCAGATGACCATCGCCTGTCGGTCATCTGCGCAGACGGTGGTCTGTCGATCGGCGTCTGCGCAGACAGTAGACAGGCGATCGGCGTCTGCGCTCCGCGCCCTTTTACGAGCATTTATTGTGCCTACAAACTTTTGAAAAACATTAAAAACCTTAAAGCAAAGGTGGGTGCTCGACTACTCACCGGTGGTCCTACGTCTTCCGGCCGCTAGTACACCCGGACGCGCTCTCCAAGTTGTGATCGCTCTCACTGTACTGTCATGACTCTCTTCTTCTTCTCTCTTTTTCTCTTTGTGAGTGAAAGTGACTTGTCCATGGGCCCCAGTGGACTATTTATAGCCCTTTGGGACCCATTTCTTCTGTTGGTCTCCTCTTTTTCTATTTTGGTCCCTGTTTCCCCTCCAATTTTCCTTGACACGTCATGCAATTGGCCTACTTTCCCCTTTTTCTTGCCTTTTCGAGAAAATTTTATTAAAAAATTATATTTGTTCCTATTATTTTCTCGAGGGGGCACACTCCTCCGCTCTCACTGCCGTAGGTTTTCTGAATCCTCTGGGGCATCTTATTTTCTTTTCTTTGACATAATGTCACTTTCGACAATGCATCAAAGAAGGGCAAAATGTAGACGTCCAAAATCATCCTTATATTAATTTAATTAATATTCCCATAACTTTATAGTTAATTTTAATTAATTATATTTCTTATATTCTTCTATCTATTTAATTAAATTTATTTAATTAAATATGATTCATCTCCCTTAGTGTTTTTAATTTAAATACTATCCATTTTAATGTATTAAATCTTATTTAATACATTATCCCTCATTAATACCCTTTTAAATAAATTTTTAATTTATTTATTCCTTCACATGGCTTAAATTCTACTAAACCACAATTAATCCAAATTAATTTGGATTAACCTAATTTGAACCTAGATCCTACCCTACCTCACATCATTCTCACCAAATAAACCTATTTATTCATTAACTAAGGTTAATTAAGCTAATTTCTTGATTCCTACAACAATTAGTCCTAATTATTTGCTCACACATGTGTGAGCAAATTTCTAAAAATTGACTTTTTCAAAATAATCCTTATTTGGTGCCAACAAGGTTTCTTACACCTATGATGACACCTTCTTACACTTTCCAAAAGTGTCTCATTGGCCCAAAACTCTTACACCCTCTTACACCCTCTTACAAGATCCTTCACATGTGTACTTTAAGTACACTTTAACCCATCACATCCATAGTTTCTCACACATGTGTGAGCAAAGTGGGCCTCTTGCATGGCTCATGTGTCCCTCATGTGGCATCTATGTGGATGCCACATGAGCTCCACCTCATCCAAGCCCTCTCTCTCCTCCAAAAACTCTATAAATAGAAGCCTTTCTCAAGAGCAAAGCATCTCTCATTTTTATGCATTGTTATCATGCTAGTATAGCTCTAGAAATTCTTGGTGCATTTTATGTTCATGCTCATTAGCTTATAGTTGAATTTAGAAATTACATGTTAGAATAATGGCAAATGAACTTATTTCTATTGTCTTATGCATATCATCTTAGCTTAGTCTTTGAATCTTCATCATAGTATAGCTTTTGCATTCATCAAATCATTGTGATGGCTTTGAGACAAGTTTCTCATACTTGTTCTTGAGCTCTTCACTTTCTTAGCTTGCATTGTTATCAATAGTAGGATTTAATGTATTGTGTTGGGAGAGCACACCCACAAACCTCTCTAAGAGTAAATCAACAAGGCTTGGGTGCACTTGTTTGGCTCATTGGAGGTTGTGATGAATCTCTACTTGTTATTTAATAGCATGTTTTAGATATGTATGATGTTGTTATTTAAGGTTTATCTCTAATGTTTGCATGTATGAGCATGCTCCCAGTAGGTTAGGTTTCATTGCATACACAACCAACTTACTAGTTTGTCAAGGGTGCTCCTGCACCATCCAGCTTCATCATTGCTTGAATCTTTTATCCACATTTTGTCTCTTGCCCTCCGAATATATTCAACGGTGTTTTCATTGGGATATGTGCTTGTTTCTATCAATCAGTCTTTGGAATCTTTCTTCAGGTGACCAACTTTATGATAGTGTAAGCATGCCATTCTGGGGTTTGACCAGCCTCTAGACCTTTTGGTCCATGCTCTCATGTAGTTTGCAGCAATGTAACCATATCTACCACATGTTGTACAGTTTTTCCAAGTGTTGTAATCCCTACATATTGATTACTGATTCTCTTTGGTTGATAAGGAACTTCTTTACCTTTTGGCTTTAATGATTTCTTTTTCTTTTTCTAGCATTCTTCAGATGTTTGTCCATTCATCTTGCATGTAGGATAGTATTTGTCCATGTAGGTTTCCTTCTTTGGTTGTTCTATCTTGCTCTTGCATTCATGAACCTTATGTTATTTCTTGTTACATTTATAACATAATCCTATGAATGAAGATGTAGGTGTAGATTTAGGAGTACCTTTCATTTTACCTCTACATACATTTGATGTGTGCCCTTGTTTTCCATAGTTCTTGCATGTCAGCTTTCTTGGTCTTGGATTTTCATAGACATTCTTTAGATTTGATGATTCTCCATTTTTAGTAAGGCCTATACCGTTTTTATTGTTGACTCTTTGTTGTCCTTCAAGAAAGTCATCCATTCATTTATTATTTTCTTCAGTCTTTCTAATAATCTCATTATGTTGTTGTTGAATTCTAACCTCATGCTTTAGCTTTTCATTTTCTTCTCTTAGTTCACCGATAATCTGTATTCTCTCAATGAGTTCCACATTTATTCTATTTGCTTCTTGACTCATAAGGATAATCTAACTTGTGAGATCATGGTGATGCTCAGCATGTCTTTGATTTTCATTTCCTTTTCTTGTATTCTTTGAAATCTTCCTTCTCTCATCAATGGCAAGTGTTCTTTATATTTTAGCTTGTCTGGCAGAAATCATCACATCAATCATTCTTACCATCTGGGTCTCTTGACCAATTTGCAGCATCTTTATTTTCTCTGTCAGATGTTGATTGATCTTCTTTAGATTTGTGATGTTCTCTTCTGATGTATCTGATGTATTACTTGCATTTGATCCTGGAGATTCAAAGAAATCTAGAATCTCTTCTTCTTGATAGTATTTTTTCTTGTTCCGAGTAGCCATACCTCTTCTTTCATCCATCAGCTCTTTCATCTTGATTCTTGCTTCTTTATACTGTTCATAGAACATTTGTATCTCAAACTTTTTGTTCTCAATATTCTTATCAAGTTTTTACTTCTCCATTGTATGACCTTTGCTCTTAAGCCTTTAAGCTTTCCAAGAAGAGACTTAGCTCTGATACCAATTGTTGGAATTAATGGGAAGTAGTACTGAGAGGGGAGGGGTGAATCAGTACCTCTAAAACTTTTAACACCTTTCTAATTCATCATTAGTAATCATTCATTTTGTATTACCAACCATTACTGTTATTCTTTCTTATGCATGCATTATTTGTTCACAATCTTTAATAGTTTCAAAAGTCATAGAAACATTCATGAAAATGATAAACACATAACACAAGATATGGTATCACATAAAACTCCTATTAGGAAGTAAAAACTATGGTGGGGATGGCACCCACAAAACTTCACTATCTGCAGAATGGAAGGGAGTCGGTTAATGCTTACAATTTGATCACTTCTGATGATCTACCCTATTAGGAGTATTAAGGTGGAGACCTATTAAGATCTACTCTATTAAGAGCTTTAGCAACATTGATTTAAGTGTACACTTAGTTATGAGATTTACAATAGGACGGTTAAGCCCACCTTCCTTGAAAGGATTTCATTAGTGTACTACACTGGTTAGAATGAGTACAAATGTTGACCTGGCTATATGCAATCTAGTATTGCTAATTTACAGATCCATTAAAGATCTTACAATAATAATACCACCTTAAGTGATTGATGAATACCTTTTCTTTGCTTGTCGGTAGCCTCTGTTCTATTCTTGAAAACTGATTTGATTCTGTTTGTGTTCTCCTGGATGAATTCTCTGTCTGGTCTGTAGTTTCTCTCTGTGGCTACTATCTTCATTGATTAACAACTATTCTCAATGGATTGAGAACCTATTTATACAAGTATACCTATCTTGGAATTCACATTTTACAATATTAACTCTCAGATCCAAGGTTTACAACTTGACCTTGATCTTTAGTTTGCATGTTTTAAAACAGTAAAACTAATTAAAACAATAATGAATACATTGCTTTGTCCTCACATAATAGATTTAAAAATAAATCAATAAGCTATAAATACAACTTTAGTGATTTATCTGATGTGGAAAGTTAGATCCACTTTTTGCGGGATGTAACTGACTGTCGGTTCTTGGTCGTTGGTTTGAACTTGCAGTTTATCAGCGTTCCTTGACTAAATTGTTCATCGGGTTCCCTATATCTATCAGGTTTCTCTCTTTTTTGTTCCTTCGGGTAGCACTGTTGTTACTCGTCAGGTTTTTTTTACCTTTTTTTCATCAGATAACACTTAATAGTGTTTGTCGGGTAACCTTGGCGTCGGATAGTGTTGTGCCCTGTCTGTCAGTGTAGAGTAAATCAATGGTGCAAATCATGTTTTTCTCAAAGTATACTAATGAAAAAATATAATTCCTTTGCTAAAAATGGGGTCATTATGATCATATGATGACTTGTGTATATCAATAATTATGTCAAAATGAAATTTCATCATTCCCCAAAGGTAGAAAAACTACAAGCATAATGGAAGAATATCACATAAGAGATACAAAGAAGAGTCTTTTTGGGTTGACATTATGGAGACCAAAACCAATGGTAGCTACCATTGTGCATCATCCCCAATCAGATAACACAAAGGAATATTTATAAATAATAGCAAATGCACGACATAAAATCTATATGACATATAGAAGAAATGAGTTACAAATAGAGGAATGTCACAACAGGTCGACTCATTTATCACATTGTGCAAACGGAGCAACAAGGATTGTTTAAATAAATGTAAAAAAAATATATAACAAGTAACACATCATAGGGGAAGCAAAACACAATAGGAAGACACACAAAAGAATACACCATATAGGAGGATCTAGTCAAGCATATTGCATGCCCCCCCCCATCTCAATCTTTATCATCTAGGGAAGGTGGGAAACATGCAAGAGGATAAACATCAAGCACAATATATGGAGCTATCATAATTTCTAAACAAGTAGCATGATCTAAGGATGAGTCACTTTGTTTGGCACTAGGAGAAATACATAATTTTTTTTGAATCTAGCAAGTAAATCATGATTAACATCAATAAGATCATACATATCATTAGAATCGACAACATGAACATTATTTATAATAGAAGTATTAAAATCATCATCATCAATAGTATCTTCTTCATCCAAATTAATCACGATAGAATCTCGAATACAAATAGAATCATCATGTTTGTTTCTAGTCTCATTTTCTTTAAATTAACTTCCTCCCTTGGGCTATGCATAGGTTGGTCAAAGAGAATCAAAGCATCAGTAGGTGTCTTAAGAGAGGAAATTTTTTGGGAAGCATGATCCTATGCTCTCGCATGGAATTTATGGTGATGGTCATGAGCACAACTATTACATTTGGTTTTGTTTGAAATTTGAGGTGGTTTAGGGTCAATCAACATTGGGTCTTTTTCTTCTTGACAAGGAAGAATAGAAGACACCACACTAGGTTGAGAGATATCATCTGTGGAACATTTATAAGTTAAAGGAGTTGTAACTTAAGCATAAATAGAAGGTATGGGAGGTGTAAGAGGAAGTCCCAGTCTAGGGAAAGGGGATAGAAAAACCTTAGGATTTCTAAGTTCACAAATAATTTTGGCTTTTAATTTTTTGTAGGATAGGAATAAATTGTCTTTGTGAGGTTGAATTGGTTGAGGAATGGAAGGCCAAAAGAAGTCAAGGTCAAAGTTTCCATGACTGGATAAAGGCCGATATAGACTATGGTTAATCATGATGATTTCTCCATCATGGGGAAATTTCAAACACTTATGGATAGGAGAGATTATATATTTCATGGAGTAGAACCAAGGAAGATCAAGTATAACTTGAAACTGGTCAAAATTTGGGATGACAACAAAGGTGACATCTAAGGATTTGTTACCAACTTACATGGAAAAACTAATGGAACCATGAGTGGTATCTATGAAATGATTAAAAAAAATTATCATCACATCAGATTTTTCATAAAAATATGGTTGGAGGTGTCTAGTGTAAAGATATTCTTTAGTTATAATGTTCACCATGCAAGTAGGATCTATTTAAACTCCACAAGAAGGAAGATCATTAATCTATACTACAATATAAAGAGGACCTTCGTACACTTTAATAGTATCCTTAGGATCAAATGTAATGCAAAGATCAGGCCCAAATTTAGTTTTGGGTTCAAGATCAGTTTGATCAATAAGGTTGACAATGTTATTGGATTTGGTACACTCAGTATCATAACTCATAATGGTATGAGAGTCAACAATATTGATGGAATAAGATGCTATAGAATGGGTAGAATAATTGGTATTGGTAGAATGTGATGGTAAAGGATTAGTATAAAATTGGCAAGTTTTGGTTAGGAGGGGAAAGGTATTTGTTTCCTTGATCATTAACACCCTCAATTTATATATCAGTAGATTCAATGATGTTTGGAGAAATATATTTCAAACAGAAACACTTGTCAGTATCATGACTAGGTTGCCAATGATATTGTCAAAAAGATTTGGGGTCAAAGTTTTTGGGAGTTGGTTTTGAAGGCTCAATTAGTTTAATGGGAGGAAGTGTTAAGGCATTAGAATTAATCAAATTATGTTGGGTTTTAGCACTAAGTAATGTACTGAGAGGGGGATGAATTAGTACAGTCACCAATTCAACTTTTAAAACTAATTCAGAATACCGGTAATAGACGGAACTAAAAATAAATTCACTGTTCATTAACCATTATTGTTGAACATAGTCATAACCATAAAATAGTAAATGAAACCAAAAAATAAAAAATATAGACACATATAACACAATTATTTTGGTATCATGGAAACCCTTATAAGAGGGAAAAGCTATGGTGAGGACGGTACCCACAAACTTCACCACTACAGTATAGAAGGTGCCATGTGAAAGGCTTACAAAAACTCTTTCTGAGAGTTATACATCTTTTTAGAGATGTCTAGTACATTATCAGATATACAATGAGACCTTTGAAAGTCTACCTCATGTGAGGATTGAAATCTACAATTTAGAGATTCACCTTGCGGAGGATTTAGAAACAAAGACACGTAAGAGTCTACCTTATCAAAGGGTTTATCTTGCTGCAATTTTGGATAACAACAAGTGATATATCTATAATAGAACTCCTTTATTGTAAGATCCTTTAGGTTATGTAGCTTCTAAACCTTCCATTCAATATGTGACTTAAACATCTTCTCCAAATCTTTTCACTATCTACTGTACCGGTCGCTGATTGATCTGAAAATAGTTTCTCCTTCACATTATTGTCTCTACTCCTCTAATATCTCCTTCTCAAATTCTCAACATATGTATTCATATCATAGATAATATTTTGTATGATTTCTTAGTATGTTTTCCACTTAATCAACACCACTACTTTTGTCGCTTAATCAACACCACTGGTTTTAAACTTGCATTTAGGTCGATTATCACTTTAGGTTCAGCTTCTTGTAGAATGTTCTCAATCATCATTAACCTTAGGAAAAATCATCCATCCAATCAAACCTATAGAATATTGTCATTCTGAATGACATCCTCAACAAACTTTACCTCGATATTTGTACCAATTTGTCATTTAGCGATCACAGAAATAGCATTGCAAAGTTTATTCTAGAATAATGATGAGACAATAAATTCTCTCTATTTTATGTTAATCGTTATACTCTGTTTAAAACATTACCAAAATATTTGTGAACCTATAACTATTTGAACTTGTGATAAGTACAGTTAGAATCACCAAGCCTATGTGTAGTTAGCTATGACATATTTTTCCAAAATATTATATATATATATATATATATATATATA
>MU223490.1:1839150-1850367 GCA_018584345.1 Thuja plicata | reverse complement strand
TATATATATATATATATATATATATATATATTGTAGTACTTATATAGCTATCAGAATGTGTGCTCTAATATTTGGATTGATTTGACTAGTTGACTTGTATATATATTTGCATGCTACTAACCTACCAGGAAAAAGGAGCATCTTGAGAGTGGATCAACTACAATAAAGAAGAAACATTGAAATTCTAGCTGCGACAGAGAGAATCATCATGGCACTGAGAGAAATGCCCGCTACATTGGAGGAGCCACCATATTAGGGAATATAGGAGTATAGCTCTGTTATTTTTCCTCAGTGCTCATTATCTTATTGAATCGGTCATCCAGACTTTATTACATTTTTTCATGGGTCATTTCCTTTTTTCTTCTATGGCAAGATTTAATTCAGAACGTATCTTCATTCTTTGAATAATCATTGATCCTCTATATAAAGGAATTTGATTGATAGTTTTTAGTTAGTTGGAAAATATATTATTGTTGCATCTTGCATAGCAAGTTACTTTTCTAGTTCTATGCATTATTTTTATGTAATCAATTTCTGAAATATAATGAAGTGGTTTTGGTTTACATTTTGTATTAATAGTTAGCAAAAGCCAACCAAGGGAGCCCACTTGGGAGGTGGATTAGATTAGAGTAGATTAGATTTACTTTTAGCATTTTGAGTAGGAGTTTACTGTTTCATTACTACAACATTAGATTCATGCATGTTCCTACAACACTTGCAAGGATAATTATGGTGAATGGTATGGGTTGATAGAATAGGTTTAAGCTAAGTTTGTAGTTTTCAACATTAATTACATGAAATAGTCAAGTGTTTTTACTTTCCTACAGCAATAGCATAGGTCTCTTTCATGCATTTTCCCTTCCAGCAACATAGGTAGTATGACTCTTTGAGAGACTTAGTGCACATATCGTGTTGTCCCATTTCAAGTATACGTCCTTGAGTTATCAATTTAAATACACTTCATGATAGGAAAAGTAATCCTTAGTTTGAATATAATATTCCTAGGAGAAGCTTTGGCATGATTATTAGTACCTATTGTGAGGCGGTTCATTTTTTGCGCCATTGTCAGGTATGGTGTCAAGTTGAGAATGTTATTAAGTCATTTTTCATTTTTAGATAGTTCCCTTCTTTCTAGATAGTAGTTTTCATTCCTAAACTTGCTTCACAAGTTAGTAAAATTACTTGCATGCATCGAAGAGGAAGAAGATAAGATGAACAAGGCGGATTTCTTTCAAGAGAATCTGCTAATTTGAACAAAGAAGTTGAATAATTTGAATTACCTTTTGTTGATGCAAGTCCTGAATTTCCTGTAGCATCTTCTTCTAAAGCAGGGCATTTTGATCTAGTTGGCCTTCAACCTTTTGCTAAAATTTTAGCCAGTTTTCTTGATAATTCCGCTCCAAGTGCACCTTTCATTCATAACCCCATGGCTAATGTTCCTTTCCCTAGCAGAAACTCCATTTCCAGGCACCTCCAGTAATGGCATAACCTACATTTCCATTTCCTCTACCTAGCCTTATTAACAATGCTAACCTCAAAAACATACCCACTACTGCACTCCCAAAGTTCTATGGCCTAGTAACTGAAGACCCTGACACCTTTATGTTTGAGTTTGACATTTTTTGTCAAGACTTTGAATACAAAACTGATGTTTAGAAGCTCAAGTTGTTTCCAGCAGCATTGAAGGATTCCTCCCTATGATGGTTTATGGGCTTAAGAGCTAATGCAACAACCAGCTGGGATGAGATGCAGACTCTGTTTCTATAGAAGTACAAAGAGTATTGCAAGGGGGGTGACCCAAGAGGAGATGACATTTCCTGAATGTCGTAGAAGGAGGATGAAACTTTGGAATACTATGTTTCATGCTTCTTGTATAACCTGTAGAAGAATCCACAACATGTGTTGGAGGAGGACTCACAGAAACTCATTTTCTTAGGAGGAGTAAATGATAGCTTGCTGGAAGCACTGGACCTCATGGCTGGAGGAGATATATCTCAATCTTCCTGGGATGACCTTAAGAAAATCTGCCTCAATTATTCAAGATCAACTGTAAAGAAGGGCAGCGGATTCGGTCTACACTTGCTAAAGGGAATAGCTCAGGCATTTCTAAGCTGGAGATCTCGAACCTATTGTCTAATTTCAAGAAATATTTCATTAATGATGTTGCTACACACCTAGATACTATGAATTCCAAGAAGAATCATGCAGATGTTGAAGCACAACTAGTTGAGTATTTTCCTCACTACCACAAACAAAAGAAAGATTGTGGATGCAAGCTGGTGGCAAACTTGGAGAACCAACACCCACCTACTGAGTACATGAAAATAGAAGGAGACAATGAGAAAGTGTTCTTTTTTGCTCAACGTCTGCCATGGGCTTCAAGACAAGGTATGCCTCAAGATCCCTTACAATTTTCTATTCCTTATAATAATCAATGGAAAAAATAGAATTATCAAAATCCTTCTCAGTACTCTCAACCTGCTTGGATTAACCAGTGGCGTAACCAACAACAAAACCATTGGCCTTGGCCTCAAAATCAATGGCAGTGACCACATGGGATTTGGAAACCATATAACCAATGGAGAGGCCCTCAATAGTGGCCTAACCAAAATCTTGGTTATCCACCCTTACCACCTCCAGTATCTCAACCTGCAATAATGCCACCTCCTGCAGCCACAAGTCCTACTCCAAAGAAAATACAATTACTTGCTCAGCCACAACCTAATCCTAACAACAAGCAACATCAAAAACCAATGTATGCCACTGATACTCAATAGTACCCTATATATGCACTAGAGATATCTGATATCGATTTGAGATCTGGTACTAATATGCCTACACTTGAACCTCCTGTTATAACCAAAGTTTCATACATTCCTGCAGCATCAACACTACTTCCAGAAGTTACTTTGCCAAATATTATCCAACCAACTGATATAACAAGTAAAAATGTTGTTCACACTTCATTTAATCATCCCTTTCCATAAAGGCTTAGCATGGAAACACCTATATCCCAAGAAGAAACATCATTTGATATCCTTGAGTAGTTGAAAAAGATGCATATCCAGATTCCTCTATTTCAAGCTATTAAAGATGTTCCTCTTTATGGAAAATCCATTAAGGAAGCATGCCTTAAAAATCCTGGATGCAAGAAAAAGGATCCTCAAAAAATCCATGTTATAGGTCAACTTGCATATATTATGTTGGGGAAGATAGTCATACCAAAGTACTATGACCCTGGAAGCCCAATTGTTGATCTTATAATTAATGGCCAAGCTGTGAAAAATGCTCTAGTTGATTTGGGAGTGGCTATAAATGTTATGAATAAGGATACCATGCATAGGTTTAGTATAGAGGGATTGATAACCACACCAATAGTCTTACAACTTGTAGATAGTTCCACTGTAACCCCAGATGGCATCATAGAGGATATAGCAGTCACATTGGATTCATGGGAATATCCTACAGACTTCCTAATATTATCACCTAAGGTAAACTTTATTGGCTATCCAGTTATCCTTAGAAGACCTTGGTTAGCCACCACTAATGCTAATATTAGTTGTAGATCAGGTAACATGAAAATTTCAAATTTCCTAGTAATCAAGAAGCTAGCATTATATCCTCCTACCCAACCCCAACTAGATTTGGGTACACCTATTTGGCTAGATTTGGGAGATGAGGAAGAAGAGATAAATTTTGTTTCTCAACTAATGATGTTACACAGGAAATCCTTCTTGAAAATTCAAGAAGAAAATGGTGTGATTCAAAGTATCCTTACCAATGAGCGTGCCATAGAAAAAGATATTTCTGGAAGCTCTGTTCTACAGTTGTGTACCTATGAGGACTATGTTTTTCCAGAAAATATTGATGTTATCCATCAATTACTACCCTATGAGGTAAATACAAGACCAATCTTTGAAGTGTCAATTTGAGAGCTGACAACTACTGTGGAACTTTCTCCTGGTCACAATCTTCGTATTAATAGTAAGCTACCACCACAACAATTGGCATTGTTAACTAAAATCATGTGTAAGCATGAAAAAGATTTTTCTTGGGATTATGGAGACATGACAGGCTTGAACCCAAAGCTCTACACACATAGAATCTACATTAATGAAGGTAGTCTACCACTCTGCCAACCTCAGAGAAGAATTAACCCAGCCTTAAGAGAAATAGTCAAAAGTGAGTTCCAAAAGTTGACGGATGATGGTTTTATTTATCTAATCTCTAATAGTAGATGGGTATTACCTTTGGTCATTATGCCTAAAAAGAGGGGTAAAGGGAGAATATGTGTAGATTATAGGGAGTTGAACAATGCCACAAAGAAAGACCATTTTCCCTTGCCATTTATTGATCAAGTTCTAGAAACTTTAGCTGGAAAGAAGTACTTCTCTTTTATGGATGGATACAACGGTTATAAAAATATTAGCATTGCTCTAGAGGATCAGGCGAAGACCACATTTACATGCCCTTGGGGAACATATGCATATTTTGTGTTACCTTTTGGCTTATGTAATGTACCAGCTACTTTCGAAAGACCAGTAATCAACATTTTGTTGATATATCACATGATTGCATGGAAATATACATGGATGACTTCACTATATTTGGTGTTACTTTTGAGGAGGATTTAAATAACTTGGAAAAAGTGCTGATCAGATGTCAAGAACACAACATGTCTCTCAATAGTGATAAATGTTTCATGTTCATGCAGGAAGGAGTAGTGTTGGGACATTTCATCTCAGAAGCTGGCATCCAAGTAAACCCTACAAAAATTAAGGTAATTCTCACATTGCCTACACCTAATAAGAAAAAATATGTTAGATCCTTCTTAGGACATGTTGGCTATTATAGGCATTTCATTCAAAAATTTAGTCAAATAGTTAGTCCTCTATACACCTTGCTTACAAAAGAGGCCAAGTTTGCATGGACATCAGCCTGTGATGAATCCTTCCTACAGCTCAAGTCAGTTCTGACAACTACACCATTACTTAGGGGGCCTAATTGTTCTTTACAATTCCAGATACATACAGATACTTTTGACTATGCAATAGGTGTTGTCTTAGGAGAAAATTCTAATAACCTTGATAATGCAATTTACTATAACAAGAGTTTACATGGCTGAAAGTTAAATTACACACTTACTGAAAAAGAATTACTGGCAGTAGTTTATGCTTTGAATAAATTTCACCATTATGTAACAGGCTATCCTATCTTTTTTCATACTGACCATGCAACAATCAAGTATCTTATGAACAAACCTACCATTTTAGGTAGGCTAGAAAGATGGCTTCTTCTTTTGTAGAAATTTGATATAACCATCATTGACAAGCTAGGGAAAGAAAATGTAGTATTTGATTACTTATCCAGACTTCATACTGCTGAAAATGATACTACTTTGATAGATGAAACATTCCTAATGAACATTTATCTCATATTACTGTCAAGAGTCCATGGTATGCTGATATAGCTAATTACCTTGCAGTTGACAAAATGCCTACACATTTCTCTCTTAAGGATAAAAGAATGCTTGTTGAGAAAAGCTTTCAATTCTCTTGGATTGGCAATACACTATTCTACATTGGTCTAGACCAAGTCATTAGAAGGTATGTACACAAAGATGAAACATATGATATCCTTCATGCTTTTCATGATGAGCCATGTCAAGGACACTTTGTAGCTAAAAGGACAGCTCTGAAGATCTTAATAATAGGTTATTACTGGCCCACACTTCACAAAGATAAAACAAATTATACAAGAAAAGGCGATAAATTCTAGAGGGTGGGTCATCCAACAAAGTCAGATGAAATTCCTTTACACCCACAAGTGGTTGTCACACCATTTTATAAGTGGGGCATGGATTTAATTTGTCCTATAGACCCCCCATCTAATGGGAAGTCTTACATTTTGGTGTGCATAGATTATCTAACCAAATGGGTGGAAGTAAAAGCCATGAAGTATGCATGACATCATTATAAGGTAGTAGAGTTTTTGTTTGAGAAAATCTTCACCCATTATGGTGTGCCAAGAGAGCTTATAACAAATTAGGGAGCACAATTCACATCCAATCTAATCACAAAACTCATGAAGAAATATAATATCAGACACAGGAAGTCCAGTCCCTACCATCCTCAAGCCAATGGTTAGGCAGAAGTTACTAACAGAGAGATAGAAGCAATTTAACAAAAATAGTTCATCTACACCACTGTGACTGGAGCAGCCGACTCTTAGAAGTAGTTTGGGAATATAGAACAGCATGGAAGACAACCACATGGTTCAATCCATTTTAATTACTATATGGAAAGGAAGCAATGTTACCAATTGAATTTGAGCATAAAACATTGCGTACTGCTCTGGAGTTAAACTTTGACCTTCCTGCAGCACATAAAGACCGACTGCTCCATCTCAACTCGTTGGATGAAATGTGCATATCTTCATTTGAGTGTACTGAGATAATATAGAAACAAAGGAAGAAGTGGCATGACCCCCATATTAAGAGAAAATAGTTTCAAGTCGGTGATTGGGAAATACTGTATGATTCTAGATTCCAAGAAATACCAGGCTAGTTGTAGACATAATGGCTGGGACCATTTGAAATAATCCATATCTTCACCAATGGAGTAGTCCAGTTGAAAACTCTTGACCCAATACACTTCAAGTTATTGGTCAACGAGCATCGGCTTGGTCTATATCATCAGCCCCAAACCAAAGAAGACTTCTTGCAAAAATTCTGACATCCAACTCCAAATGAGAAATAGGTAAAACTTCCTATAGGAGAGGGTCCAAACCTTCTTCCTGTAGCTTCAACGTAGCATTCCTTCGTGCATGTTCATAATAAAAACTTCATTTCCAAATGAAGTTCCATTTCTCCATTCACTTTCTATATTCTTCTTTTCACCCCATTTCTTTTTTCTACCTTCCATCCACCCATCTTCCACATCACCACCTCCTTCTATTTCTATGTTTTGAATAAGAGCCACTTTAGCTGATGCATGAAGCTGCCAGCATTGTTCCACTCTCACAACCTTTTTTGCATGTGCGATAATCGAATGACAGGTACAAATTTTTAGATTTATTTCCACTTTTAGCACATAGATTTAGGTAATTTATCTAGTACTAGAATAAATCTATGATTACGACATCATTCTAGTTCCTCACCCCATGCCAAGTGTGACAAGTGTGGACACTTGTCTTAGTTTCGTAGGGGGCGGGGAAGTGTATTAAGTTCTAATATCATTTCTAATTGTCCTTGTCATTTCTCATAAATATTACATGTCAACTCAAACATGTACTTATGACTTGTCTCATTAAGTCCCTTTACTTTCTAGCACAACTACCGTACTATAATTCCTGAATAATCCCAGATTTTTTAAACTTGATGTGACCCAAAATGACTATAATTAAACTATGTGCCAACTCACAGTTAGAGTTACAATTTATTCTGTTAAGCATCATTATCATTTTTTATGCCTAGAATAATAGAAATATTGCAAGAGAAAGGTTCGTAGTTTCAAGAAGAGCAGTTCAAAATTCAAAAGGAATAAGGTATTCATCAATTGCATAGTAGAAGAGTTGAAATATTGACAAGCTATAGTAAGCTACAATAGAAATTTGGAGGCAAATATTTGGAACAAATGGGAGGGCAGTTGCAGTGACATGAGCCTGTGGTTCATGGCATTTTTCTTAGATATGTTGAAACAGTTAGGAGGTTTAATACATGTGGTTGGTTGGGTTATTTCTTGAGATTAACAAAATTTGATGAAGAGGTAGTAGCTGAATTCATGAATACATCGAGGAGGGACATGCAACTGTATGGGGTTTAATGGTTGTCGCAATAGAAGAACAAATAGAAAAGGTAACTGGGTTACCAAAAATTGAGGAATATTACCCCAATGAGCATGACGCCAAGTCAGCTTGAGCCTAGTTTACCCTTCCAAGTGACCCTCCTTTGTAGATTAACAAGTAAGGGTGCAAATAAATGTCTCTTCCTCCTCCATTTAATGAGATGGAAACACACATTATCAGTTATTTGACCTGTGAGAGAAGATTTTCAAATTTTCATGCACATCATTTCAAGTTATTTAGCTATGTAAGACATAGTCTTCCAGTAAATGTTCCTCATTTCTTGTACAACATACTAAGTATAAGTGCTGAGGAAACCCAAAAGGGAATGCAAATTATGTATCTCACCATGCCCTAATCAAACTGCTAGTTGATAAATCCCTTAGGAAAGCCTCTCATTTGGCATGTTCATAATTTGTTCAATTTAAAACCCTGAAACCCCAGCTTGAGCCTATTGAGCAACCTAGAAATGATAATGCAGCACCCTTTGAGCCAACTATGGAAACAACTACCCAAGAAATAGAACCTGAAAAACTTTAGGAAAATAGGTCCTCACCTTCTTGTGAGAGCAATGTCCCTACCCCTGTTCAAAAGAAAGGAAAATGAAAAGTAGGAGAAGGAACTTCTGTTCCTGCAGCCGAACCACAAAACCCCATAGCTTCGAAAAGAAAGAAAAGAAAATTGGCTCTTATAGAAGCTACTCCTACAGCAGAGAGACCAAAGAAATCCATCAAGAAAAAGGTTGTGGAGGTTGTAGAGACTCCTATACGGAGAATCCCTAGAATGAGAGGACAACTTCCTAAAGTGTCCCTAGAAAGCTAATCTATTTCTCCTGAACAAGCTGATATATAACCCCATGTGCAATATGTTCTAGATGATTCCCCAACTCAAACTAAAATCCCAGACATTTCTCAGCATACAAATGATAAATGTGATGATGAACCTATTGTATGTCAGAGAGACCCTCAAGAGAGTCATCAAAATACCCTAGGAAGCAATGAGAAAGAAGTTCAAATACCTCACTAGTCAGCCCACTCACAGAATTCCCTAGTGCCTTATCAGAGAACTTGGTTTACCAATTACTTAGAGCAGGCATGGAAAGAAAAAAGGAGGTAGAACAATTAGATAGAAGAGTGTGGTCCACCCACTTTGCAATCACTTCAATTTGGTTTATAAAGTAAATATATTTTTACAAAAACCCTATGGAAAGAGGAAAAGAAGAAAATGCAAAGGGTAATAAAAGACCAAAATGAGGAAATAGCATACCTAAAAAAGCAATTGGCAAGGCAAAAGTAGAAAATGTATCATGCCCTGAAGTTGGATGATCAGATAATCACTTGCAAGCCTCCTCCCAGGGTCTATGCAATTTGTTTAAAAGAATAGTTCCTTTTGTTTCAACTTATGATGACCTTAAAGTGTTAGAATGAATTTAGAATAAATAAGAGGGGAGGGGTGAATCAGTTACCCTCAGGTCTAGATGTAGCAAATAAAACTTTATGTACTCCAGATCTACTCGGGAGCAGTAGCATAAATCAACAACTTTAATCATGCAGTTTACTATAAATTGAAATTAGCTTGTAGTAACATAACAGTAAAGAAAACCATAAGCATTCACACAAGTTGACACAAGCATCATGGAAACCCAATATGGGAAAAACCACCAGTAACATGCTACCAAGTTTTCACTCTTCTTAAGTGATGCCTTGTGAGGAGCCAGCCCTGTTAAAGTTTACAATAACACATTGCTAGGTGTGACCTGGTTAAGGGATTTAATCACCCTGTTAGGAGTGGCCTTGTTAGAGGATTTATATAAATGACTGTTAAGTCAACCTTGTTAAAGGATTTAATTGATACAATGGTAATAAAGTAATCAGTAGTTGTGATCTGGTACATACAACTTACATTGCAAGTTAGATCCAATTAAAGCTCTGATGTTAACTTACTAGATAGCCTGCATTGTCATTTCAATCTTCTGACCTACTTGGAAATCCGTCGAGAAATCACACATGCAACACTCTGCCTCTTCCTTTTGCCTTCTCTACTAGATCATGCTAAATAGTAAATCAACTATGCAAACCTCTTGCATACACATACATCCATCCACACACAATGAATAACCCTTGAGGTTATCATATACCTCTCTGTCTAGGTCAAATTAATCTTTTTTCACTTAAACAAGATCGTAGATCTTAGGTTAGGTTAGATCCAACGGATCATTCCATCTTTGCATTACATTTACTTCTCCAAAGTAGTCTCTAATTAAATCTTGAAACCATGCATTAATTATGGTTACCCATACATTAAATGACATGGATCAATCTTTAATTAACATTACATATCCCAATAAAATCAACTAAGTCGGCTAGAGATCTCAAATCTCATCATTAATCCAATTGTTGTTAGTCGGCCAACATCACTGTTTTCACTCGGCAATTTCAATGGTGCTCGGCATTGAGCAACTTTTTTCTCATCACAAGAAACTTTACTCAGCATAAGCAACTTTGCTCATCATAAGCAAATTTGCTCAGCACAAGCCAAACTTGCTCAACACAAAACAACCAAAAAAAATTGTCTTTGAAAGATAAACAACTAATTACTTTGCCAAAGTGCCAACTGATCAAATACCCTTTGAATTACCTTAACTCAACCATTCACTTAGTCTTCTTGTTAAATCTTCTTCATCAACAATAGATATGGTACTCAAATAGATAACAATAGTCTCACCAATTAAGGTTTGACGTCAATGACAAAATAACAATTGCTTGCAATGTCACTTTCCAACAATCTCCCTCTTTGGCATTGATGGCAACACGAAATATTAAAACAATGATTTAACAAGCATAGTTACCAACCAATCCAAAAATTCACCTGTGTTCCTTGATATGAATGAATTTTCATTAATGTCTTTAGCTTCATTTTGATTCTTATCTTTAAAACATTTCTCCCTTTGTGTCTGTAATCACGCTGTAATCATATGTGTCTAATCATCTGTAGACTCCCTCTGAGTAGATAATCACTTCAATGTTTTCAATAGTAACTTCTGCCTCTATGTAATCTTTCCCTCTTTGTAATTTCTCATTCTTGGCAATCTCTTCCTCTTTATAGGTAATCTCTCCCTTGACTTCTTCCTCTTTATAGGTAATCTCTCCCTCTTTGACAATAATGCCAAAGATGTCAATATCTTTATCATGTAGATCTTCAGTATCATGCTGATCTTTTCATCTTGATTATGACTGATTTTTCTTTTCTGTCCTTGTTCATCTTCACAACTTTAGCCAGCATCCTAAAGTGTGACTTACTGTGCATCAATGTGTCAGATATTCTAAATAAAATATTTGATGCAACAGTACCATACAGAACTTAATTAGCCTCAGT
>MU223490.1:1807257-1835864 GCA_018584345.1 Thuja plicata | reverse complement strand
AATAGGAAGTTTACCTCTGTATTTTCCTTTTCCTCTGGAGAGCCTTTTTTCCATGAGTGCTTCAAGTTCTTCAAGATCATCATCAGAAGTGTCACTATCACTGTCCACATGTTTCTTTCCTTTCTTATGTTTATTGAGAACCAGCTGTGATCTAAAAGAAGAATCAATCCCTTGTGGATTATAGTTATCATAATTTGACATTTCAAATGCAGTGAGTCTGCCTATCAAATTTTCCATATTCAGATTATTGTTAGGAGTACATCTCAATTCTTGAATTGCAAAAACTCTAATATCATATACATGAAGTAAATTTCTCAATACCTTGCTCGTAATGGTGTTCTCATCAATAGTTCCAATAGCCCCTCTAATGGAATTTAATCCTTATTTTATTTTACCATAGTACTGAATGACATTTTCTCCTTCTTGCATTTTCATCTCATCAAACTTACCTCTTAGAATTTATAATTTATCTCTCAACACATTTGTGTCTCCACCATAGACCGTTTCAAGTTTCTCCCACATCTCTTTTGCATTTGTGCAATTCTTTATATCATCAAAATCTGAATAGCTCAATGAGGAGGTAATCTCCAACATTGCTTGATTGTGCTCTTGTTTTTCTCTTAGTTGTACAGCTGAGAGACGAGTAGAAGGTGGTACATAGGCATGTTCAATAAGTCGCTTAGCATCATCTCCAATACCAGCCAAATGTAGTTTCATCAAGCTCTGCCATGCAGGGAAGTTATCTTTGTTCAGCTTGGGAACCTCCTTCTTATACATTTTGATCTTTATGCTCCAAGTACCTTCAAATTGTTTTCAGGAGACCAATGCTCTGAAACCAATTTTTAGAATGAATTTAGAATAACTAAGAGGGGAGGGGTGAATCATTTATCCTCAGGTCTAGATGTAGAAAATAAAACTTTTTGTACTTCAGATCTACTCGGCAGTAGTAGCATAAATCAACAACTTTAGTCATGCAATTTACTGTCAATTGAAATTAGCTTGTAGTAACATAATAGTAAAGAAAACCATAAGCATTCACACAAGTTGACACAATTATTTAAAGTGGAAACCCAATATGGGAAAAACCACCAGTAACATGCTACCAAGTTTTCACTCTTCTGAAGTGATGCCCTATGAGGAGCCAACCCTGTTAAAGGTTACAATAACACACTGCCAGGTGTGACCTGGTTAAAGGATTTAATCACCCTATCAAGAGTGGCCTTGTTAGAGGACTTAGAACATTCCAATCTGAATGTCACCTTGTTAGAGGATTTATACAAATGACAATTAAGTCAACCTTGTTAAAGGATTTAATTGATACAATGGTAAGAAAGTAATCATCAGTTGTGATCTGGTACATACAACTTACTTTGCAATTCAGATCCAATTATAGCTCTGATGTTAACTTACTGGATAGCCTGCATTGTCATTTCAATCTTCTGATCTGCTTGGAAATCCATCAAGCAATCACACATGCAACACTCTTCCTCTGTCTTTTGCCTTCTTTGCTAGATCATGCTAAATAGTAAACCAACTATGCAAACCTCTTGCATACACATACATCCATCCGCACACAATGAATAACCCCTGAGGTTATCATATACCTCTTTGTCTAGGTCAGATTAATCTTTTGCCTCTTAAACAAGATCGTAGATCTTAGGTTAGGTTAGATCCAATAGATCATTCCATCTTTGCATTACATTTACTTCTCCAAAGTAGTCTCTAATTAAATCTTGAAACCATGCATTAATTATGGTTACCCATACATTAAATGATGTGGATCAATCTTTAATTAACATTACATATCCCAATAAAATCAACTAAGTCAGCCAGACATCTCAAATCTCATCATTAATCCAATTACTGTAAGTCGGCCAACATCACTGTTTCCACTCGACAATTTCAATGGTGCTCGACATTGAGAAAATTTTTGCTTGTCACAAGCAACTTTACTCGACACAAGCAACTTTTCTCATCATAAGCAACTTTTCTCAGCACAAGCCAAACTTGCTCGGCACAAAACAGCCAAAAAAACTATCTTTGAAAGATAAACAACTAATTACTTTTCCAAAGTGCCAACTAATCAAATACCCTTTGAATTACCTTAACTCAACCATTCACTTGGTCTTCTTGTTAAATCTTCTTCATCAACAATAGATATGGTACTCAAACAAATAACAATAGTCTCACCAATTAAGGTTTGACATCAACGACAAAATAACAATTGCTTGCAATGTCACTTTCCAACATAAAGAACATAGACTTTGAGTTCAAAATGGCCCAAGAATTCTATGGCATGTATCAAACCCTTCTTTCATGGTAGCAGAACCTACTCTATGAGTTATACTTGCACAACTTCATTATCCCCGGATAAACCGAATGGAATCCTTTACTTTATATTAGGGATATACACATGAGGGCATTAATGTCCTGGATGCATAATGAAGCAAACTATGAAAGACTGTTAGAAAACTATAGATATCGAGAGAAGTCAGAACCATTACCATTAGAGCTGAAAGTAGCAAACCTGATGTGTTCCTTAGGGATTGGTTCAACCTCACCTATGGAAGTATAAAAGAAGATACTAAGAAGAAAATATTTACTATCAAGGGAGAGGTCTATGCAAAATATGAGGGGATGTCCTACTTTGTTTTTTAGAGAGCCTGGCTAGTGCCAAAAGTAGGTGGAATAGACTGCAAAAATTATTCAATAAATTAGAGCCACATAGCCCTATTAATCTTGAGGCAGAAATTTACAGAGCACCAAAGTATATCTATCTAGGAAGGAAGATTAGATGCTATCTTTGGTGTCCCCTTACAATGCAGCCACGTATGCTCCTGTGGCCTCTTTATGACATCAATGCTGCAATACTTGATCAACTATAGGAGGACTACAAGATCGATGTCTGGGAAAAGACCAGAGGTTTCTAAAATACCTTTAAGAGTTGAAGGAGAGGAAAGACATAGGTCGGGGAGATTATAGGAATTGAAAAGAAATGAAATGCTTAAGGACAAGAATTTTACTTGTCGGGGGGCAGATGATGAGACAATAAATTGTCTCTATTTTATGTTAATCTTTATACTCTGTTTGAAACATTACCATGATATTTGTGAACCTATAACTATTTGAACTTGTGATCAGTACAATTAGAATCACCAAGCCTATGGGTAGTTAGCTATGACATATTTTGCTAAAACATTATATATATTGCAGTTTTTTATATAGCTATCAGAATGTGTGTTCTAATATTTGGATTGATTTGACTAGTTGAATTGTATATATATCTGCATGCTACTAAGCTACCAGGAAAAAGGAGTAGCTTGAGAGTGGGTCGACTGCATTAACGAAGAAACATTGAAGTTCTAGCTGTGATGGAGAGAATCATCATGGCACCGAGAGACATGCCCACTACATTGGAGGAGCCACCATATTAGGGAATATAGGAGTATAGCTCTGCTATATTTCCTCAGCGCTCATTATCATATTGAATTGATCATCCAGACTTTATTACATTTTTTCATGGGCTGTTACATTTCCTTTTTTCTTCTATGGTGAGATTTAAGTAAAAAATTATCTTCATACTTTGAATAATCATCGATCCTCTATATAAAGGGATTTAATTGATATTTTTTAGTTAGTTGGAAATATTATTATTGTTGCATCTTGCACAACAAGTTACTTTTCCAGTTCTATGCGTTGTTTTTATGTAATCAATTTCTAAAATATAATGAAGTGATTTTAGTTTACATTTTGTGTTAATATTTAGCAGAATCCAACCAAAGGGGCCAACTTGGGAGGTGGATTAGATTAGAGTAGATTATATTTACTTTCAGCATTTACAACATTTTGAGTAGCAGTTTACTGTTTCATTCTTGCAGCATTAGATTCATGTATGTTCCAGCAGCACTTGCAAGGATAATTATGGTGAATGCTATGGGTTGATAGAATAGGTTTAAGCTAAGTTTGCAGTTTTCAGCATTAATTCCATTAAGTAGTCAAGTGTTTTTACTTTCCTGCAGCAATATCATGGGTCTCTTTCATGCATTTTTTCTTCCTACAACATAGGTAGTATGAATCTTTGAGAGACTTAGTGCACATATTGCACTCTCCCATTTCAAGTATATGTCCCTAGGTTGACAATTTAAATGCACTTCATGATAGGAAAAGTAATCCTTAGTTTGAATATACTATTCCTAGGAGAAGCTTTGGCATGATTATTAGTACCTCTTATGAGGCAGTTCAACTGCTGATAAATTAATCAAATTAGAATAATACATTACCATTTTAAGAATTGGTTTATCTAGGTATCTCTACAATAATAGTATACAAAATCTTCAAAAACTTCTCCTCATAATACTTCGATCTCAATATAAATTTATCCAATTTCCATCATGTTGATGTTGTGTACCTTATTCAGTTAGGTGTTCCATTAGATTATTCATCACCAGTTGTGGTCATTGTTCTAAAATGTACAAGTGCAATAGTCTGCCAAATAAGATTTCCTAACATTTCTTCTAATTCATCCAATGTAGTGGGCTCAAGTTTCCTAATCAAAGACTCAACATGCTTAATACTCTTTAAAATAAGATCAATAATAGGGGATAAAAATGAATTCAAATCAAGAATCGTGTTCACCTTTTTTGCATGCTCATCCTAAATTTGTCTTAGTTGTCCTTCTAGCTCTCTGACTTTAGTTGTATAGACTGTAGCATTGCTAGAAGTTGCATCAAACTTCTCAATTATCTCATTCAATTCCTTCTGATCTTCCTCTGCCTTCTTGTTTGTGTCACTTGTGAACTTGGATAGTTTGGACACTTTTGTCAATATGTCACCAACAACTTTCAAGTTACCTCTTGTATGCCTAGCTTCTTTCTATAAAGTTACTATGTTTGTTGCAATCTTAGCCTTTACTTTCTCCATCCTTTTCTCCTCATAGGCATCTTCATCTATTGACATTGAAATTTTGCCCAATAATGATATATCTTGTATATTACCTTCTCTAACTTACCCATTTGATCAATGACATTCTCATGTTCATATATCTAAGTATCAGGTACTAAGGTATGCAATATTTCCTTTGTTGTCTTAATTACTCTTCCCTTCTTCTTCATTCTTTCCTTGTTCTTCTCAGCTTGTCTGACAGTTCCATCATCTCCTTAGGACTCAATAATTTGAAATCTACATTTTATATATACATATCTTCAATAGCTTCCTCTTCCTCATAAATTATGGGCTATGCTAACTCTTCTTCTCTTCTTCTTTGTCTCACCAAGATCCAACTTTCTCTTTACGAGTTGCTCTTTTTTTATTGTAGTCTGAACATTGGTAGGATTTACCAATAACATTGTTGAATGTGTAGTAGGAGGGGTACATGTTACTCTTAGTGATTTATTTGTCTCCTCATAGGGTATTTCCTCAATCACTACCTCATCTTTCTTTACTTCTCAGATTTATGTTCTTCTTGCTTCTCTATCTCTTCTACCAGTTTAGTAATGGCCTTAAGAAATTCCTCAGTTACCTCTTTTGGTTCAAGAATTTATACCTCATATTGATCTAATTCCTCTTTTGCTTCCTCCTCAAATTGCTTAGGTTCCTCACCTTATTCTTCTACATCACCTTCCTCTTGAGCTTTCTCATATCTTTTAATGTACTTCTTCTAAATCTTATTTGTCTCTTCATGTGGACCTTGTGTTTCCCCCAACATAATTCTAGTAACTCTTCTCTTGATAGGGAAATCATACTTATGTAGCTCAACAAAAGGCTTAATCTCACTAACATCTAATATAGTATGACATTCCATCAGTGTGTTCTCTCTTACTTCATTGTCAATACTTAAGGTTTTCTTCCATCTCCCATTAATTATATCAAACAAGCTCTCAGAAATATGGCATCTAAGTTTAGTAGGGCTTCTATTAAACTTCCTCATGCTCTTATTGATTGCATCTTCAATTCTTCTCTTAATTTCTTTATTATGACATAAGTCATATTTCCTAGAAACTCTACTTAATCCTCCAAGAACCTCAATGTTATGTATAAATTCATCTATAAAAATGTATATAGAGGTTATATCTTTTTGCTTTACTTCTTTCAATTCCTTATCTAAAGGGGTGTCCAAATCATCATCCTTTGTAGCTTTAGACTTGGTATATGTAGACTCTATGTCTTTGGCTGCTCTAGTTGGTGTTCTCCTAGTAGGCATTGGTGATGTGGTTTTTATAGGAATCTTATTTGCTTGTTGTTTTCCCTTTCTCCTATAAGTTTTCTTAGATTTTGTTGCAGTGACCTTTACCGGTTGTGTAGATGATATTGTAAGGGTCTCTTGTGCTGCATGTGAATTAGAGATTTATCTTCCAAACTTAGCTTCTAACTTTGTTAGCAGTCTTCTTATTTTTCTTTCTATTATAGGCTTCTTGATTTCAAGCTTAATTCTAGAGCTTGCTTCTTCAAATGTTCTGAACCTTTTCTTAGTGTAATCTATGGCCTTACTCAACAACACCTTTTCATATCTATCTATCTCATCTTCATAAATCTCATAACCCATAGCATGGATCCAGAATGTTCTAGGTACAACAGGTTGAAGTATACATGTTCTTGAGTCAACAAAGAAACAAACATCATCCTTATACTTCTGAACTATACCAGGTGGTATTCTCAATTTCTTATGCATATTAGTTTGAATGTTTTTGAAATATCCCCACCTAAGATTGTCAAGTTGATCTCTTAGTTCCTTAACATAATCTTAGATTTGTGCTACCACAGGTCTATCTTCTTTCCATTCAACATTGCCTTTTCCAGGGAAATATTTTTGAAATTAAAAGAAAATACAGACACGTAGTCACCCATACTTGAGTGAATTATTCTTATCATTTGAAATATTTTCCCTATTAACAACCATCTAATCAGCTATAAAATCACATAGGTTGTAAGATACATTCTCACTCACCATTTTGTATGCAACATAAATTGTTCCATGGGGAATATTGGTGTGTCTTCTTGACTGATAGAGTTTGTAACCAACAACCATCGTTGCAAATCTCACAGCATCATTAGGTATGTCCTTCATAGTCATGGCTATGTGGTCTCTCCATGATTTTTTCAATTCTACAACTACATCTCCAAAAATTTGTCTCAAGGTCGATGACTCACCGGTTGCACTGAAAACTATAACTCTTCTGATTACTTTACTAGTGATCTTATGGTTCTCATCCAGCCAAAAGAATTGATCATAAAATCTTTGAATTGATCATAAAATCTTCTTATCACATATCTTTTCCAGTCATCATGGAAACATGTAGGGAAATCAAGTGCATTTAGAATACCACTATTCATTAGATGTGCGTATTCATTTTTCAAACTTCCAACTTCACACAAGTTCAAATATCCTTCAATGATATCAGCTTCTCCAAGTTCCTCCATCTTACAATGAATAGAAAAACATATGTCCTCTACCAATAGAACTCCTTGTGGGATTGATGATAGTGCTCCAGCTTCATCAACCTCAGAGACCTTCATCAGATGTAACCTAAATTATGGTCATGACTCTTCAACATGTGCTATTAGGGTAGGAGTATTGATCATTTGTGAAATGTTAAAATCTCCTTAACAACCAAAATCACAAACTCAGTCTTAATAGATCAAAATATTCATTTCAAACACTTGCTCTATTCACATAGGGGTTTGGCCCTTTTTCACTCTTCAGATTCAACTGAACAGTCACTCAAAATTAGTTCACACTTAGCTCATAAAAAAATTCTTGTGAAAGAAAAAGTGTGCAAATGATCTCAATATATGTGTTTATGATTTCTCTTAGGGTTTACCATTCATTCAATTTACCATTAGTTGTTCTAGCGGTTAACCATCTTGTCATTCATTCATTTAATGCATGACTTTGCTATTCGATATGCTTCCAATAGTAATATTTCACAACGGTTGTAACTTTTCATAATATCAGTAAATATAAATACTGTGACATCACCTCACATCTTATTATGCAAATTTGGATTCCTTACATATAATTTTGGGGAACTAGTTGATACGACATTTGTTTTCTTCCTCTTTAAGTCAATTTCTTAACCTAGTTAGAAGGTGAACTCTCAACACTAGATAGTTGAGATCCCAACATAGATGAACTTAATCCTCCTTCCTTATTAACCAAAATTTTCTTCATATCAATTTTAACTTGTTCAACATTTAAACTTTTCTTCTCTTCACTTTGTGGTGACCGGTTCACAGGACTATTTCTACAATCTCTAGCTAGATGACACATTCTATTGCATGCATAGAAAATCATGCTAGTTGATCTCCAGGGTCCATGATGATTGCTCAAATTATTTCTTCTATAATTTTTTGAATATGTCCTTGCATTCCAGAGTTTGTACAAATCACACCAGATTGTTTCTTACTTCCATAAGTATTAATCGATGGCTTGGGTGATCTAGAATTATTTAGTGTTGACCTACACTCTATGGATTTGTGTCTATATTTATTACAGTTTTAGAATTATCCCTCAAATCTTTCTCTATATTTAGCATTAGGACCACATTCATTTTCTCTATGACCATATTAATTACAGTTATAGAAATAATCATTAAAAGATTGAGTTTTGGGACTTACCGGTTGGTATCTGCAAACATTTGATGTGTGGTTTGGATTTCCACATTTGTAGAATGTAGGCTTTGATTCTTTCCTTTCTTGACTGATGGCAGGTGACTTGGGCTCATCTTGTTTCTCCTTAGCCTTTGATGATTCTCCAATTTCCTATGTACTCCTTCTAGTGTATCCTAATCTAGATGTGGCATGAAGTCTCTTCTACTGATTAAGTTGTTCAAGAATATTCAAGGTACTATCATGTCCTTTATTAAGATTTTCATGTGCATCTTTTTCTTTCTTGAGTTTTTCTTGTGTTTGCTTCAACTTATTCTTCAACATTTCATTTTCATCTTTGAGTTTTTCATTTACTTCTCTCCCAATTTCATTTTCGATAGTTATTTCTTCATTTTATTCAACTAGATCCCTCAGTTGTTCATGCATTACAACATTCTCTATGTTTATGTGGTACCATTCCTCTTCCTTTGTTCTCATTGTTTCTTCAATTTCTTTCTTTACAGCTTCTGCAATTCTCTTCTGCTCAAGGTATTCACACATAACCACAAACTATCCTTTAAATTCCTTTTTCATATTTGATAGTTATTTTGTCAATTTTACATTTTGTTTCATGACCTCCTCTAGGGATTATTGTGCTTCACATACATTCTTCCTTTAGATAGTTCATCACAATTTTGCCAATTATTTTCTTATTGTAAGATATTTCCTTAATTTTTCTGTCAACTCTTCAATTACTTCCTCAAGAGTTTTTCCTCTTTCCATAGTGCTCAACTTTGGACCTTTTACTCATGTTGTTAAAATTTCCTTCAAAGTACCAAAGCTCTGATACAAAATGTTGGGTTTAAGCACTAAGTAATGTACTGAGAGGGGGTGAATCAGTACAGTTATCAATTCAACTTTTAAAACTAATTCAAAACACCAGTAATAAACAGAACTGAAAACTGAGTCAATATGCATTTACCATAGTCATAACCCTAAAATATTAAATGAAAAAAAAAACATCACAACCATAGACACAATTGACACAATGATTTTGGTATCATGGAAACCCTTATAAGAGGGAAAAACCACATTGGGGATGGTACCCACAAACTTCACTACTACAGTATAGAAGGTGCCCCGTGAAAGGCTTGCAAAAACTCTTTCTGAGAGTTATACATATTTTTAGAGATGTCTAGTACATTATCATATGTACAATGAGACCTTTTAAATTCTACTTCATGTGAGGATTGAAATCTACAATCTAGAGATTCACCTTGCGAAAGGATTTAGAAACAAAGACCTGTAAGAGTCTACCTTGTTAAAGGGTTTATCTTGCTACAATTGTCATAGAAGAAAAAGTGATTGATCTTTACTAGCACTCCTTTCTTGTAATATCCATTAGGTTATGTATCTTTTAAACCTTCTATTCAATCTGTGACTTAAACCTCTTCTCCATATCTTTTCACTATCTCCTATACCGGTCGTTGATTGATCTGACAATAGTTCCTCCTTCACATTATTGTATTTTCTCCTCTAATCTCTCCTCAAATTATCCAACTATGTATTCATCTCACAGATAATCTTTTGTATTATTTCTTACTATTTTTTCCACTTAATCAACACTTCTGGTTTTGAAGCTTAATCAACACCACTAGTTTTTTCGCTTAATCAACACCATTGATTTTAAACTTGAATTTAGGCCACTTATCAATTTAGGTTCAAATTCTTGTAGAATGTTCTAAATCATCATTAACCTTAGGAAAAATCATCCATCCAATCAAACCAATAGAATCTTTTTATTTTGAATAACATCCTCAAAAAACATTACCTCAATATCTGTACCGATTTGTCCTTTAGCGATCACAGGAATAGCATTGCAAATTTTATTCCAGAATACTGATAAATCATTCAAATTAGAATAAGACTCTACCATTTTATGAATTGGTTTATCTAGGCATCTCTGTAATAATAGTATACAACATCTTGCAAAACCGCTCCTCATAATACTTCGATCTCAATATACATTTACCCGATTTCCATCATGTTGTTGTTGTTTAGTCGGTTAGGTGTTCCATTAGATTCTTAATTATCGGTGTGATCAATTGTAGGAGTAGATTATTTAGTATGTTTGACCATAAATGACATAATTTGATCAAATAGGTATAAATGTTTATTATATTTGTCAGTTAGGTGATCAATGCCAAAAAATTCAACATCACATTATGTAAAGATTCAGAAAGAGGTATAAAATTATGTGAAGGTCTAAAATTAGATGACAAAGGAGTCATATATTTAGCTTTTGTTTCCACTTGAACATCAACATTGTTTCATGAATTATTGACCCTAATGAATCCCTTAGGTTTTTGAAACTTTTGGAAAGGATGGGATGTGACATCGCTCTTCTTAACCAGAGCCATTAGAGTGGTGCTCTCAAATTGAATCACTTGAAACTGATAATTATGAAGCACTTCACATAATTGAGTAAAGGAAGAGAATTAAAAAAGCAATATCTTATCTCTAATGTCTTTTTGTAAATTAGTAATGAAAATACATTGCACATCAATATCAAGCACAAGATAAATAAAAATTGAGCATGAAAATTCTCAAATATACTAATGAAATCAGTCACTTTTTCTTTAACACCTTGTTTAAAATGCATTATATCATTCAAAGAAATCTTAGGACCAATATTGTTTTGAAACTATTAAACGAAAGCATTAGCTATTTTTTGAAAATAATCAATGGAATGAGGTAAAGAACGATACCAATGCAAGGTTTTATCTCAAATGGTTGTAGTAAACATTTTAGCCATGAACCTATGATCATGAGAAAAATCACCACACAATGTTTGAAATTTTTTCACATGAGTCAAGGGATCACCTTTACCATTGTAAGTCTCCAATTAAGGTATTTCCATGTATTTAGGGATAATGACATGAATGATGCCTAAGGACAAAGGACTAGCAATGTCATGAGTATGAATGTTGAATTTAGGGTGAGTCACGGAGGCAATTTGTTGTTGCAAGGATAAAATGGTTTGAGAAAAACTGTTGATGTTGGATTCGGTAGAAAGGATTGTAGGATATATATGTGTGAAATGTTTGTACCAATATGAGAAATGAAAGGAATGTTAGAATATGAAAATGGGACAATATTGTAGGTATGCATGGATGAAGGTTGGGAAACACATGGAATACTTGAAGGAGGAGGAATAATAGAATTAGGAATTATTCCAAGACTAACATTTGTAGGATTCCTATTTTGAACTGATGTAGTTATGAGAGATGGAGCCTAGGTAGACACACTAGGTATTGAAGGAGGAATAGGAATTGAAGTCCCAACACTAGTGGGAGGTAGAGCTAAACCAAAATATTGAGCACATTATTTAAGAGGTTTAACATTTCTATTAATAGGATGAGAAATAGTGTGTAAGACATTAAAATCATGTCCATCATTGTGAATCAACTTCCTCAATCCCTCTACTAAGGAGATGGCTTTGGTATTAGAGTTTTCTTTTCCTCACCATTGCTCAAATTTTTCAAAGTCATGGGAAAAAAATTTCACTTGCATAGGAGGGACTCTTAAGGACTCATATTCATCATGAGAAGAGTGGGAAAAATTATTATCAACAATAGTGGGAATGTCATTAGTATTCATTTTTGTGTCATCAAGATTCCTAGGAAACAAAGAGGACTCAAAATCAAAGGAACTCATAAGTCTACAAATTCTCCTAATTAATATATATTAAGGTTCCTTTTCCAATAATATGTTGATTAATACAATATTCTCATCCATAATAATTGTTATACAATTCTCAAGAAAACATTTATCGTCTAGGGTTTACTGCTCAATCAAGTCGCTAAGAAATCCTTTCTGTAAGATGAATTGGTAATATTTTCTCAACCTCATTTTCACATTGGCTTTTCATAATGTGACTTTGATAAGATAAATGTCTTTATATATAGAAGCAAGGTGTCCAACGTTTATTTTTACTAAAACATTTATTGCAGGCCAACAGTGTTCCTTTTGTACCAATAGTAATATGGATTCACCAATAATAATCTCATACTAATATTTTTCAACTTTCCTAATTACTTATTGCATATATTTATGCTATTGATTTAAGGGACTAATTGATGATTCTAATGAAGTTTCAATTCCAAAATTACTTACTTTCTTAGTTGATGGTTGAATTCCCTATGCCATTCAACATAGGGGCTTCCAGTGATGTTGTGTTAGCTTCCTTATTTACCCATATCTTGTTTATTTCCTCTTTGACTTGTTCTTGATTTATAGTTCTTTTTCCTTTGATATCTCTATCATTGTTAGTAGCAAACCGATATCTGTGGTTGTAGGCAACATGACCAAATTTTGAGCAAATATAACATGGTATTCAAAATGGTCTCTAAGGTTCAATTCTTACTTCGTTGTTTCCTTTTCTATATTTTGATGTTATATGTCCTAATTTTCCACACTTAAAACATGTAATTGAGTTGTTCGCTTCTTTTCTTCGATAGTGTACCATTTTCCTCATTTTTGGTATTTTGGTTCTGCAATCTTTAGCTTTATATCCATAGTGATTATATTTGTAACAATATCCATTTTTTTTTTCTTAGATGATCTAGTGATGGTTTCATATCTAGATTCATATGATTTATGACCAAACTTGTTGTAGTTATAACAATAACCGTTGAATGGTGTATTTCCAGTAGAACTTACTTGTTTGCTTCGACAAATGCTTGATGTGTGACCATATTTTCCACAATTGTAGCGAGTAGGTTTATAGGGTTTCTTACCTTCAATATCACTTGATTCTCTAGGTTTTGATGATTCTCCAATATCCATAATGTTGTTTCTGATATATCCCAGTCTGATAGTGTCACCTAGTTTTCTTTGATTTTTTCAATTATTCATCAATCTTTTGCATGCTTTAATCAAATTTTGTGAGTCTTGCATTGATTTATTTTTCAAATTTTAGGTTGTTCTTCAAGTCTTCATTCTCTTTCTTCAACATCTAATTTTTTTCTTGTATTTGTAAATTTATGTCACTAGTTATTTCTATCAATTCACTCTGTGCGTGAATCTCTCTTTGTTGTCTTTCTAGTAGTAAGTCTTTTCCAGTGATTGTTTCTTCAACATCTATTTTTTATGCTTCAAGAGTTTCTTTGGCACTTTTGGTAGTTCTCATTCTTTCCAGTATTTTTGTCATTCTAAAATCTTGACTTTCATATTCCTTCTTCATTTGACTGATTTCTTCAACTAATTCATTATTCTTTTATAATAGATCAACAATAGCAGCATCAGCTTCCTCGAAATTGATACTTCCTTTCGATAGTTTGTCAAGGCCATCAAGTCTCATGTGTAGTTTTTTTGTCAGTTCCTTCCTTTTTTCAAATGATGTCTTTAGCTTGTTCTTAAAATCATGGATATGTTCATTAGCATCTTCTAGGGATTCCTCTAACTACTTCTGATACCTATAACTTTCCATTATCCCAAATCTACTACAAAGATGCTAAAATGTTCTTCTAGAGAACCAATGAGTTATGATACCAATTCTTGGAAAGATTTAGGTTAGGGACTAAGGGGGGAGAATCAATAACTCAAAAAATTCACATGTTTTCCCTATCAATCTCAAACTTAAACTTTTATGTTTACCTATATTGATATATATTTTGCCTTTTACCGATAACTATTGCCATATTAATCAATAGCTGATAACTTGAAAATTAACAAATATGTAACACATAAACATTTAAACACTTAAGTAAATATTTTTGTATTGCATAAAACCCTTGGTAAGAGGGAAAAATTGTGGTTGGGATGAAACCCACAACTCATCACTGTTTTAATAAGGTGTCTGATTAAGAGCTTACAAAAATGTCATCTTCTGAATGACTTTACCCTGTTAGGAGTAATTAATACCCTGTTAGGAGTATTTAAAGTCCTGTCAAAGAATACTCTTCTAATAGATTTTATCCCACTTATATAGTTTTCATTCTATTAAATGATTTACAATAATTTCCTAAATAGAACTTCTAAGTTTGGTTAGATACTACCTGATTAAGGGATTTCACAATCTTGTTGCTAAACTGTTAGGAATAATTCAACAATAAATTTGACCTTTGAATGCTTTCTCCTAAAGCTTGTCAAGTCTTGTTCTACTCTTTTCCTTTCCTGATTTGTTCTTTTCTAGTCTTCATTGATACTTATTCATACTCTCTGATGTCGCTTCTTTCTTCTTCTCTACCTTTTTCACTATATCTCTTTTTCTCTCTGATCTCCTTTTAAAGTATCTATCTGACCTAATTAGGATTTTTCAATTCTTCCATAGGTCATTTTGATAATAGGATGTTGTCCCTGATTCTAATATTTTATTTTCCTTTCACTGATAAGACTTTCTGATAATCTTTACCAATAATCATAACCTTTTTGTCGATTACCTATTCTTTTTGGATATTACTCTATACTTGATGTTAATTTCTAGCAATGACAATCTTAGCAAAATCAATCATTAGCCTATAGGATATTTTTTCAAGTAACACCTTCATCCTTCATCTTTGTTATTATTTTCTTTTTTTTAGTTGCTTCTCTCTCCGCCTCTTTCACTGAGGAACCAAAAAGAGGTTTTTGTTTGGTGAAAAAATGAAATGATTTAGACTAACCCAATTTAGTAATTAGAAATGAGCGGGAAGCTTCGTTCTAAAAAAGATGGATATATTTTTATGGAAGAATTTTATATTTATAAGGAAGATAAATGCAATATACCTTTCACCTCTCAGAGAATACATCGATAAAAACTAGACAATACTACCCTTGAGCCATGCCCTTATCGTACTATCTAGAATTTGGCTCTAGAGAAGCAGAAGAAGAGGAATTTGGATACCAGGAAGGGAAAGAAGACAAATTTGGAACAAGGGAAGGGGGAAAAGGTGGAATCTCACCATCTCCCCTCTTAGAAGAGACATAGTAGAATAGATCCCTAGGTGAACTAGGCTTAGAAAATCCCACATCACCATGTCCTCCAGCAATTCCCAAATCCATATCCCAACATTGAGGGAGAAACATAGTGATAGCCTTAAGCAACTAGACACCTAATAAACCCTAGAAAAATTTATTGGTTTGGCAATAACCACCAATGGTGGGGCCATTAGGTTAAGAAATCCCTTTAGTCACCCTTGGAATTTAAGAAATCCCTTCAACCACAAAGTGCAATATCAACCCATGATCCTTATATACTTCTTGCAATCGGGCCTTCCCCAGTCTCAACCTCATGCAACAGACCAACCAGGCAAGAAATCCATGCCAATATCGACCATGGGTCGTTATCAAAGCTAAAAATTCTGTAATGCAAGATTCTCACAAGCTTCCCCATTTGGGAACAACTTAGAGACTTCTTTCCATAGAGAAATTAGCGACTCCATCACTGCAACTTCTGTCCCAACAACCTCTGACCCTACTCTTGCATCCTATGCCCTATTAGTATCAGGTTTAGAAATCTCTCCAACAACCCTTGAAATTAAAGAAAACCCTACAATAATAATGTGTATCATCAACCCATAATCCTTATATACTTCTTGCAATAGGACCTTCCCCAGTCTCAACCTCAGGCAACAGACAATGCCACTCATGAAAATTCTCACTATCAGCATCAAAAACACATAGAAAGTCATCTAAGAAAAAGGAACATCTACAGAGAATGCATACAATCTCATCCACAGTCAGTTATTAATATAATTCCTCTTGGCTTCAAATCAACTGCCACAACCTGCTAATTGAAGAAATCTTTGTACTAAAGTTCACAGTTGTGAAACTGTTTCAAGCTGACATTCTTGGTTTTCACAACATCTTCTAAAAGGAATGGTGACAAGGTGTAATGATTCTCTAATCTGCACCACATTTTAGGAGTAAATGAAGCGTCCTTCAGATGTCACTTCTGATATGAAACCCATTTGTTGTAACTCTACAATCCCCAAAATATAGTTAAAAAGTATTGAACTGTATAGTGTAGAAATCTTGTCTCACATGGTAGCATACATGGAAACTAGTCACTGGATTGGCTTATATTCAAGTTGTCCAAATTGTACACACTCTCTAAAAAGTTTCACCAGACACGTGTCACCACTTTGCACAATGGCGAGCTTAAATAATTGTCTTCAAAAATTGTCGCAAAGATGTGAGTAACTCATCATGAGTTACCTTTTATTCATTGCATCATCACCACCTGTCCACCTTAACTTTAGTTTAAACCCACAAAACCACAACATGAGACCATACCATTGTGTTAACCCATCAAGTGCATGCCACAAAGAACATTCTTTCTTTCACATGGGCCAAAACTAGGTCCCACAAAACAAGGTGTGAGGCCATGACAAGGCATCGCAATGGATGGAAAATATTTTCCCCACTAACTGTCACGAGGATGGGAGAAACCATCACAATCATCACAAAAATCAACTCCCAAAATATGAGGGGTAAGTTACCATTGAAGGGGGGAATTTCACAAGGTGTTAGAATAGAACACATGAAAATATATGGCCGTAAGATAAGAGGATGAAATAATGACCATAATACTTTGAGATTAAATAAGACCTTGACCACAAATATACCAGGGTAAATAAAATATGAAAGGCTGACCAATGGACACAAGCGGGAACATATGTAAATGGACAACAATTTTAAAAATTTAAAATTTATATAAACCAAAATGACTTAAAGAGAAGCATAATATTCTAAGGTATTCTTTTTCCTTCCTTTATAAACAGTCTAAAATTCAAGCAACTAGAACAAGCCCACGACAGGATCAATACCTTAGAAGCTAAACTGATGAGAAACAAATAGAAAGGTACAAGTAACCATATGAATGGAAGAATCAAAAAAATAATATATAATTGTGAGTGTCATAGGAATGTAGATACAAAATTATTCCCTTTCCCAATGGCCTCGTATATATGATATTGATTCATTATTTACATGCAGAGAAGAGGAATGGGAGAGTTGTTATTCAAAACATAGAATTTGCAAGGCAATCACATTTAGGGAGAACCCCTAACTTGAACACCCAAGGAAAGAGAATTAATACATTTTTAAACATATTGTTTTATTGTATTAGGTGTAAATTAGATCTTTGTAGAGGTGGGGTCATTTAAATTTTTGTTTCTTCGTCCCTTTACCTTCTCTTTCTATTATTTTGGTTTTTTTTAAATTATTTTGGTTTAATGGCAAAGTCTTTGAAATAGACTAATAAGACCATGGCACTCAAGAAATTAAGAAATAAATAAAGGACCATAGCCAGGGGAAAAACAAGTCAACATAAAACATGACGTGGGATAACAATAAAAATGACCTGCATTTTTTGTGGTTCTACAACTTTCTGTGACTAGTATTCCTGCAGCCATTGGAACTCTGTTATGTGACTGTTCTTGCAACCAAGGAAGAATAGAGTAACTTCCTCTTTATTTTTTAAGAACTTTATTTCTATTATATGTTTCAGTCTAGTTTAGTTGTTGATTCATGTAATATGATTATGGTTTTGTTTCATATGTTGTACTATTAGATATATAATAGAAACATATTTTGTTACATTAAATAAACAATAAATTTTCATTAAAACAATTTTGTTTTTGGGCAGAACTCAAGTCTTCTATAAGGTGAAGAAGATCCTCAAGATACAAATCTATAATATGTTGGTATTGACCCAAATCACTTGGTAGAGGATGATAATGAAATAGATACAGAAGACACCAAGGTTGATAACAACGATGACCGTAGAGGTGACGATGATGATGAGGCAGTTGCTACTAGCAGCTAGTGACATTCATGATCATATAGACTGCATTATGGATAATTGTTGTTATGATGCCTCTTTTAAAGGTTACTATCATATTTATCATTTTCATGGCCTGCAGTACCATATTATGGAGTTGATACATTTTGACATGTACCATTTTCACTTATATCATTTGGACATGTATCATCTTGACTTGTAACATTTTTTGTTACATAATTTATCATTTTTACTTATATCATTTGTACATGTATACATTTTGAATTATGTCTACTATTGGACATGTATCATTTTGCCATGTTTTGATCTACTGGCATATTGGACTTTCACTTTTTTTTGATATATATGATGATCTTCTCAGTATTCACTTGTCAATATATATATATATATATATATATATATATATATATATATATATAGAAAGTGGTTGATGATTTTTGGATGAATATTTATTAAGAATGATGATTTTAATTTGATGCTAGGGATGAATTTTGTCAAATTCAATTAAATTATAGATGTTTTGATGTGCACCTTCTTGGTGTCGATATGGGTTTCATGATTGGAATAAAACAAATTAAATTAATAAGAAATGAAAGTAAAATAAGAAGCATTTTTAGAAGTAAAAAATGAAGCAAAAATGGAAGCTAAACTAGAAACAATCTTGGAAGAAAAATGTGGCATCATCTAGGAAGAAAAAATAGAAGCATTCATGTAGCAAACAAAGGAGTAATAATGGAAGCAATTTTAGAAGCAAAAAAAGACATCAAAATAGAAGCAAGCCTAGAAGAAAAATGGGAAGCAACAAAAGAAGCAAAGATGGAAGCAAAAAAGAATAACTGGAAGAACAAAATGGAATTAAAAAAGGGAGAAAAACCAGAAGCAAAATTGGAGGCAAAAGAAGAAGCAATAGTGGAAGTAACAAGTGGCATTATAATAGGCGTCAAACTAGAAGCAAAACCACAAGCAACACAAGAAGCAAAAACAAAAGCAATAGAGGGTGTTATAATGGAAGCACCACTAGAAGAAAAACCATAAGTTATAATGGAAGAAAAACTAGAATAAAAATGGGAAGAAAATATGGAAGCAAACTTAGAAGAAACAAACAATGTTATAATGGAAGCTAACCATCAAACAAACCATAAGCAAAAATAGAAGCAAAATTGGAAGCAAAACTGGAAGAAAAAATAGAAGCAACAAATGGTGTTATAATAGAATTCATACTGGAAGAAAAATAGGAAGTCAATTTCGAAGCAAAACCAGAAGAAAAAAATGATCTTATAATAGAAGAAAAAATGGAAACAAAATGGGAAGATAAACTGGATGCAAAATCAGAAGAAACAAAGGATTTTTTAATAGAAGAACAACTAGAAGAAATGCAAGAAGAAAAACTAGAAGCATAAAAAGAAGAAAAATAAGAAAAACACAATTGGAAAAAAAATATGATGTCAAATTTGGCATTATTTTAGGCAAAATACCCGTTGCCAAGCGGACGCAACTGCTCGCTTCTTTTCTCAGCACCAAAAAAAATGCATCCAAGGTTGTGGTGCAAGACTCGATGCCAAACCTGGCCCAAACTATGGCATCAAATATGATTTAAAATACAATGCTGAGAGATTGATGCAATTGGGTGCCAACTTTTTCACCAACATAGGGGCTCATTTCAGAGTGAAAATTACACTAAAATCCAGTGCTAATTCAGGCGATATTTGCCTATTCTGTTGTAGTGAGAGTATTACAAGGGGAATGCACATGCATTCAGACACACTTCTCAGAGCTCACTTCTCAAATAAAAATGAGCAAAAAAAGTCCTAAGGAATACAATGAGGGCTACAACCCTAAATGGATTATAATCCACTATGGACAACAATCCAAAAATCATGAACCGACTGGTAGCATCTTCAACATGCCTAAATAGTTCCACTGAAGTACATAATATATCATATATACACCTCAATTATTGATTATACTCATACCTCTTCTCACACTTCTCATACACACACACATCCACCTCAATCACACAAATGAATATATTGTTATTTCATTTATACAACTCATCAACCTTGAAGGAATAAACAAGGTGGGCTTGACCATAACACCTCAATTACAAATATTTAATCAAATATAACACAATCATCAATGGGATCCAAAACATGTCAGATAAGAAATAGAAAGGATCCAAATCTTCATCCTCCAACACACTTCATCTGCATACATCATGCTATGACATTCTCAACACACTACAACATCAAGTCGACCAAGAATAATGAAGAACATCAACACACCACAAGAAAATTACAAAAATTGATCACACCAATCAATTCAAACTAGAAATACAAATAGGACATGATATAGAAACATCAGAAAGAACCATTAAATCCCACAATAACAACCAAAGCAACTATCTCAAAATTCACCACTATCTTTGCACTGTTCGTCAGGAAAATCATTCAGTAACCTCTAATGGAATAATGGAAGGGTGTGTACTGAGAGGGGAGGGGTGAATCAGTACCCTTAAAAACTTTTATCAATTAACCTTAGTAATCTTTTCTTTCATTACCGACCATTGTTTCTTTACTACCTCATGCATGTAATATCATAACATAAATGTAAATGCATGTAAACAATCATAAAAACATTCATGAAACTCATTTACACATGACACAAGAATTGATAACACAAAAAACCCCTTTTAGAAGGTAAAAATTGCGGTGGAGATGAAACTCACACAGGTTCACTATCTGCAGAATGGAAGGTGTCAATTAAGGCTACAAGTTGTGATCACTTCTGATGATCTTACCTTGTTAGGAATAAAATGTTAGACTTGTTAGGTCTACTTGGTTAAGATATTTTAACAACATAATGTATGTGTGCTCTCAATTAAGAGATTTACAATAAGACTGTTAAGTCCACCTTCTTGAAGGATTTCTTCTATTTGCTACAATTTTTAGAGAGTAGACAAAAATATGGATGACCTGATAACTTACAATATTGAATTGAATATAGATTCATTAAGTTCACAAAAACAATATCATCTTACTGTGATGGATAATACCTCTATTACTACTCGGTAGCCTTGTATGTAGTTCTTAATAAACTCAATTCTTCTATTTATGTCCTTGTGCATGAAAACCTGTGTCTGATCCTTAGATGTCCTTTTGTGACTACAATCATCATTGTCTTGATTTATTACTACATCTATCTATACAAGATTATGACCTAATTAGGTTTCACACTTTTCTTGATAACTCTAATGATCAAAGGTTTAAAAATTGACCTTGATCTCCTAGTTTGCATGTATACAATCAGTTAAACTGATTAAATCCATTACTTATACTTTACTTGATCCTCAAGAAATGGTTTTATAGCTAAGCATAAAGCTATTTTTAAGACTAAAGTGCTTTAGCTGACATGTATCTCAGATCCTCTTTTCTTGGGAATAAAACTATCTCTCGGTAGATTGGTGCTTGGTATGCTCTGTAGACTATGCTCAATGATGTCTTTCTAAGATTGTGCTCAGTTAACTCTATGATCTGTTATGCTCTATTTACACTGTGAATTGTCTGTCTTGGGTTACACTGTAAACTGTATGTCGGTGTACACTGTGACCGATTGTCCAAAGCTATTTCCTTGTATACTAATGAAAACTTCTAATCCTTTAAGGATTATCAACTTCTATCACTTAATAAAAATAGATTTCCAACATCCAAATCAAAAATCACTCGAGCTAAGGACACAATTCCATGTCCCAAACACACCGTCAGGTTAGCAGCCAAAATATTGCATAACCAAACCACACTGATCGAAATACTGAAACATTGTCTCTTCCTAAACATCTAAAATACCGATCTCTAATAAATCATCAAGAACTCACTCAAATAAACATTCCAACCATTGTAAATTGACAAGATTCAACTACAAACATCCCTGAAACAATTTGTGTGTTCACAACATATGATATTCAATACAACAACCATATCAAACCAATCTTCTCACTGAACATACTAGGAACATTGTCACAAACAATAGAAATATGTTGACATCAATGACAAAACATTAATGTCAGCACATATATGCATTATTTCTCAATAATAATCCAACATAACTAACTATTGAAGACATAAAGTAGAGAATTATAATATGAATGAGTTGTTATTGAAGATAAAGTTCCATGGGTGATAAATTATAATATGTATGAGATAGATTATTGTAGCAGTATGTATGTTTTCTTTCATGACAACCTATGGAGAAGATTGTTGACAATGATGTTAACTTATGATGATAGACTTGGATCAGTTGTGTTATAGATAAATCAACCTATGTTCGGATAAAATGATTATTGATCAAATATTGCAACCTTGTTGTGAAAATGTTAATGTCTCTAGCTTAGGTATTTTCTCCAAATTTCTTAATTATTGAAGATATTCTTATGTATATTGGTATTTTATTCATAGATCTTAGAAGAAGATATATCCAAAGTTTCATGTCTTTATTCTTTTTAGTGAAATTTAGAGATGAATGAGCACTATACTATATTCTTCATAGTGTTGTGAATCTGTAGAAGAGATGAGAATGTTTCACATTTCTCCACATTTTAGTCTTTTCTCTTGTGGTTTAGGTAATATTATTGTATTGTACATATCTTACTTCCCTCCAAGTTTCATATGTTTAGGAGCACCAGAAGTGTGATTCTAATTGCTATATCTCAAGGTTGCTTGCTTGGTTCTACATGGCACTAGGTTTCTCAAGTTTGGTTTGTTTGAACCAATATTTTTGGACCTAATTCCATGTATGAATTATTATATAATATTTATAAATTCTATATGATGTTAATTTTTGTCCTACATGATATTTTTGGACCATTCTAGTACTCTTTGGTGATTGCTTTGGATATTTGAGAGGGTAAGTGATTATTTAGATAACTTTAATTGATCATGGCATTGATTTCAGGTTTGTGTTGGTTTGGAGAAGTATTTCATTAATTTTTAGGTCTTGTCTATCCCTTGACTTGGTCCACTTACACTTTCATTCCACTATAGAGGTGTATCAACCTATGTGGTCATTTCATGTTTCATGGGGTGTGATGAGTGTGAGCTAAAATACTTAATGATCACTAGAAGCAGTGATATGAAGGTATCTACATTCAAAGGTGCCTGAAGTATTATGTAAGCAATGTGTTGAAGGTTGCTAATGATCATTTTTGTTGTAGTCCCATCTTTCTATTTTACATGTCATTATGAGGTTGTAGCCTCCTTCTCTTATTTTTATCATAATCATGGAGTAGTGAACTTCCTTTGGTGTAACCATAAAACCTTCATTTTAGGGAGTATTTTCTTTCTTGGGTTGCAACCCTAAAACAAGTTGTGTAAATTATTCATACATTTTGAGAGAACTCTAATCGTGGTTTTTATATCAATGGGTTTTCCACACAAATATGGTGTTCATATGTGTAATTGTGTGAAAAACTCTATTTCATTATTGTTGGTGCATGAAGTAAAGGTTTTCACATATGGAGTAGTAAAAATTGAATGTTCAATAAATGGTTATTTCAAAAGATATATACGAAGCATCATAGGTGGCACACACATCTCCTCTTTCTTTCTTGCATAATTTAGATTATTCAAAAGGTTTTTTCTCACATGTTGTGTACTTAGCATCATCGTGGTTATTTCCTAATTTCCACTTTCAAAAACATTAAAATATTTTGAGGGTCTTACTATGGTCTAATGGTAACAGTAACAAAAAAATACATTCTATAAATTGGGCAAGGGATTGCACTCCCAAGGAGATGGGGGTTGGGACTTACTGACCTAAGAACTAAGGGTATCACCCTTGCTACTAAGTGAACTATTAAGGATTTTGAAGGCTAGGAACATTGGAAGGTTTAAATTAGAAACAACTTAGTCCTTCAAAATCAAGAAAATGTGAGTCCTAGAAACCTTTTCACAACTATTCTTATCTTTTTAAGGATTTTAATGTTAAAGTATTTGGTTATGTATTCTTCAATAGTATTTGGAAGGATTGGGGTGAGGTTAAGCAACTATAAAGCAATTATACTTTTAATACTCTCTAGAGGCCAAAATATGCTTTGATTATTGCTCTATTTGGTGGATCTAGGGAGAAATAGAAATCCTCTTGCCCTTACATAAGGATGCTTTGCTAAAATATGGAATAATAAAGGTATTTCTAACTTTTCTAGTATTCTTAATAATGGTTGTCTCAAGAGTTGGGATAAATAAAAAATGACTTTGATTTACTAGATTCTCAGATGAGGACATATACTATGCTATCTTGTGCCTTACATAAGTATGAATTGCCTATGAATTTCAAAGAGACCTTAGATATGATTTCTAATATTTCTTGGAAACATGGCCCTAAATTGAATAAATTATTGTGAAGTTGTGTTTTATGTTTTCCAACTTGAGAGATATTTTTTCTTGGCTTAATATGGCACAAAATGTGGATTAACTAGAGTCTAAATAGTCCAACTATCTTAAATTTATCTAGGGAAAGTCTAGGGACCAAAGTAATATTTTTATAGTAAGTTGTTCCCTCGCTTCATTTTGTTGTTATTCCTAATTTTTGTTGGTTTTTTTAACACACTAAGGCATTTAAGAACCTTTTTTTTAATACAAAATTTCTTTGTCTGCTCAGTCTTTATTTGTGGGAAATGGTTTGGGTTGGGACACTAAGGATGACTTTTCTTGGTTTGAGATTATTATAGGGCATTTCAATGGTTTTAAAGATGAACTTGTTTCTTTTTTCATTATTTTAACTAATAAAATTATTTGGTTTATTTGGAAAAAGGAAAAAATATTTTCCAAGACATCATAAGAATCCTTATTATGTTTCATTATACACTCACCTTTCTTCACGTTTCTTTTTATCATGAAAATCCAAAAATCATTTCATGATCTTTCTCAAAGAAGGTATAATGATCTTCTACATAATTGTGTTAATATTTTCTATCTTTGGTCAAATTATTCTAATCGATGAAATCAAATACTCAATTAGCTTATCAACCTTAAGCATTTGATATATATCCTTCTCTAGATAACATATAATATTATATTATGATTATATAATAATATTATATTATATGACATGTGATCTTACTATTTATAGAATTCACTGAGATTCATTATCATACTTGTAATAGTTATCATTACCGATAAATATGATATTTATTATTGATACTTATCTTAGTTATAGTTAATTATAACTAATATCATTCAAAGTAATAATTAGATTGTTCATAGTCAATATTGTTATCAACTTTATATATAGATTGATAAAGTTGATAACAATATCGGCTTAATATAAGTTGATGATATCACAAGTTGATTATGGTATTGACCAAACCCATATTATAAATAAATAATATTACAAGTCAAATATGGTATCGACTGAACTTATGAGTAATTGACTAAAAGTTGATTATGGTATCGACTATCATCTAAACTATGATCATCGATTATGGTATCGATTAAAGTCAATTATGGTATCAACTTTTTTATAAACAATGATCACCGATTGTATTGTATTAAGTTGAAAATGTTTTAAGACATATATCATTAATAATTAATGTCTCACAAAGAGACATAACTCTTTGTGAGACTTATAGTCTCAAGAAGAGGTATGTCTCCTCGTGAGACAATGAAAGATATATACATGGCATTGCCTTCATTCTTGGAATCAATTTTTTTGAGGAAAATCAACATACAGTCTACTTTACGTATCGGTAGAATTTATATTTAAAAAAATATACTCATATTGATATTGATATCAATATTGAATAGTGAGATTCCATATTAGATATCAATTGTAGATCAATATTGATATAAAAGAATTCAGTGATATTCTTGTGAGACAAAATTGCTTAAATATCGAACTGTATATAGAAAACATTAAGCGTAAATAGAAATTATTAGAAATTATCAATATTCATAAGATTATCACATTCATACTATCATAGATATAACAATATAAGGAGATCAGTGCAACAAGTTGATTAATCTTGCAAGGAGACAAAAAATTGATAATATAAATAAACTGATATTATAAAGAAGATCGATATTGTTAGATCAATATTCATAAGGTTGATACCAACTGATTGATATAATTTATCAAAGAATATTCAAGTTGATATTAATCTTATTGAGTAAGATTATATTAGACATTTATACTTATCAATATCATATTATATCAGCCCATATTCATTTATAGGAAATCAATAATGAGACTAACCCACTCAGATTTATCAGCATTGAAGAATCATACATAGATATGAGATTAAAATTAAAATAATACTACAATCTAATTAAACTTTAACATGGTATCAGAGTGAGGTTTCTTATATAAAGCCTAACATCTTGAAGGTCGATCTTCAGAGCCAATAGTGCAGGAGCACACCTAACTCAAACCCCTAGCTCCTTATTTCTGGCACGTACTGACTCTAGCCAAGTTAGGAGAGTGTGTGTGGACCTTAGAAGGTCATTTGTTTTATTTCACTAAGATGGATATGAATAGGTCAATCCATGTCTAAATAGGTTGCTTAGTTGGTTTCCTTTAGTTGTGTGTGTATGAGGTAGTTGGTAAGCCTTTGGAAATCCAACCAAGGCATCGAGAACCTTGGATAAGCTTCTTGGTATCACTGGCACTCGGCCTACACTGTTTCCTAGAAGCTCAGCCTACACTACCTAGCAGCTTGGCCTACATTGCCTAGCATCTTGGCCTACACTTCCTAGAAGCTTGGCCTACATTTCATAGCAACTTGGCCTACATTGCCTACCAGCTCGACCTACACTACCTAGCAGCTCAACCTACACTGCCTAGCAGCTCGGCCTACATTGCCTAGCAGTTTGGCCTACACTACCTAGCAGCTCGGCCTACATTTGTGCCTAGCAGCTAAACCTAGATTTGTGCCTAGTAGCTTGGCCAACACTGGAGCTTAGTTTTCTCTACTCTTGCTCAGCAATATTCAGTGATAATGACCCGTGAATAGTGGATCTTGTCTTTTATGGACAGTATGGTTAGTGTAACGGTTCCTGAAGAGATTCTTGAGAATGAGTGGACTATTAGGGTTGTTTCCTATGAGAGGATGGTTACTAATAACATCAAAATCCTTCATTTTAGAGATCTAGAGAGTAGATATTAAAGAAGAAGAGAAGCTATAGGAAAGTTAAAGATTTGCAAATCATTGTAGTGTTTTTTTTTGTTTCCAATAATGATAAGTTGCAGACTCTATGTTTAGGATATCAAGTTTCTTTGTGGTTCCTTTTGCATGCAAGTAGATTAGTTACTTTATTTTTCTATTTTGCAAGTTATTAATTCTTCACCCGTTCTGGGTTGTAAACAGTAATGGCCCCTCGAGATTCCTAAAAATATGGTGAGAATCATGTGTTGGGATGGAACTTGAGAGGAGCCCTTGTACATAGTTTCCTTTTTGTTTTTTGTAGGAGAAGCAACAATAAATAGTCTGGAGATCTTACCCTAGGCAAGCTTGGTAATAGTCCGACTAGGGAAGAGAATGAAAGCAATGTTCAGAAAACATTTAATAAGTGATTAAAATGAATCTATTTATGTAGGTTCAGCAAGAAGGAGATGAAAATCATTTTGATGGGGGACTGAGTCTTGAAGAGGAGGTAAAGTTGAGAGTGAATTACCTCATTTTAGGGTTGTGAACACCCTAAGAGATCTAGGTGAAAGATCTCAGAGCAGATCCAAGCTAGTTCTGTAGTAGCAACAAGACTTTCATCCACATCAGATTGGTATCAGAGCCTAAATTGATTGGGCTTGTGGTAAATGTTCCACCCAGCAGTATCAGTAGGTGAAAATAAGATGGTCACCAATGCAGACCTTGCAAAGGAAGTAGATGAGAAGAAGAGAGTGATAAAGGATCAAAGGGAAAGGAGTATACTTCTAGAAGAAGCCCTGGATGAGATAAAGGTAAAACTTCAAGAAGTTGCAGATGCAACTAAAAGCAAAGATGGAGATGAAGTCAGTAGCAGCAGAGGGAAGTAGAAAGTTGATGAAGAAGAATTAATACCTAAACTAAACCCTCCAATGAGTGAGGAGCCATTTCTAAAAGCTCTCAGAGCCGTGGGAGGCAAGAGTCTTGAAGGAATTCCATTCTTTAATGGAAAAATGGACAGTGAACTAGTTGTGGAATGGATAGAAGGTATTGAGAATCATTTTGAATGTGAGGGCATAACTGAAGCACAAAAGGTAAAAGTTGCAA
>MU223490.1:1762404-1777425 GCA_018584345.1 Thuja plicata | reverse complement strand
ATGATCTTAGATTCACATTCCACTCTTTATTCCATGCTTTTTTATTGTTAAATATTCACATGCTAGAGCTAGAATACTTGTTTTTCATGTCTTTTAGCTTGTTTTTAACTAAAAATCCTTCATGCTAAGTTGTATTCATCACTAATTTATAGCATATTCTAAGGGCTAATATGTTGTTAATCACACTCCTCCTAGCTAGCAGGTAATAGGTCAGTTTTAGTGGGTTTTACATGCTTTTCTAACCCTTTTGGACGAATATAATGACTTATTGAGTGTTTGTGTTGTTTCTAACAAGTACCCAAATACACAAACACAAGAATCATGTGTTGGGATGGAACTCGAGAGGAGCCCTTATACATAGTTTCCTTTTTGTTTTCTGTAGGAGAAGCAACAGCAAAGAGTCTGGAGATCTTACCCTAGGCAAGCTTGGTAATAGTCCAGCTAGGGAAGAGAATGAAAGCAATGTTCAGAAAACATTTAATAAGTGAGTAGAATGAATCTATTTATGTAGGTTCAGCAAGAAGGAGATGAAAATCATTTCGATGGGGGACTGAGTCTTAAAGAGGAGGTAAATTTGAGAGTGACTTACCTCATTTTAGGGTTGTGAACACCCTAAGAGATCTAGGAGAAAGATCTCAGAGCATAGCCAAGCTGGTTCTATAGTAGTAACAAGACTTCCATCCACATCAGCCAATCTAAGGAAGATCCAATCAGATTATATAAGCAGAGATGAATCATGTATGAAGGAACAATATTTGTAATTATCTCTCATCACCATGAACATATATTGAAAGACGTGGATTTTGTTCGAATGTTCGAGCTTGTGAGTGTATTCTTAAGTACCAATATAGATCATATTCCCAGTGGTATGATCACAGAATATGTAGTAGCTCAGAAGGGATATTGTAACACAACTTCTCATGATGAAGAATGGTTCGAGTTCATTCTTGAAGGATGTAATGAATTGCAAATTGGAATGTACGCTCAATTATAATTATGCATGACCTCTAAATGTGTGTGAATACGACCTCTATATATACCAATCTAAAAGTATGATACATGAAGGAAATATGTGTTCTCCTATACATGATGTACACTGCATAATGAGTTGTGTATGATGATCCAATGATGTCTTTTGTGAGTAAAGGTTCATTGTTAAGGAACAAAGGTTGCAATGGTAATGGAAATACATATCATATGTTTATGTTTTGTTGGCCCAAGGTACATGGTGTGACCATGAACCCCATGGAACATCCTCATGGTGGAGGAAACCATCAACATATAGGAACTTCATTGGAGGAACTTGCATCAGGAAGGATGATGACTTGCATCTACTCGTGAATAATGAGATAAGTACTTTTATTATCTTTTGAATAGTACATTTATTTTCTCATTGTTTTCACTCTCTTACATGTATTCATAAGAGTTATTTGCCTTGATCTTTTCCTTTGTCTTTGGGGATGTGTTGGTTCCCAAATTAACAGATTGGAAATCCTATGAGCTTGCCTACTCAATGGTGTGATTATCCAACTGTCTTGGCCAATGAATGGGAGTCATCAATTATGATCTTCCTCCCCTACACTTTAGGCTCTATAGAACCAAGGTGGGTGAGCCTATACCTCAACCAAACTTCTTGGCTTAAGGATTTTTATAGCAGATAACAATTATACATTAAAGTTGGGTGATCTCTCAAGATGGCAAGTGAGCTCTTGAGATAGATCGAATTATAAATATCACAACTATTAAATATTTGAACTCTGTGATAATGCTTTAACAAGATTATATGTTTTAAAATAATGTATGATTTGGTTTGAAATATATACTAATGACTACTTTGTGCTTGTAATTTTCTCAAACAAAGACTTCAACTTAAGGATAATAGATCAGTGACTTTCTTATATTGGGCAATAGAGATAATTCCTTCTTTAATCCTATGTAAAACTAAGTGAGATAGAGGAAACCTCCTAAATTATCCTATCAACTTCTCATCTTCAATGTCTTTGATTATTTTATTATGCTACAATCAGTCTTATTGAATTTAACCCAAGCTTAATGAGCCCAATAAGATAGAATTAAGAGTGTCAAATAATTCTAATGATTAAATTGCAGAATAACAGGAATAATTTCCAAACATAAATTTTTAAAGAAGATTTATCTTTTGGAGATAAAATCAAAAAGTATTGATCAATCAGGAATGATTAAATACATAACTCCAAATTAGAGAAAATACTAATTTATATTAATGCTTCATAAAGTCTTTTGTACAATAGATCACTTGCAGAAAGTGCAGTAGAAAATAATAATTTTTTTAAATTATTCATGATTTATTTATATTTTACACCCCATATATATGTGGATGAATGGTTTTCACAACCCTTTAGGGTGAAAAGACACCACCCTATGTTAAAATTTTAAAAAAAAACTTATTTTGAAAATACTAATCAACAAATTAACTAATAACTACCTATCTTTTGGATTTGGCTTTGGTCAAAAATCCAAAACACCTTGTGAAAAGATAAGATTTTGAATAAAGCTTGGAAATTGGATTTACTGAACTGGGTCTTTTTTATATTTTCAATTTTTGATCATTTTAATTATATATTGACATCATATTTACAGAAGGTTGAAATTCCAGCATCTCTGAAACCTTCGCTTACAGACTTTTGATTATTCCTGTCACAGAGCTTCCTTCCTTAATCCCTCAACTTTTAATTGAAAATTAATATAATTTTGTATCCCATTTCATGTACTCCATCATATCATCAATTATTGGTAATGGATTTTAGGATGCCATTTTTTAAAGTTTTTATCACTATATAGGACTCCAAATTTTGCCAAACTTTTAGAGCTCCAACACACTCTTTCTGGGGATGTATGCTACTTGTGATCATGCGAGATCCCTGTTAACTCTAGAGAAGTAGACCATTATTTTATTATCCTCTTCATAAAATATTTTTCTTAACTTAATTTGGTGGCCCTTGGCCCCCAAAATAAATATTATTCTTTTCTTCTGTCAAAGACTTGATTTTGATCATGGAGTAATATGAACTTTCTGAAAACATTTACTTATCTTCTTACATCCTTTTCACAATACTTCTCATCTATTGGAAATGAGATGAGTAACTGAGAGGGGAGGGGTGAATCAGTTACTCCAAAACAAATCCTTTGTCCCTTAGATTTGTTAAACAGTATAGCACTGTTACTCGGTCAATTAAGATATTCTTTTGTAACTTGGGTGTCAAAGCAATCTTTATAATATCCAATGCAATTATACTTTAGTGATTAAGTGCAAAAAACATAAAGCATGAAACAAATAAAATATACATAGGTGACACCAAGATTTAATGTGGAAACCCAATATGGAAAAAACCACCAATGTAACTAGTTACTATTTTTCACTCTTCTGAAGTGAGCCATGTTAGGAGCCAACCCTGTTAAAGGTTATAAAACACACTGTTATGTGTGATCCTGTTAGAGGATTTAAATCACCCTGTGAGGAGTGGCCTTGTTAGAGGTCTTCAACACTTCAACATAGAAAAGCTACCTTGTTAGAGGATTTACAAAAATATTGTTATGTCTACTCTGTTAAGAGATTTGAGATCACTGCTATAATTGTTAGAAAGTAACAATGAATTGACATGTATGTGTAAGCAACTGTCTTTGCTGATTCAGATCTCTATTCTGATTATAATTGGATCCTTGCTGATCAAATATTTTATTTCCACTCTAAGTGTTATGTACTCAATCAGAATCCCATCTGATTTCACCTTCACTCTTCATATCACAGAATTACACACTTTTGCTTGTCTTCAAATTTTCACACACTCTCTCTTATTTAATCCAAACTTGACCTTTCATATATATGATAAGCCCTACCAAGTCAGCTTGGATACACTTCTAAATAAATAATAAATCATAATTCAGTCAACCTCATATAACCAATTAATTATATAATGTAAACCATTGTTAGTCAGCTAACACTGAATAATCAACTCGGTTAACACTGAGTTTCTTTAATGCCTGACCATGAATGAAATGCCCGAGTGACTCGTTCAACACTGAACATCTTCAATACCCGATTCATCTTGTTCAACACTGAAAAACTCTTTCCATTCACCAACTGTGCTCGGTCTAGATGTAGACATTTGTGTAACATTACTACATAAGTGTATATACATGTGTAATATCAATGAAAATACACAATTGAATAATTGTCTTAAACATCATCAACATTCATTCTCATTTGATTTGAAAGGCAAGTGTTGTGTTTATAGTCTCCTTTGACCTTAGATAATTTTCACTCCTTTTTCCTATGCCTATTAAATCTTAGAAACCATTTTATATTGTACCTTCGCTTTAAAAAATTATGATATCAACCTTATTACCATGAGTTTGAAAGGATTCATATGGTGATATTTGAAATTTCTAATATCACCCCTTTTACTGTCCTTTTTACCTTTTGGTTTATTTTTTGTTATTGAATTCAAATTTTTATTTTCATATCCTTTTGGAAGTGAATTCCTTTTAACCTTTTGATTCAAGATAGGCTTCTCCTTGTGAAAATATTTAGGCCTTACATGTTTCTTTCTTTTCCTTTCAAAAATCGCTTTATGTTTTGGAAATATTTCATTTTTCTCACCTAGGGACTTCGGACATATATTATCTTCATGAGTATTTTGAAGAAATATTTTATCCACCTCTTCACATGTTATTTCATTTTTTCCTATGGTCTTTTGTAATATTTCTGAAAAATCTAGATTATTTTCAGACATACTTTCTTCTTCTTCTTCTTCTTCTTCTTCTTCTTCAAATAAAAGATTCAGAAATATAGATAGTTTAGGTATACCTCCTTCAAGATTATCCTATGGTTCATAATATAAGGGACCATCTGGTGTATCATAGTATGTACCTTCACTAAATGTATCATCTTGAGAGTCCTCATCTTTTTAATAAACAAGATCAAAATATTCATCCACGTATTCCGCTGAAATTTCCTCCTGAGATTTATTTTCAAATACCTCCTGAATAGACATTGATCCATTTATTTGTTTATCCTAGTGGATTGAAAATAATTTTGGACCACTTTTGTGTATATGCCTCTGATATTCCATGTCAAATAAATCTGAAATTTCTTCTGTACTGAGAAGGTCTTCTTGCTCATCATCATGGTCATTGATACATGTTTCCATACAGATCTCACCATGTACAGATTCTTCTTCAACGTAATCTGAATTTTCTTCCTCCATTTCATCATTCTTTTCATTTTAATCTATTTTAACACAAATTTCAACACCCTTTTCATGTACAAGAGCCTTTTCAGTCTGATCATATACTTCAGCCACATTCAAATTTGGAGCACTTGTAAAATTTTCCCTGTATTCATTCTTTTCTACCATCAATTCCTCACATATTTGATCAAGAAAAACTCTCAGTTGAAAATCATGGTAGATTCCTAACTCACAAAGTTTATCTACTAATTTCCTTCTTAGAGGCATGATATCTGGAGGTATTTCCAGATAAGTCTTTATGATTCTCATGAACAAATGTACTTCAGGTTCACCTTCATATCTTTCAAAATTGAAGAATGTATCCAAAGGGGACATGTAAGATTCTTCTTCCATAATATAACTTTGATTTTCTTCTTGTTCATATCACATGTTTTCTTCTTCCTTACTTTCATCATGAAACATATCAAGAAACCATCACTCAAGTTCTCTTCATGATGAGATACTTTTTTCAGGTGTCATACTAAAAAGAAAACATGTATGATCTGTCAATGATCTTACAAATAGTTTCATAATCACATCTTATTCGTAGATATTATAATCTTCAATAAATTTATAAAATGCCTGCAAATGCTCAATTGGTGATTCTGGTCTATCTTCACAAAATTTTGGAACATATTTTTTTAGCTTAAAAGGAAAAAATTTCTGACCACCAGGGATATTACCAAAATTCAATGGTCTATATACTTCCATAATAAATCTTGGTCTTAGATCAGAAAATTTTGATACTTCATGTGAATATGTATTCTGGTACATACTAAATATCTGAATTTTTAGTAACTCCTTTCTTTATTCATTAGGATCTTGTCAATAGAGTCGCCACCTCTTTCAAAGAGGAAAACTTTAATTATCCTCTTCAGGGTCTTCTCCCTCAGTAGAGTCACTGACTGAAATATTTTATTGAATAGAGTCACCACCTCTCATCAAGGAAAATATTGTTTGTTTCTTCTGAGTTCTTATCTCCAGTAGAGTCTTAATTACATCACCGGAGCTTCTAGGGAATCTTCAACATTGTCTTTCATAAAAAATAGCATGCTATTTTTAAGAGTTGTATCACTATATAGGACTCCAAATTTTTCCAAAAATTTAGAGCTCCAATAGGCTCTTTCTGGGGACGTATACTCCCTATGAGCATAGTGAGATCCCAGTTATCTTTGGAGAAGTAGACCATTAGTTTATTATCCTCTTCATAAAATATTTTTCTAATCTTAAATTAATGGCCCTTGGCCCCTAAAATGAATATTATTCTTTTCCACTATCAAAGACTTGATTCTGATCATGCAGTAATATGAACTGTTTGAAAACATTTACTTCTCTTCTTACATCCTTTTCATAATACTTCTCATCAACATTCCTTCTCATTTTATTTGAAAGGCAAGTACTGTTGTGTTTATAGTCTCCTTTGACCTTGGATAATTTGCATTTATTTTTCCTATGCCTCTAACATCTTAGAAACCATTTTATATTGTACCTTCCCTTTAAAAAATTTATGATATCAACCTTATTACCATATGTGTGATTGAAAGGATTCCTATGGCAAAATTTGAAATTTCTAATATCACCCCTTTTACTGTCCTTTTTAACTTTTGATTTATTTTTTGTTATTGAATTAAAAGTTCTAATTTCATCTCCTTTTGGAAGTGAATTCATTTTAACATTTTTCGTCAATATAGGCTTCTCCTTGTGAAAATATTTAGGCCTTACATGTTTCTTTCTTTTCCTTTTAACAATCTCTTTATATTCTGGAAATATTTCGTTTTTCTCATCTAGGGGACTTTGGACATATATTATCTTTAGGAGTATTTTGTAGAAATATTTTATCCACCTCTTCACATGTTATTTCATTTTTTCCTATGGTCTTATGTAATATTTCTAAAAAATCTAGATTATTTTCAGACATACTTTCTTCTTCTTCTTCTTCAAACAACGGACTCAGAAATATAGATATTTTAGGCATACCTACCTAGAGATTATCTTGTGCTTCATCACATAAGAGACCACCCGGTGTATCATAGTGCATACCTTCACTGAATGTATCACCCTGAGAGTCCTCATCTTTTTTATAAACAAGATCAAAATCTTCATCCATGTATTCCACTGAAATTTCCTCTTGAGATTTATTTTCAAATACCTCCTGAATAGATATCGATCCATTAATTTGTTTATCCTGGTGGATTGAAAATAATTTTGGACCACTTTTGTGCATATGCCTCTGATATTCCATGTCTAATAAATCTGAAATTTCTCCTGTACTGAGAAGGTCTTCTTTCTCATCATCATGGTCAATGATGCATGTTTCCATACAAATCTCACCATGTACAGATTCTTCTTCAACCTGATCCAAATTTTCTTCCTTCGTGTCATCATTCTTTTCATTTTTATCTATTTCAACACAAATGTCAACACCCTTTTCATGTACAAGAGCCTTTTCATTCTGATCACAGACTTCAGCTGCATTCAAATTTGGAGCACTTATAAATTTTTCCCTATATTCATCCTTTTCTACCATCAATTCCTCACATATTTGACCAAGAAAAACTCTCAGTTGAGAATCATGGTAGATTCCTAACTCACAAATTTTATCTACTAATTCCCTTCCAAGAGGCCTGATATATGAAGGTATTCCCAATAAGTATTTATCATTCTCATGAAAAAATGTACTGTAGGTTCACCTTCATATCTTTCAAAATTAAAGAATGTATCCAAAGGAGACATGTAAAATTCTTCTTCCAAAATGTAATTTTGATTTTCTTCCTATTCATAGCACATATTTTCTTCTTCCTCGCTTGCACAATCAAACATATCAAGAAAACATTGCTCAAGTTCTCTCCATGATGAGATACTTTGTTTAGGTGTCATACTAAAAAGAAAACCTGCATGATCTGTCAAATAGTTCCATAATCGCATCTTCTTCATAGATATGATAATCTTCAATAAATTTACAAAATGCCTGCAAATGCTTAATTGGTGATTCTGATCCATCTCCACAAAATTTTGGAACATATTTTTTAGCTTAAGAGGAAAACATTTTGTGACCACCAGGGATGTTATCGAAATTCAATGGTCTTTATACTTCCATAATAAATTTTTGTCTTGGATCACAAAAGTTTGATACTTTATGTGAATATGTATTTGGTACATTCTGAATATCTGAATTTTTAGTAACTTCTTTATTTATTTATTAGGTTCTTGTCAATAGAGTCGCCACCTCTTTCAAAGAGGAAAACTTTACTTATCTCCTTCCGGGTCTTCTCCCTTAGTAGAGTCACTGATTGAAATATTTTATTTAATAGAGTCACCACCTCTGATCGAGGAAAATATTGTTTGTTTCTTCTATGCTCTTATCTCCAGTAGAGTTTTAATTACATCACCAAAGCTTCTAGTTATTCTTCAATGTTGTCTTTCATAAACAACTCCCCAACATATTTTCCAATCTGTTAGTTCCTAAATTAACAGATTGGAAATCTTATGAGCTTGCCTACTCAATGGTGGGATTATCCAACTGTCTTGGCCAACGAATGGGAGTGATTGATTATGATATTCCTCCGCTACACTTCAGGCTCCACGGAACCAAGATGGGTAAACCTATACCTCAACCAAACTTCTTATTTTAAGGATTTTTATAGCAGATAACAATTATACATTAAATTTGGGTGATCTCTCAAGATAGAAAGTGAACTCTTGAGATAGGTTGAATTGTGAATATCACAACAATTAAATATTTGAATTCTATGAGAATTCTTTAACAAGATGCTATTGAAAGAATGTTTTAAAATAATGTATTATTTGGTTTGAAATAAATATCGATGACTTTTTTCTGCTTGTAATTTTCTCAAACAGAGACTTCAACTTATGGATAATAGATCAGTGCCTTTATTCTATTGGGAAATAGAGACAGGTCCTTCTTTTAATCCTATGTACAACTAAGTGAGACAGAGAACACTACCTAAATGCTCCTATCAACTTCTCCTCTTCAATTTATTTGATTATTTTACTATGCTATAATCAGTCTTATTGAATTTAACCCAAGATTAATGAGCCCAATAAGATAGAATTAATAGTGCCTCATAATTCTAATGATCAAATTGCAGAATATCGAGAATAATTTCCAAACATAAAGTTTTAAAGAAGCTTTATCTTCTAGAGATAAAATCACAAAGGACTGATCAATCGGCAACAATAAAATCCATAACTCCAAATTAGAGAAAATACTAATTTATATTAATGCTTCATAAAGTCTTATGTACAATAGATCACTTGCAGAAAGTGCAGTAGAAAATAATAAGTTTTTTACATTATTCATGATTTATTTACATTTGACACCACATATATATGTGGATGAATGGTTTTCACACCCCTTTAGGGTGAAAAGACACCACCCTATGTTAAAATTAAAAAACTTCTTTGGAAAATACTAATAAAAAATTAACTAATAACTACCTATCTTTCGGATTTGGCTTTGGTCGAAAATCCAAAACACCTCATGAAAAGATAAGATTTTGACTGGAGCTTGGAAATTGGATTTCCTAAACTGCAGCTTTTTATATTTTCATTTTTTTATCATTTTAATTCTATATTGACATCATCTTTATAGAAGGTCAAAATTCTATTATCTCTGAAACCTTCGCTTACAGAATTTTGATTGTTCCTGTCACAGAGCCTCCTTCCTTAATCCTGCAACTTTTAATTGAAAAGTAATATAATTTTGTATCTCATTTCATGTACTCCATCTTATCATCAATTATTGCGCATGGAGTTTAGGATGTCATTTTTTATATTTTTATCACAATATAGGACACCAAATTTTTCTCAACATTTAGAGCTCCAACAGGATGTTCTAGCAAGAAAATAAGATTGTTGCATTAGGTATACTACCAAGGCATTGTGCAAGACTCAATCTTATGAAAGTAGCTCCAAAATGATCTTGTATCTATTACTTTCATGTCATATATGGATCATGCTAGATGATGTGATTCTTTTGGAGAAAGATATCTTCTATGATTGGGATTATGTAAGAAGGGTATCCTTCTGTGATAGATGAAGTAACTAGAAGATTTGTTTAAATTAACTATCAAGGATCATATTGGTTCAGAGGGAGAAGATCATGTTGTGATGACTTCTCTAGTGACAGAGAAACTATAGAAATCAATCAGAAGATAGTAGATCTGCAATACATGGTTGTTACATTGTTGGTGCTTTTCTTGGAATCAGCAAGGTAGAAAAGAAAGAACCTTACTAAAATATTGTGACCTAGCTCAGTACTAGCTCTATGATGTACCAACATAAGAGAATTATTCCATACCCTTGAATAATGTTCATTAGTTCATGATATAACATTGGGATGAAAAATCTTGTATGCTTTTATGATTGGCATTTCTCTTAGAGATAGTTTAGTTTTATCAACTATTTGTAATCTCTCTTTGGAATTCTTTCAGGACAGATCAAGAAGCATAAGAAATTGCATTCAAGGGAAAGAAAAAATTATACTTGTAGTTATGGAATTGAATTTAAGATGGACATCAAATTCAGAGGGATTCTAACAATCTATCATAGGAAACCTTGGATGAGGAGGTCAAAAGGTTGATGTCATATTCAGAAGAAGTTTGACACTTCATCTAAGGCAACCTTGGATGAGAAGGTCAAGAGGTTGATGCATGTAATTAGGGCTTCAGATGAAAGCCACAATATCATGAATGTTTGGTGTTTCCAAGTCTAGGGATAAATCCACATTTTATTACATTCACTCATGTTACTATGGAATCAAACAAGTACATTTGTGTATGAGAAACTACTCCTACGAATAATATTGTGATCAAAATTTTAACATGGTGTAAATGATCATATACTAGATGATGAGAGTCTCTTGGAGAAATAAATTTTCATGATTAAGACCATGTATGCTTCCATAAAAGAGGGAGATTTTAGAGGATCTGCCAAATTGATCTTTGGAGTTTTGGTCATAGTGATTCAAAGGGAACATACAATGGAGAGATGATTTCTTTAGTATTTAGACAAGGTACATTATCACTGAAGAATGGATGACCGATATTCTCACCAAGCCTCCTGCCAAAGTAAAGTTTGTGCATTTTGAGACTAGCTTGGAGTTGTGGAGAATGAAGCCCTTGCTAAGAGGGAGTCTTAGCATAAGTGATTTCTTGAAATGTACTTTATTGGATTCTTCTATGTGAGAGAGAAGTTTAAAGTGAAATCCTTATTCCACCCTCTAGGAGTAGCCATGGTGGATCCACCCCCTGATATGGTTCATGGTATATGTCATGTGTGTGACTCAATGACTTTATTGACTTATGGGCCCTCTGAGAACATCATTAAGAGATGATGATCTATCAATGATAAGCACTTGCACATCTTACCATCATTGTGAGGTGATGATCTCATAATAATGGTAGATAAAATGTAAAGTAATATTTATGGAAAGCCATAATGGTGGATATCACATGAGGTGATATCTTTGAAATTATATTATGATAGATATCATGAGACTTGATATCCATGGACATGATAGTTATCTCTTAAGTGATATTAATTGAGTGGTGGATATCATGAGAAATAATATTTATGGATATCCACAAAGAGTTATATTACTGAAATAATTCATGGTGGATATTATGTGACATAATATATGTGGATGTGTCATGAGTAGATATATTCTTTGGTAGGAATCGTGTGACTTGATGCTAGCGCACATACCAAGATATGATTATGGTGAATATCATGGAATTTTATATTTGTGGACATGCCATTACTTCTGATGTCATCATGAGAAGACATCATTTATGGTGGATATCATGAGACTTGATATCCATGGATATTACATAACTCCCAATATCACAATGAGGTGATATCTTATTTTGCTAAATCTATTGAAGGGTAGAATTAATCTTCCCTAGCTAAGAGGGAGTGTTTATATTGTGTAGCTTCAGTCAGATTATTCTAACCAATGAAATCAAATGCTCAATTATCCAATCGGCCTTAAGCATTTGATATCTATCATTCTCTACATAACATATAATCATACATACAATATTATATTATGGTTATATCATAATATAATATTATATGATATATGATCTTACTATTTACAAAAAATCACTGAGATTAATCGTCATACTTGTAATAGTTATCATTACCGATAACTATGATAGTTATTATTGATAACTATCTATGTAGATCCAATCCTGCACACTCAATAAAGAGGGTTAGTAGCACCGATTTGTAATGGGGGAAAGCAATAAAAACTACTAAGAACAAATCTATGGACAATAAAATAACAAGAAAGATAGAGGAAAACAAATGAATGAAAACCACAATGCTTGAAGCATCTATTGCTTCTCTCTACTCCCTCTAAAACACTGGATGAATGGTGCTCAGTAATGGTATCAACAATGTCTGTGACTTGGGAGTGTTGAGAAAATGATATTGATATGATCACAAGAACGCTTGATGCATTGCAAGAATCCTACAGAGTAAGAGTGCACAAAGCTTGAAATCATGGATCCTTCAAATGGTTGAGAAGGATTGATTATATAGAATATGGAAAGTGATTTGGATAGATGAGATCGATCCCAGAAATTGGAGAATGAATGGTTGAGATCAAAAGGAATTGGAGAAGTAATCAGTAAACTCCACCTCTTCAACTTGGAGAGAAAAGGAGATGTTTAGTTAACTGAAAAGCAACTAGTAAACTCCACTTCTTCAACTTGGAGAGAAGAGGGGATGTTTAGTTAACTAAAAAGCAACTAGTAAACTCCACCTTTTCAACTTGGAGAGAAGAGGGGATGTTTAGTTAACTCGAATTATGATTAAGAGTTAACTTTTTGAACTAGAGAAAGGATTTATTTGAATATTTAATTGATTTTTGAAATTAAAGTATTCAAACATGAGATAATTGAATTGCCTTTTGATTTAAATAGAATTCTTGAGTGAAATTAAATTAATTAAATTAGAAGAATTAATTAATAAGTTTAAATATTCAAATTTAAACTTAGGAAATTGAATTTAATTAATTAATAAAGATTAATTAATTAAATAAAATTAATTATTTAATTAATTTTGAGGACATGATTAAATTATTTGGGGAATGGATTTTAGAAGAAATAGATGATTAATTAATTTTTAAAAACCATTAATTAATAGATGAAAATTAGTGTTTTTAATGTAATATCGCAAGTATGTCCATTTTAGGGTGTCTACATTTTCCCCTCTTTGATACATTGTTGCTTGTCGCATTGTGTCAAAGAGTATTCTATTTTGATCCTGCCCCAGCTTTACCCAATGATAGCAAGTGGATTTATGCCCCTCAAAAAAATTGAGAGAAAGGTCGCGACATGAGCATCAATTTGTTGATACTACAAAATGATTGTCCATGGATTCAATAGTTTGTAAAAATAATTACAATCGCTCTTAATACTAGCTACAAAATATTCTGGGGCCCGAGATGATAAAACATGGGTCCTTGAGGAATTAGGGTTTTTTTTGATCACTTATAAATATCTTGTGGGCACTTTCATTTGTCACTTTGCACTTTGGAGCTCTTGATTCTCTGGTAAGATTCGCCTCTAAGTTTCTTGACTTTTCTTGCTTGTTTTGGGTGATGGTGGGCCTTTCGAGATTTGTGCACGTGTTTGAACATTTTCGTACCTTCAATTATCTAGAGGGTGTAGGTCATGTGGTGAGTTTCTTATCCCGTGTGCATTTATTGCTTGTCATTAATGCTTTTAAATTCAAAAAAATTTATGCAGTTTTTGTAACTGTGCCACAATCGCCAATGGTTTTTCTGTAATTGATGAATGTGTGTCATAATTGTTAATTCACTTTCACAATTGATAAGTGTGCCACATTCAAATCTTTTATTAATGCAATTGAGACTTGTGTTTTGCAATTATTGTTTGTCTTCTGCAATCGTTATAAATGTGTCACAATTGTTGTTTGTGTTTCACAATTGCTTTGTTGTTGTACACCTCTCTCTCCGGTCCCCACAACTTTCCTAAGGTGAGGGTTAGTAGCAAAGGTTCACAAATGAATGCAAATCAAGTATACAATGACTACTAAATGAATAACAGAAATGTGAGCAATAAAATGTACAAGCAAGAAAAAGGAAGACAAGTAAATGCAAACCCCACGATGCTTGAAACTTCTATTGTTTCTCTCTACTCCTTCTGAAACATTGTTCTTGATGCTCAGTATTGGCGGGGCAGCGTCTATGACTTGAGAAGCATCGAGAATTTGATAATTGAAATGTGTATGTGTGATCGCAAGATGGCTTGAATGCTAGAACCAAACTGATGGAGTAATGGCGCACGAGAGCTTGAAATCCTGGATCCTTCAAATGGTATTTGAAGGGTTTATTATATAGGAATTGGTGATGAAATGAATGGTTGAGATCGATCCAAGAGATTGGGAGATGAACGGTTGAGATCAAAAGGAACAGGAGAGGTCCTCAGTAAACTCCACCTCTTCATTCGGTAAAGAGGAGATAGGGTTTGGTAAACTGAAGAGCTAATTATGAGTTGCCTTTTTGAACTGAAGAGGTGGGTGAAGTTACCCATGTGGACTAGAGAGATGGGTGGAGAAACCCATGTGATCTAATTAGAGTTATCTCTTTGAAGATAAATGAGTATTTAATTCATTTATTTAATAATTGTTTTCAACATGTGAGATAATTGAATTCTTTTTAATTTAGAATTGCTTTATTTGATGAAATTAAATTAATTTAATT
>MU223490.1:1730866-1745702 GCA_018584345.1 Thuja plicata | reverse complement strand
ATTGAGTTTAATTAATTAAATAATGATAATTAATCAATTAAAGCTTAATTAATTAAATAAAATTAATTATTTAATTAATTTTGGGAATTGGATTAGATGATTTGAGGAATGAATTTAGAAGAAAAATGATTAAAAAACCATTAATTAATAGATGAAAATTAGTGTTTTTAAAGTAAAGTCGCAAGCCTGTCCATTTTAGGGTGTCTACAATTGTACTTTGTACTTAGTATTTTTACACATGTCTAATTTTTTTGTTGATCTGAACACTAATAGCTATTTTCTCTATTCTTTTGCAGATTACTGGCAATGTTTTGGTATACTGCTTTCAGATCTCTGAGGTTGAGAGGGATGTTCTTAGGCATTTTGGATTATACTCAATTACTTACATGCCTGAGATCATGACCAATAGGGGTATGATCTTTTCTCTTTTTGAGAGGTGGCACTCAGACATGTACACCTTTCATCTTCCCAGTGGAAAGTGCACTGTCACTCTTGAGGATGTTTACCACATTCTCTAGATTCCTATCCAGGGGGCGCTAGTAGAGTTCACCCGGAAGCCTGACATTGCTTCTTTATTTGAGATGTTTGTTCTTCCTACTAATTAGGGCTGTCTAATCCATATGATATCCCATGGTCTAGATTTGACATGGGTTTAGACAGGTTGACTATACTATAAGGTAGCTTGATCTGTGGGATTTTGTGTCTTGACCATAGGCAGCATGGATTCTTTGTTGGATGGGGAGTTGTTCTATAGAGTATGGTGAGAAACCATACTATTTATGCTTGGGGGCCTTGTATTCTAGTGCATATATACTATCACATGTTCTACATGTCTTACGAGGGTGGAAAGTCACTTAGATACTGAATGACCTTGCTTTAGATCTAGGTGTGGGAGCACATAGCTATCTGCAGAACTGTTGGTGCTCATGATCTTCCCACAGGGAGACCTTACTTTTTAATGTATGATGGATCCATGCTCCAATTCCATATGGTCTATCTTATGTATTTGATTCAGCAACTTGACATGATGTCTTATTTCATATGGAGACCATATAGATCTTGTCATGTCTGGGATGGTGAGGATGCACACCTTCCTTTTTGCCAGATGAGGAGGTTCTTGATTGGTCGTGTCACCGAACACGTTCATATGATTGATTTTCATAACACTGATAGGGTGTTTCAGAAATTTGGTGAGCATTAGGATGTGACACATTCATATACTTATTTTTCACGGAGATCTAGAGATATCACTATCTTGGGAGCTATGATCCCGGTTCATGATGCGAGGACTGAGTTTGATGGTATCTGACCTATTCCGTGGATGTGGTGATCAACCACTATTGATGCAGGTAGATTACTTTATTTACTTGTTCCTTTATTTATATCATACTTTCTTTGTGGTCCTTTTGATATATATTCTCTCTTGATTAGTCTCATATTGTTTCTTATTCATGTGATACTAATGCTAAACCTTGTTTTTGTGTAGGCACTACTCCACAGTTTGATGCTTAATGGTTGTAGTCCTGACCTGTTGCCCCAATAGATGTCAACCAGCCTGTTACTGGGGATTTTATGAGTAGACAATAATGGAGAGGAGGTGGTGATCGGGGGAGAGGTGGACGGAGGGAGGGAGGGATGGTGGGAGAGATGGAGGTTGAGGGTGGGAGAGATGCAGGTCAAGGGGGAGGTAGAGATGGAGGCCGAGAGGATGTATAGATGGAGGTAGAGATGGAGGGAGAGGTGGAGGGAGAGGATATGGTGATGATCCTGATCCTAGGAGAGGAGGAGAGAGAGTTAGGACCAAAGCAGGAAAACCTAGGGAGAGTGGGACTAGGCAGGTTGGTCTAGGAGCGATCCTAGAGGAGGAGGAGGGGATGGAGGAGGATGTACCTCATCTCATGAGGATGGCAAGGAGATGGACTTGTGAGGTTCCAGTAGAGAGAGGGAAGGAGAGAGAAGAGGAGAGGAGAGAGGTTTGCAGAGAGATGTGGAGATGGTGAAGGTGGAGGAGGTAGGATCCAACTCCTCTGCATCTAGTAGCAGTAGTGGCAGTGAGAATGATAGTCACAGTAGTGAGGGGGACCCCTGGGTTGTGAGAGGTGAGAGGTTGATAGGTACTAGGGAGGAGGGGGAGATGGATGTGGCTATGGAGGGTTAGGAGGAGGATTTATCAGAGGTCCAACTTCTATCTCATGAGGTTGTAGACCTTACCCTTAGACTAGCGGCAGTAGAGCTATGGGTTATAGTAGCAGAGGGCAGGATTACAACAGTTGAGAGCAGGGCTAAATCAAATGAGATCAGGGAGAGATAGACTCGTAAAGATGTTAGAGCCTTCATAGATGGTGTATAGGATCTATCCCACAGGGAGGTTCTTGACCAATTTTGGAGATCAGAGTGTGAGGCCTAGAGAGAGATTGATTACTGGTGGCACCACTATGAGGGAGATGTTCCTTCTGCCTAGCAGGTTCCCAACTACACTACCTCACAGAGATCTAGTAGAGCTCAGTGGTCACAAAGAAGTGGTGTGGTAGCTCCATCATAGTATCAGAGGGTAGGACTTGAGATACCACCCCCTCGTCAACCTAGTGATGAGGGTGGGGGTAGTAGGTGTTGACTTTTTGTAGCATTGTATCACTGTGTACCTTTTTGTAGCATTTTTTGTATTGATTTTGTACTAATTTTGTATCAATGATGTACTGATATTTATATACATTTATGTTGATCAGCTTTATTTGACACTTTATGACCGTCCATTATACTCAGACATATGATATATGAAATGCTCTTATTTATGACATGATTCTATATGATGTGAAGCTTATTTCTATATGTTTTGTACATGCTTATGCACTTTATGAGATGCTTTATGGTTATATGCATTTGATGTGATTCTAATATGTATAATCTTAGATGTATGATCTTTACTTTCCTATGATACTAACATATGTATGCAGGATGACTCTTATTATGAATGCATACCTATATGATCTATTTATGATATATACATGTTTTTTTTCTTTTCTTATGCAATAAATGAATGCAAACCTAAAATGTATCATGTATATGAGTAAATGCATGTGTTAGTTAGAAGAAATTTATTGAGAGTTTAGTTTGGATAGGAAGGGACCAAATGAAAGACATGAGTGATGAAACTAAGTCGCTGCCATATATTCCAATTTTAATCATATTGAACCTTATTATGAAAAGGAAGAGAGTCAAATACACCCATATATTGACCATCTAGATACCGCTATGACCTCTAATAACTAGAAGTAGATAACTTAAAAAGAAAGAAAACCAATTGCATCCAGATATTGACCATCTGGATACTGTTATGATCTTTGATGAAAAGAAAGAGAACCAAATGCACCCATATATTGGCCATTTGGGTACCACCATGATCTTTGATAACAACAAGTAGATAATAGATAAGGATTATTCAATTATTTTCTAGGGGTTATCTCAGATCGTGGAATTGCATGGCTGCCAGATGTGTGAAAAATCCTATTGCATTTATCCTACATCATCATTGCCCCAGAATCAAATTGAAACACTTGAGAAACAACAATCAAAGAAAAAAAGATCATGATCCATCATAGCCACTCTCATCACTCAGTGGTATCCTTGAGTAGCGTAAGAACACAATCGTGAAAGATAAATTGACAATAGACCGACATGACTAAGCTAGTCAATAGTTTACTGTTCCTTGATTGGTTTGGTTTTGATGCTTGATTATGTCTAGTTTCAGGAATGGCTGACTCATATAAGACCAATCTATTTGATTTTTAGTATATTTTTCACTGTGTAAGACAATTGATAGTTTGATTTATGATTGATTGAATCATTTGATTGATGACAAATTGGATCGTTGATAAAGTTAAGTCATATGAGTCCATTGCCAATTTGCAAAGCTCATAGTTTTGACATTTTCTCACCATTCGCTTGTTGATAATAAAGATGATTTATTATTGAGATTTTGCAATATTTAATTTTTTGATGATGGTTAATTTTTTCAGGACATTTTGCTCTTTTTAGGAATTTTTGACGACTTTTTAAGTTTTTTAGATTTTCTCAAGACTTTTAGAATGCCCCCCTAGTCTAGTAAGATAGTTGAATTTATGGATAAGTGTGATGCTTCAAAGGGGATTGTGCTTCTAAAAATAAGTTTGGGTACTCAATCTTGCATGCAGGGAGTACAAACTTTGATCTTTCAGAGCTCATTGATGGTGAAGTGGGACTTTAACACTTAGCGCCTATTTACTAGGTTTTCACCAAGGCACCTACCCAATAGTGCTTGTTTTCCAGGTTTCACTGAGAGAACGATTTTGTTTCTCTTTACTTTTTTCTCTTTTTTTAATTTTTTTGTTGTCGCCAAGGCACCTGTTTGCCAAGTTTTCACCAAGGTAACCTTTTATATTTTTTTTATTTTTTGGATTTTAGATATGCTCTCTTGACATTGAGACCTCGGGCATAGAACCTTTTTAGGTGCATGTTATTGATATGACCAGGGAGCTTATCTCCTTCTTGAGTTGACAGCTGATATGTCCCACTATTGCATAATGTGATGATGATGAAGGGTCCTAGCCAATTAGGCTCAAAATTTCCTAGTTTAACTCTTTCTGCTTGGTTCTTCTAAATCTCCATGAGAACAAGATCTCCTACCTAAAAGGTTCATGGCCTGAATTTCTTGTGGTAGTTTCTTCTAAGGTTCATTCTGATAGCCTTGTAAGTGATTTAGTGCATTCTGTCATCTCTCATCTAAAAATTCTAGTTCATTGAGTCTAGCTACTTTGTAGTGCTCATCTGATATGATGTTTTGTAGTGATATTCTGAGGGATGAGATTTCAACTTCGATTGGTAGGACCTCCTTTGATCCATACAACAAGGAGAATGGATTTTCTCTTGCATGGATTCTCACACTTTTTCTATAGGTCCATAAAGTGGACCTAAGTTGCAAATGTTAGCCTCGACTAGATTCATTGACTATTTTCTTCAAGAACTTTAGGATAGTTTTGTTAGTGGCTTCATCTTGACCGTTCCCTTGGGGATAATAGAATGAAGAAAAATCATGCTTTATTTGGAACTTCTCATAGAGGTCTTCGACATCCTCATTTTGAAAAGCTGTACCATGATCTATGAGTATGGTTTGAGGGATCCCATACTGATAAATGATGTGATTCGATATAAACATGGATATCTTTTTACCAGTGATGTATGTGAGAGGAATTGCTTCCACCCATTTGGTAAATTAATTTGTCACTGCAATTATGTACTTGTGACCATTAGAGGATGTTGGTGTAATATTTCCCACTAAGTCAAATCCCCATTTTGAAAAATGTCATGGTGCAATGATGGGGTGGAGGCCTTGAGTTGGTGCGTGAATAAGATCTCCATGAATCTGACATTGTCGACACCTTTGTACATATTTATTAGCATATGTCTCTAATGTGGGCCAATAGTATCCTATCATGATGATCTTCTTTGCTAAACTATTTTCACCTGCGTGTGCCCCACAAATTCCCTAATGTACCTTGTATAAAGCTCTCTAGTATTCTGTGAAAGTGAGACATCGTAAAAGTGTTCCATCTAGACTTCTTCTATACAAAGTATTAGCGAGAAGGGTGTACCTAGAGGCTTGTTGGATTAGGGACTTCTTTTGGTTTCTAGATAGGTCAGGTGGTAGGGTATTGTTTTGTAGGCAATTATATATGTCATGGTACTAGGGGGGCTCAAGACCAACAAGGACACACACTGACTTTATTATTGGAGCCTTATATGTCAGTATCATCAAATTTTCTACCAGAAATTGGAATCTAGTTTCGTTACCTGACATGTCGATCAAGGATGCTATAGTAGTCATCACATTTACTGCTTTGTTCTCAACCCTTGGAACCTGTTCAAATACAATGTAATGAAAAGAATCCCACATTTTGTCCATCAACTCTCTATATGGTATCATTTTTTATCTGTGGTCATGAAATCATTGTTGACTTGACTGATAACCAATTGGGAATCACCATATACTCTCAGGTTCTTTATCCTCCATTGTATAGTTGTCTTCAATCTGGTGACTAGAGCTTCATACTCAGCTATGTTTTTTGTACATGGAAAATTGAGTTGGAAAGACTTGGGAATTGCATCATTATGCGGAGTAATGAGTACCATTCCCGCTCCTACACAATGGTTCATATATAACCCATCAAAGAATAATTTTCAGACTTCTATTGCTAGTTGTACTATGAGGATTGATTCATCTGGAAATTTGGACACTATAGGGTGATGATCTTGTATTGGTGCCTCTGCTAGTTGATCTGCAATTACCTTCCCTTTGATATCCTTTAGATCCATGTATTGTATGTCAAACTCACTTAAGATCATGACCCATTTGGTGATTCGTCTTGTTAGTGATGCTTTACTCAACAAGTACTTCAATGGATCTATGTGTGCTATGATCTTTGTTTGATGACTCGGCATGTAATGTATTAACTTTTGAGAAGAAAAGACAACTACAAGACATGACTTTTCAATTGGTGAATAATCTAGCTCATAGCCCACCAATATTTTGTTAAGGTAGTAAATGGTTGTTTCCTTTCCCTGGTCATTGTGTTGTGCCAAAAAGAACACTTAGTGTCGACTCCATTGCTGATATATGTAAGAGGAGTGACCTACCTGGAATTGGTGGCACCAATATAGGGGACTTAAATAGATAATATTTTAAGGTTTTAAACGCTTTCTCGCATTTCTCTATCCATACAAAGATAACATTTTTATACAAGAGGTGTTGGAATGAGTGACACTTTTCTACTAGTTGGGCGATGAATCACCTCATAGATTGTAACCTGCCTTTTAGATCCTGTAGTTACCTCAGATTTGTAGGTGGTGCCATGTTGAGGATAACCTTAACCTTTTTGGGTCTACTTCAATTCCACTGTGTGATATAATGAATCCAAGGATATTTCCAGTAGTAACTTTGAATGCACACTTCTCTGGATTGATTTGTACCTTGTACTCTTGTGTTCAATCAAATATCAAACCCAAAACTTATAGGTGAGTTTCCCTGAGTTTTTACTTAGCTAGTATGTCATTGACATAATCTTCCATTATTTTATGGATCAGATCATGAAAGATCATTGTCGTTTCTCATTGATAGGTTGCACCTACATTCTTCAGGCCAAATGACATCACATTCCAGCTGTAAGTTCCCTGTGCATATGTAAATGTTGTCTTATGTTGATCCTTTGGGGAAATCTTGATTGGTTATATCTAGAGAAACTATCCATGAGTGACAACATTTGGTGTCTTGCTGTCAAGTCAACTATCATGTCGATATTTGGTAGAGGAAAATCACCCTTGGGATAAGCCTCGTTCAAGTCTTTGAAATTTTTGCATATACAAATCTAACTATTATTTTTTGTAACTAGTACCAGATTTGATAACCAATTTGTATATGGAATTGCTCTTATGAAGACCGCATCTAAGATTTTCTTCAATTCTTCTTTGACAAGTAAATCAATGTGTGGATGCATATTTCTTTAACTTTGTTTAACTGGTTTTGGATTTGGCAATAGTGGCAGATGATGTAGTACTAGTTCTAGATCCAAACCTAGCATGTTTGCATAAGACCATGCAAATTTGATTTGTCTTTCTTTGAAGAAACTAATTAATCGATATCTTTCCTCAAGTGTAAGTGATTTAGCCAAATAGATATTTTTAGGGTTCTTTTCATCCCCTAGATTGACTTCCTTTGTTTCTTCTGCTAGTAATACTGACCTTTCTTCTATTAAGAAGAGGATTTCCATCTTTCTATCCTTTGGCACCTCAGAGAGGTTTTCATCAGAAGATACATCCTTTATTTTTTCTTTTTTATGGTCATAAAGCACCTTTTGATTTTCACTTACTAACTGTTCTTTTTTGTTTTTGATTTTTCTTTTGTGAATGGAAAGAGGAGCCTCCTCCCCAAAGTATGTTGATCTATCTAGGTTAAAGGATAAGCCTACTTTGTGGCCTCCTGATGGTATGCCTTCTTGAAGCCCCGTGAATTCTAAAATGGATTCATCATTCTTAAAAATCTCTATGTCAGCTTGTGCTTGTTGGTCCCATTCCATTAGCTCAGGGTAGACTAGACAAAGGTCCGTGTGGGAGGATGACTCTATTTGGGTGAATGGAACCACAGTGATAGTTTTGAAAAACTCAGAATAGGATGTGGACACACCACCTAAGGAATTAACATCGACATGTTTATCAATACAGGGTTGATCTTCTATGCTGATTTGGTTAAACATTTCATCAAGGTGTATGATACTAACAGGTCGAGGGAAATAGTCAGGGATGGGCAACTTAGAGTTATGGAGGGATAACCACTCATACTCATGGGAATCAGTTAGGCTAGAATTCTCATTAGATATCTCACTTTCTACATCATCTTGGGTAGCCTGATTAAGGTTCAATTGGGAAATAGAGGGTTCCACTTCCCATGGAAATAATCATTGGAGTATACTATTGATTAAGGAATATTATGGATTTTTCCCCTGGTTTAATTCTGTAATCTATTGTCAGTCTATGGGTATATCTTAGATGGTTATACTAGTTCTATTTTGACTATATCCTAGCCCTCTTTTATTTCTTTGGGTTGGTAGTAAAGATAGTTCCATTAATCCTTGTTGTCTTGCCCCTAGTCCAGTCTTACCATCATATCCATATTTTTGTAGCATAGTATAGCCAACGCCATATTGTGACAAAGGTATATGTGTTTGAGGTGCCTCTAGAGAATATTTATACAGCCAATTGTTGATTTCTAGATCAAAGGGGTTTTCTTTAGCTATGTCTCCCCATTTAACAAATGTGGTTGGTGAACACTTGAATAACACTGGTTCCAAAGTTTCATGTGTTTCCACTGGTCGAGGCATTCCATATGATCTAGAATTTTGAGGCATGTTGGTGATGATAAAGGATTCCTCATATCTATATTCACCACACCCTTTGTCTTTGATTTATATCTTTCCCACATTTATTGGTATGTCTTTAGGAAAAAAATTAGAGGTGGAAGGAATGCTTGCTTCCTGATTTGAAGGCACCTAATTATTTTTACAGCTTCTTATGGTGTTGTAGTATTGGAAGGGGTTGGGATCTCCCTCAATGATTATCTCTGATCCTTAGAATGGAAATTTGATGCACTGGTGATACTTTTGAGGGACAACTTGCATTTTGTGTATCCATGGCCTTCTAAGCAACATGTTGTATCCCAATTCCAGGTCTAGAATTTGAAATGGAGTGTTCTTTATGACTTTCCCTATCCTAACCGGTAGAATGAGGATGCCTTTTGATGATCTATCTTCCTCTTCATATTCCCTGATATTTATCCTCCTAGTGACATCAATGCTAGATTCTAAATATCCCAAGGTTTTCATCACTTTAAGAGTACACGTGTTTAACCCAGCCCCGTCATCAATGAGGACTCTTCAGATCATGTGTTTATGCACTTGGATAAGAAGATGTAGGGGATCATTATGCAGAGGTTTGTACGGTGGCACATCATTGTTTGTAAATGTAGTGTTCTTGTTGATAGTGATGCAATTAACCATAATTTTTAAATTCTCTGGATTTATGTCCTATGGGGTTGTTGCATTTTGAAGGGCTTGATCCAAAGCTTGCTTATGATGTGAGGATATGCGCAATAGGTTGAACACGGAGATCTGGGTAGGTGTGCACTTTAGCTAATCAACTAGAATGGTTTTTGGATTAGAATATGTTGTGGGATTAACTGGGGAGATGAGGTGGAAGACATTCCTTGCAAAACAACCTTAGAATGTTGTGCTCTGACAACACATTTGGCATTGGTATCTTTGATAGTAATCATAGCAACTTGGCTATCTAAAGGATTTATGCAATTTATGGTTCTATCAAAGTTAGAATATGTATAGTTCACTTGCTTAGATTGTCCACCAGATGTGGAGGATTTCCCTTTATTATGATCATAAAATGTATCATTGAAGATAGTGTGATTGATTGTACCCTTGGATTGGGTATTTGTGACATCAATTATCCCTTGGTCGATTAGGTTTTGTATGACATTTTTCAATCGGTAGAATTTGGATGCCTTGTGTCCTTTTACCCGATGATACTCACAAAAGTCATTATTGTTCCACCACTTTGGTTTCATAGCACCATGTTCATACTCTCTGATTTCTGGTAGAGTATTATTATTGGTTTGAATCAACTTTTTTAGTGTTGATTCTATTGAATCTCCTAATGGTGTGTAGTCATGTTTAGGAAAAGGAAACCTTTATGGGCATTGTGCATTGGGTTGGTTGTTGGAAAAAACCATTGCTTGAGCAGTGGGTGTTTGAATCTGAGTATTTGTCTACTGAGTGTGCGCCATGGGTTTTTTATTCTTCATGGGTGCTCCTTGTAGTGAAACCTTGGGTTGAGCATAATTAATTGTTTTGACGTCAATGACACCATCGTTGGTGAAATTATTGTTATTCCACCATTTGGCCTTATTCGTTGCATTCTTGTTTGTGTTTTTTTGGGTAGGATCTGCAAGGATTCATCTCTTGACTAAGTTTTTCTCACACCAACTCCTCACTCTATAATTTTCTTTAAATTTGGAGTGAGTTGGATCTCTATCGTGAATGGCATGTTTGGGATCAAATTATCGATGAACATGACTATTAGGTCTTATTCGGGAACATCATACGTTATTTTGTTTGCAATGTTTCACCATCTTTATAAGAATTTAACAAAGGATTTGTCATCCTTTTTATTAATGTGACAAAGGTCCTTGATGTTGACCTTTCATTATATGTTATGATGGAAGTGAGCAATAAATTTTTCGGCCAATTCTCCCCAAGACTGAATGTCATGAGGTAAGTGTGAGAACCATTCCATTGTTGCTCTGGCTAGACTCTATGGAAACAGTCGCATTAGGTAAGTTTCATCATGTGTGACTTCAATGCAGCTAGCAAATAATTCCTTGATATGCTTTATAGGGTTTATATTGCCTCAGTATTTGTCAAATTTAGGCACCGAGAAGTGTGTGCAAAATGGTGACATGTACAATGAGTGATCAAATGGATACATGTATAAGTCCTTCACTAAGTAAGACTTGGTTTGTCCCTGATTTTGCATGTCCATCATTTATGTTTTTATATTCTTCACTTGTTGTATCAGCATTTTTGGAGATTGAGGAACATTCCTGACATTGAATCTTTGTTTCATGGTTGGTATAAGGCTTCACCTTTGAGTTCCTTGTATTGGGACATATGATCTCCTTAGGATTTTATATTGATTTCCCAGCATGTGATTTTGATATTGGGTGATTTGATTGGTCCAAGGTTGTTGTTATTATTGGGATCCCCATTAGAATAAAGGTGTAGCCTTTGTCGGATGTTGACTGAATGTCAGACCTATAGAGATTGATTTATGGGGTTGGGAAGTATTAAGTCCAAAGATAGCAGGGATAGACTCTAGTATCTGAGTAGTTGCAAATGGGTTACTTCTCATTTGGGGAATTGATGATATAGCTTGAGCGCTTAACATAAAAGTCCATGAGGCAGATGCTTGAGATAAAATGGTAACCAGGGGTGCACTCAGTTGGGATCCCATCATGTTTTAGGTGGATGATGTACTAGCTTGATTGGTAGAGCTATTTTGGGTAGATATAGTTTGCGTTAATGTCGTGTATGTTGATGATGATAGAGACAAGAATTGAGACACCATAGGATCCATTTGAGAGTTTTGATTTTTGCTTTGTCTTACTAGTGGGTTTTTAGGACACATCATTGATACATTAAATTCGACGCGAAACTTCACTCCCTTTTTTATCAACATAGCTAGAAATCATTCAGGGTTTCTTTCCACAATAGCATCAACCACTTGTAATCATCTTTCTCTATGTATTCAAGCTCTTCCTCTGTGACATCTCAAAATATAGTTGGTCTACGGGAACCATGAGGATTTGTATATGCATTCTCAATGTAGAGAGTGTGATCGGTGTTTTCAATGGGTAGTCCTCTTGCTCTTTTTCCCACAGGGGAATCTAGTTAATGTAGGAGTCATTTGGTTGGGTTCTAGCCTTTGACCTAGTATAAGGTCCTCCATAGGGTGTGAAAGACATGGTGTTATCCAGGTTTTGAACTAAAATAAGTGATATAAATCAAACAAAAGGGATAACCTCTTGAGGAGAGTCTGAGTACCTATTTTGACAAGGGTAATTCTAGGAACAAATTTTGAGTTCTCTTGATCTCAAAGATTGGTGATGTAAGATATTGATTTTGAATCTTGTCATAGATGAGACAAAGTGCTGATAAATATGATGAAGATGAGAAAATGGGATCAAGATACTCTAATCTAAACTTTTGAACTATCAATGGTAAACAATAGATGAAATGTCAAAGAGGGATGATCCTATATGTTTTGAGATTCATACTGATTCTTCATTATTTCCTTAGATATGTACACTGACCTTTCACATGAAATGGGGAATCTTTTCCAAGGTTTCAGATTGCTAAAAATGCATAATTCTAACAGAGGAATCCAATTTTGCTGATAGAATAAATGCATAGGTCTATAGGTCAATTACGATAATATTTCAGTGATTAAGGCATAATACATGGTCAATTGTGGTAAACTTCCAATGATTACGGAAATAAAAGGATCAATCATAGAAATAAAAGGCTCGATTGTGGTAAACTTTCGTCAATTGCAAAAAAATCCCATAATTTGTGGAAAAGTGCAATGGTCTTGAAAAATGATTGCAGTTTGGGAATTTGTCTAATAAAATGATCTTTCTAGAATAGTGATTTTATTATGGAACATACTTTGGTTGACACCTTAGATTTCAAACATGTTTGACTCATTTTGACAGTGTGAGATATTGGTTTTGCATTTTCAGAACTAATCATACAAGCAAGCACAATAAACACATTGTTTTGAAGATCCAAGAATAAAAAAGTGTATGCTCTACAACTTTTCCAAGTTGCAATGTTTTCACGTAGTCGAAATAGAGATAGTCAGATTAATCTATGTCAATTGGCTTCATATAGGCCCAATTATTTTGATGTTCATCATCTCACACATCAATTTTCATACTAATAGGACATAGAGATCCATGACATAGGTGCCTGTGTTTTTGCCTTTCCCAGATACTGTTGTCGTGCTAATGAAGATCTCTTTCATCAACACAATATCACAGAACACATATGTTGGGAATATTGGGGGGAAATTCTATAACCCCTTGCACTATAATAAGGCACTTGTTCAGAGGTAAAACATGTAGGTCTCTAATTAACCAAGTTGTAGTAAGGTCCGTGGAATCTATCCAATCGGTTTGTACGTCTGTGACTTACTTAAGAGCCTAGTTGACCATGTTAGATACTTAGGGAAACTTCACCCGATCTAGGCTATCATAAACACACATCGCCCAAGCTTGGATAGATATAAGACAGAGCTTTGGCCCAAGTCTTGTTTATATAATAATTGGAAGGATTACCGGTTTAAGGTCATCCTCTGAGGAAGAAGGGATTTCCCTAGATAGGCCTCTCTAAAAATTGTAAAGGTTGTTATTCTAACAAATTGTGCAAGTGCACCAAAGCCTCAAGATACAAGATTAATCGTTTAAGAACCAAATATCAAGTGTGAACCAAGCTATCATCGATACATGCATGTAAGTTCAATTTTAAGCCCAAACAAAATGATGATTTCTTGTTTGCTTTTAGATGCACCAAATTCAAAGATTCTTTTCCTTGTTCAATTGTTAACCACCACGTCAATTTTATGCACCAAATCAAAAGATGAGATTGTGTTTTTCAATTTTAGATGCACCAAATTCAAATATTCTTTACCTTGTTCAATTGTTAACCACCACATCAATTTTAAGCACCAAATTAAAAAAGTGAGATTGTGATGTTTTTCATACACTTTTCTTTAAGCATCAAAAAAGACAAATGAGTTGATTTTAGGTTGCTTTGTTAAAACTGTTTCCATGCCACAAGCCATCAAGAAGCTATTAGTACCAAAAAATCCTAACAATAAAAATGGATAATATTCAGAAACACCTAGATTATTAGGACCGTTAAGGCTCATGGTAACTTTGTATTTGGATGCAAAATGCTTGAGAGAATCAATATATCTGTTAAAGGATTCACTTTGATCTTCAGTTGTGATTGCCAAGATTGCCTTTCATTGTGTGTGGTAATGAGAGACTCTTCTTATAGATGTTTTTTGCTATCTAAACACTGGGGTGCATCTGATTATCCTTTTTTCCATATGTCATTTGTTCATTCTTGCATAGAAACTGAGAAAAAAATAGAATTTATTAACGAAACGATAAAACAGAGTGTACGCCTCTTCTTCGTGATTCATGGTTCCCAAGATTTCCAAAGGCAAGGGTTGTATGAGTTAATTTTGGCCTTCTAAATCAACCACACAGTTCAACATAGTCCTTCTTCACCAGGTACAGCCAAGACTGAATATGAGTTATTCATCCTGCCTGTCTGCGTGATTCGACCTGTTGCCTTCTATCTAGATGGAGTTTTGAAATTTGCTCTCAGGATGAGGGCCTCACAACTATGGACCATCTAAGAATGAAGGATTCTTAACCATGATAAATACTATGCAATGCAAAGATTATGCTAGAAATTGAAACATGAATGATCACCTAAACATGAATACTACATGATTTCAATGCAATTTAATCTAGAAATTGAAGCGATTCTATTTTGCAAATTGAAATTAAGCTATATGAGATTATGAAAATGAGGTAATAATTCAGTATAGTAACAATGCAATTTTGATTCAAGTTTTCAGGGGATTTGAATGAAGAAAGAGGGTTCTTTTA
>MU223490.1:1685255-1697588 GCA_018584345.1 Thuja plicata | reverse complement strand
AAAGAGGAGAAAATTCCTTTTAATTAAATAAAGGCTTAGGATAAAGTGATTTTATTATTTAATTAAAAGAGATTTTTAATTAATTAAAAGAGAGCATGTTCTCTTAATTAAATAATATTTTTTATTTATTTTTTTTTCTTTTAAATTAAATAAGGCTCAAACCTTAGGAAATATTGAATTGATTATGATATGATCAAGGAAATTGATATAATTGATATTATTGATATTTGAAAGTATTGATTCAGGGATTTGATATTTGAAAGTACAACATTTAGAAACATTCTTAGACTAAAGGGATTGCATCTACTACCAAGAAATATGTGTATGTGCCTATTGTCAAACATATAGACCTTGATGATGAAATTTACCCCCTTAGGGAACATATGAGTGTGATAAGTGTGACACAAACAATAATGTAAAAGTGTTATGATAGTAGTTGTTTATGTTTATGATTCATATTACTCAAGATACTTTGTTTTGCAATATGTTATGGTTTATGTAATCAAAACTAGTAGTATTAAGTCTCATATATAGCTATGAAATCTAATCCTTTTTTAGACAATATCTAATATTTAAAATAATTAAATCCATTGTCAATTAAGGAGCATTTACATTTAATTTTCTATATTTCATCATAATGTAAAAAAAAAAAAAAATCAATAATAATTAACTCTTGTGGGAGTTATATGCCATCAAATTAAATGACATGATATTTTTTATGACCAATAAACTCAATCAAAGAAGTGACTAGTTGGAGTATTATTAAAACATATAAATGATTCATTTCCATAGCCTTTTTCTTTGTGTTATACATGGGTGATGTATACATTAAATCTCATAGATATTTTTTTGATTGTGTATTATGAAGCTATAAATAATTCCAAATTCCTTAAATAGCATAGTGACAAGCTTACCTGTAGGAGGGAGGTATACTAAATTAGCTTGTAAAAGTGGTTGGTGTTCAAGTGGATCACTTTGGCCTTTATCTAACTTTTTATGTGTATGTCTAATTTTTTGACGATTATGTAAAGTATACTTGGCATGAAAAGTAGGCATATTAGTAGGAGGAAATGACATAACACGAAAGGTAGAATGAGTGTATGTACAATCCATATGGATAGTAGGGGGAGAGAGTGCAAAAATATCACAAGATAAACCATAATAAGGTTCAAGTAGCTCCACATTATTCTTAAAAAGATGGAAGAAAATAAATTAGTAATAAAATCATGTGCAAAATCTACATACAGATGATGGCATAAGTAAGACGACTCAAACAATTATAATGTGCTACCACTTAAATTAAGTCTAAATTCGCTAATAAAAAATATGTCATCATGTATATATTCTTAATTAGAAAGTACAAAAATTTTAACATGTAAAGATGCATCCATGGTATTATTAAAATCATGTAATAAATCCTCACTAAGACTAGTAATATATCATGTAATTAACAATAAGCATTAATAACATCGATATGAGAAGTTAATAGGTTAACATAATAATGCAGTTATCATCATGTAATATCACTATGTAAAATACTATCATGATTGTTGTGTTTGTCAAATTGTGAACCTATAGTAAACCCTCAAATAGCCCAACCACAAGGCAAAGATCTAGAATCAAATCAAAAACACCAATGGAGCTCTTAAACAAGTACATGATTATAAAATAAACCAATTTACCTTCACATAAATTGATGATCTTGACTCCATTGTTCTTGTATCCTTCAAGATCTTGTAGATAATAGTAATTTTCTCTCATCTTCAAGCACTAACACAATATGGCATAAAGGAATGGAATATGGTTGATTGACGATGTAAGTATGATAACAATATGGTAGTAAGTAGGAAAAATGATAGCATAAAGATACACTCACAATTGTGGCTACCCCCTAATGAGAAGGAAAATCCTCTTTTATAGAAGCCTCCAAAATAAGCAAGGGTTAATATTAAGGGTTAAAAGATGAAAGGATAAGATTAAGAGGGTAGGTGGGAATGAATAAGATTAAGAGGTTAAAATTAATGGAGGGATGAGATTTAGAGGTGCGTTAAATCTTGGTAACACATATTTAAGTTCAATGAACTTAGACATGTGGGAGAAAGGAGACCAAAAAAGGTGAATTAAGAAACATGTGATACTTGTCACATGCCTATGAATTTAGATTATGTTTGAGGTGAATAAGTTGAAGGGTTTGGATTAGAAAGAAAATGATAATGGATTAATTAAATATGAATATTTATTTAATTAATAGTAGAAAGAGGGTGCGCCTAGGATAATTAATTAATTATATTTGTTTAATTATGAGAAAGAAAATACTAATGAATTAGTTAAATAAATTAAATATTTATTTAAATAATATAAGAAGAGGCAAATGAGTTACTTAAATAAACATAAATATTTAATTAATTAAAAGAATAATTATGGTAAAATAATTAAATAAATTAATATATTTATTTAATTTAGGATAAGTTTAGGTGTTTACGAGCGCTTACAAAGCTAGAAGGAGGTAAAAGAATGAAAACCATCATGACTAAACAAGGTAGTGCTTTCATATCATTATCCTTAATTTTGTGAAAAGGTGTACAATAAAAAGAACATGAACTATGGGAATATCCATAGGGCTACCATGGCATGCAAGATAAATATCATCACATGATATAATAATATTATAAATAGGTGAAGAAAGTGTAACCTCATTAATAACCATCACATAAGACATGTTACTAGCATAAGGTAAAGTCTCACAAGCTATAAGAGAAATCAGATCAATACAAAGATTCTGGACAAGTACGATATGTTCAAAAGAAAATGATGAACATTGCTCAACTCTATGAAGGAGATACAAATTGTTGATCAACTGATGAATATCTTATGGAGATGATGAAGACCGAGTGATACCAAGTATCATGATTGTAGAAATGGTTAGATTAGTTATTGTTTTACCATTGATGTCAAGCAATTTATTAATTGATTTTTATTATGTTATCATATATTAAGAGGAGAAGTTAAATGGGTGAAAAATGCAGATCAGAAAAATGATGAATTAATGATGATATAGTTGTTTTCTACTATATATTTGATGTTATCAAATTGGTACAATTGATTGATCAAGTCAGAAACTACAAAGAATTAAAGTTATGACTGAAAGAATTACTTTACCGAGATAAACAGACTCAGTCGATAGAATTTTATGTGAGTCGATCACAGTTACCGAACACTGAGTGAAAGTCAACCACTGAGCATCAAAGATGAGTTAGACACCGAGCAGTGAATGAAATCAGTTACCGAGATGCTAAGAAAGTTTTATCGAGTACAAGATATTGATTGTAAATGATTATAAGATCAAATTTAATGCAAAGTGATGATGAGTTAGAAGAGGAAATGAATTAAATGATATTTTTTAGAAGATCTACAAATGATAAAATTCAATGAGAAGATCTAAGGTGAAGATCAAGGAGTTTAATTGAATTGTGAAGAGTTCTAAGAAAAGTTCAAGTTTCGAGGTAAAAGTAAAATGGTTAACCAAGTTGTGAATTATGAAGAAGATGATCGAATGACTAAGTAAAAATGAAGGAAAATTAAATATAGGAGATTAAGAGGAAAAATTATGTCTATATAAATAAAGAGAAACTAACAGAGATTACAGAGGCTGGAGAATTGAATAGAGAAGAAGAAGAAGCTGAAGAACAACATTTACCCAGCAGAACAAAGAAACAAAGATTGAAGAATCTACAGTCTGAGAAAGAGATCAATGGAGTATGTGATGCCAGTATTCAATTGAGCATAAAGGATCTGACACAAGAAAAGGTAGTTTCTATATTTACAGATCAAAGTTTATTGGTGCTTATTAATATTTGTAATAGAGAAATCTCTTAACCGAGTGGATTTAATAGTCCTATTTGTAAAACCTAGACTTAGGTAATATTCCAAAAGAGTGTTTAAAGACCTCTAACAAGGTCACTCCTAACAGGGTGAAGATCTTAACATATATGAGGTAAATCCCTTAACAAGGTCACATTTAGCAAATGTGTTTGTAATCTTAAACATGACAAGTTCTTAACCGAGCATAAATCAAAAGGGTACATTTTTATTATAGGTTACAAATCCCACAAATGTTTTTCCCAAATTGGGTTTCCTTGTTAAATCTGGTGTCAACATGGTTAAATCTGGAGTTACATGAGTTAATCTAATGTTGCTAAGTTTGAATGATTTATTTACATATATGAGATCTATTGTTGTTCAAGTTATTAAGTTTATTGGTGAATTGGTTATTTAATGTATTCAGTATTACTGAGTGAATCAGAGAGTTTAGTTTTAAGTGTTTAAATTTTGATTTGTTTGATTCCCCCCCCCCCCAGTGAACTAACAATTGGTATCAGAGCTAAGTTACTCTGAAGTGATAAGTTTAAAAGGACTTGATTCAAGATCTAAATATGTATAAGAGGGAAGCACCAAAGTTGAATAGGGATCATTTCTCTACATGGAAAAGTAGGATGAGGTTTCATGTGTCTAGAGTAGGAGAATATGCACTTCACTTTCTTGATAATGAATATGTAGCATTGACTACTGCACCTTTGACAATTAGCGAGAAAAGATAGAAACAAGAACACACACAAGTAATGATTGAGATTGATTCTATACTTACTGACCAGGAATATGATGAACTTGATGGCTACACTACTTCAAAATAGATGTGGGATAAGCTTATTTTGAACTATGGTGGAGATCAGCATGTTTAGAAGGCTAAAGTAGAAAATTTAAGAGAAAATTTTGTCTCTATGAGGATGAAGGAAGGAGAGAACATAATACATAGTACAAGACTTAAGGAGACTATTAATTCTATTAGAGGAGTTGGTGAGATCATAACAGAGGATGATGTTACAAGCAAGATGTTGAGAACCTTGTTACCGAGTTATGATATTCAGGTATCTTCTATACAAGAGCTAAGATCTATACCCCAGATGAATGTTTCACTGGATGCTACTATTGGTAAGTTAACTGCATTTGAGTTAAATAATTTTGACAATAATTTTCCTTCTACATCTAAGATTGGATCTGAATTTAAGTCTACTTTAAAAATTAGAAAAGCTAGGGAAGTTGCTGCCAGAGATGGATATTTGAGCAGTGCTAGTGAGAAATTTTATATTTGTACTGAAGGTCTTGAAGAGTTATTTACTGAATGTTATAATAATGAAAGTGAATTTGAAGATTTGTTGGTTAGAAGGCTATAAAGAGGCAAAGGAAAATACTGAGGTAAGTTGTCATTGAAATGTTTTAATTGCGATAAAATTGGTCACTTTGCATCTAACTGTCCTGAGAAATATAAGGAGAAAAAGAAAGATAACAGAGATCAGGATAAAAGAGAAAATAGATTTAGGAGATACATAGACTACAAAAAAAAAGGTAAGAAATCTTGTCATATTGCTAATGAAGGACTAAGAAATGATGATTATTTTGATAATGATGATGGAAAATAAGTTATTTATGTTGCTATTAAAGATGATTTTGATGAAGAAGAACCAAGAACCCTACTATCACAAATAAGTAAGAATGAAACATGGATTATAGATAGTGGTTATTCACATCACATTACTGGTGACACACTTAAGTTTATTTCCTTGGAAAAGTATGATGGAGGTTATGTTAGATTTGGTAATGATGCTCCATATCCCGTGAAAGGAAAAGGTTCTATAATTCTATTGAACAACAAAAGATGTGATGATGTTTATTGGGTTGAAGGATTAAAGTACAATCTATTGAGTGTTGCACAACTAAACAATACAGGTCACCGACTGGAATTTCAATATGGAAAGGTGAAATTATTTGATGAGAATGATAGTTTGGTTGCTACTGGAGAACAATCTAAAGGTAATTTATTTTATCTTGATACTTCTATGAAGAGTTGCTTGTTTTATAAAGTTGAAGATGTTTGGTTATGGCACAAAAGGCTTTGTCATGTTAATTTTGACAACTTAATCAAAGTGAGTAAGAAGAGTAGAGTAAGAGGACAACCGAGATTAGAAAAACCTGAGAATGCTATGTGCAGATAATGTCAGATGGATAAGATGACTAAATCTAGTTTTTCAAGAAAGACTTATGTTACACAAGGAATTTTGGATTTAGTACATATTGATTTATGTGGACCCATGAGGACTTAAAGTTATTATGGAGACAAATATTTTATTTTATTTATGGATGATTATTCTAGAATGATGTATGTAATATTTTTAAAAGAAAAATTTGATGCATTTCAAATGTTTAAGTGGTATAAGGCCCGAGTTGAAAAAGAAACTTGAAGACGGTTGAAATGTCTGAGATCCGACAAAGGAGGTGAGTTTAATTCTAATGGGTTTACATTGTTTTGTAATGAGAATGGAATTAAAAGAGACAGTTGTCAGCACCGAGGACACCACATGAGAATGGGATTGCTAAGAGAATAAACACATATATTGTGCTAGGACACTGATGATTGAAAAAAGAGTTTCACATAACTTTTGGAGAGAAGTTGTGAGTACTGTTGTTTATACATTGAACCAAGTACAAATGAACAAAGGTACCAACAAGACACCTTATGAAATATGGTATGAAGACAAACCTAATGTTGGTTACTTTAAAATTTTTGGGAAAAAATGCTATATTTTGAAAGTTTCTAGAGAAGGAAAGTTTGATTCAAAAGGAGAAGAAGGGATATTCTTAGGATATTCTACAAGGAGTAAATCCTATAAATGTTTGAACAAAGTTACTAACAAAATGGTGGAAAGTGCAAATGTAAGAATTGGTGAATTTGCAGAAAGGAATGATGAAGATAGAAACAAGGAACCAAAAGATTATGAGAAGTTTGTATATGTTCAACCTGATGTTCCCGATACTTTATTGAGATCACCTATCAAGGAGGAAGATGAACAAGGAGTTCCACAACCGAATGTTGATATTGAAGAACCGAGAGCTACCGAGCCTATTTTGGCAAAGTATGTGAGAAGACACCATTCCCCGAGCAAGATGATTGGAAATAAGGATGTTGGAGTGATGACCATAAGAAAGGTAAGAGACAATACATGTTTGATATCTATATTTGAGCCTAAGAAAGTTAAAGAGGCACCAGATAATGAAGATTGGATGAAATCAATGAAAGAAGAGTATGATCAAATTGAGAAGAACAATACATGGACATTAGTACCCACATCCAAAGACAAAAATATTATTGGTACTAAATGGATTTTCAGAAACAAACTAAATGAGCATGGATAAGTTATCAAAAATAAAGCTAGATTGGTTTGCAAAGGTTATGCACAAGAAGAAGGTATTCACTATGGAGAGACTTTTGCAATGTTTCTAGATTGGAAGGAGTTAGAATACTTCTAGCTTATGTTGCTTACAAAGGACTCAAGGTATATCAGATGGATGTTAAGTCTACATTTCTTAATGGGATACTTGAAGAAGAAGTATACATTGAGCAACCTATAGGATTCATTGAGAACACAAACAAGAACAAGGTATGTAAGTTACATAAAGCTTTATATGGTTTGAAACAAGCACCTCAAGAATGTTATGAGAGATTAAACTCTTATCTAATTAAAATGGGGTTTCAAACAACAAGTGATAACAATAATGTTTACTTGAAATGTGACAGTGATAATAAAGTTTTGATTGATGAAATTTTTGTTGATGATATTATTTTTGGAGGCAGTGACACTTTATGTAAAGGATTTTCCGATGACATGAGAAAAGAGTTTGAAATGTCAATGATTGGAGTGATTAATTTCTTTCTAGGTCTACAAATACATCAAGTTACTGGAGGGATCTATATTACACAAGCCAAGTATATCAATGAGATACTTAAAACTTTTGGTATGGAAGATTCCAAGCCTATTGGACCACCTATGGTTACTGGATGTACATTATCTAAAGAGGATGAAACACAAGAGGAGGATAATACTCTTTACCGATCCATGATTGGTAAATTTTAGTATGTTGTTCACAACAGACCTAATATAGCACACGTTGTTGGAATTGTTGCAAGATTGTCTTCTACTCTGAATGAAACACATATGTCTATAGTAAAAAGAATTTTGAGATATCTGAAAGGCACATAAGAGTTTGGTTTATTGTACAAGAAAGTAGGTACTTTTGATTTTCAAGTCTACACTGATGCAGATTGGGATGGAAACGTTGATGATAGGAAAAGTACTAGCAGAGGTGCATTCTTTCTAGGTGAAAGATTGGTTTCATGATTGAGAAAGAAACAAAGTCGCATTTCACAGTCTACTGCCGAGGCTGAATATGTTGTTGCTACTATGAATCGTGCAAACATAGTATGGATTAAAAAATTACTTGAAGGTATGCAAGAAGAGATCACAAATCCAGTTACTATTTTTTTTGATAATACAAGTTCTATTAATATATCAAAGAACTTGGTTATGCATTCAAAGACCAAGCACATTTCTATCAAGTATCACTACTTGAGAGAACAAGTTCAAGAGAATAATGTGAGATTGGAATATGTAAATTCAAAAGAACAATTGGTTGATATCTTTACAAAGCCACTACCTAAAGATTCTTTTGAGTATCTCAGAGGTAAATTAGGTGTTCTTCCCCTATCCAATGTTCACTAAAGAGCATGAGGCATGTTGCATCAATTCTATATTTCATTAGAATATCTATTTTTGAATTGATGTTAGTATGACACACTTTAGGTGATTCTTGAAGTTGTGAAAATATTTTTGTATGCAATGATTTATGAGTACATGTCAGGTATAATCCACTACTGGAACAAGTTTTCAGGAGTATGACTTTTTGGCATTGTTGTCAAAGAGGGAGAAAATGAATTGATGACATTTATCCTTAAGGGAGATATTGATGAATTGAGAGAATGAATTGCTACTATTTACTCATGAAGGAGAATCAGAATGTATGTTACAGAAGTAAAAGATTTATCCAAGAGGTTCAAATCATAAATCAAAGTGGAAACAAAAATATCAACTCAGAGGGAGTACAATTATGTATTGGAGAGCTGCCATCATCAATTGCTATAACACTGTTTGTACACCTCTCTTTTCGTGATCCGTGGTTCCCAAGCTTTCCAAAGGCAAGGGTTAGTAGCAAAGGTTTCACAAATGATATAAACCAAGTACACAATAACTACTAAAATGAATAACAATGAAATGTAATCAATAAAATGTACAAGCAAGAGAAAGGAAAACAAATAAATGCAAACCCCACGATGCTTGAAGCTTCTATTGTTTCTATCTACTCCTTCCGAAATGTTGTTCTTGATGCTCAGTATTGGCGGGGAAGTGTCTATGACTTGAGAAGTGTCGAGAATTTGCTAATTGAAATGTGTGTGTGTGATCGCAAGATGGCTTGAATGCTAGAACCAAACTAACATAGTAATGGCGCACAAGAGCTTGAAATCCTGGATCCTTCAAATGGTTATGAAGGGTTTATTATATAGGAATTGGTGATGATATGAACGGTTGAGATCAATCCCAGAGGTAGGGAGATGAATGGTTGAGATTAAAAGGAACTTGGAGAAGCCATCAGTAAACTCCACCTCTTCAATTAGTAAAGAGGAGATAGAGTTTGGTTGACTAAAGAGCTAATTATGAGTTACCTTTTTGAACTGAAGAGGTGGGTGAAGTTACCCATGTGGATTGGAGAGATGGGTGGAGTAACCCATGAGATTTGATTGGAGTTATCTCTTTGAAGATAAATGAATATTTAATTCATTTATTTAATTATTGTTTTTGACATGTGAGATAATTGAATTCTTTTTTATTTAAGAATTGCTTTATTTGATGAAATTAAATTAATTTTAACTGAAATTAATTTAATTAGAAGAATTTAATTAGTAAGTTTAAATATTTGAATTTAAACTATAGGAAATTAAGTTTAATTAATTAATTAATGGTAATTAATCAATTAAAGCTAATTAATTAAATAAAATTAATTATTTAATTAATTTTGGAAATCTGATTAGATGATTTGGGGAATGAATTTAGAAGAAGATAGACGATTAATTAATGATTAAAAAACCATTAATTAATAGATGAAAATTAGTGTTTTTAATGTAAAGTCGCAAGCCTGTCCATTTTAGGGTGTCTATATTTGCCCCTCTTTGATGCAATGACTTGTCGTAGTATGTCAAAGATTCTTTGATTTTGCCCTAGCTTGCCCCGGCAGTAGTAGGTGTATTTATGCCCCCTCAATAAATTTGAGCGAAAAGTCGCGACATGAGCGTTGATTTGTTGAAACTGTAATTTTTGAAACTGGGTAGCTGACGGATTTGAAAAATGGTTTAATATGCCCCTGTTATTGACTGTCGAAGTTTCTGGGGATCGGGAAGAAATTTCAAAACTCCTAGTGAAATTAGGGCTTTTCAGAACCTTTATAAATAGCCAAAAGAGTCATTCATTCTCCACATTGCAATCTTGGAGCTCTAATATCTTGGTGAGTTTGCTTTCTAATTTCTGCCTTCTTTTCTCCTGCTTTCTAGCGATGGCTAGCCTTCCTAGTGTCACTCACATATCTGACCGAGTCCGGACCTACCGCAGACCAGTTGGCTCTGGATGTCTGGTGAGTTGTCTCACTTTGTGTGTCATTAATGCATTCATTTTTTGCTTTTAAAAATTGTATTTTTTTGGAAATTTGCAATGTGTGCCGCAATCAATTGCGGTTTTGCCGCAATTGCAGTTTAAATGCCGCAATTGTCGATTAAATACCACAATTGATAAGTGTGCCGCACTTGTGTATGTTTAATGCCATAATTGAAGTTTGTATGCCGCACTTGTTGTTTATGTTTCACAATCGCCTAAAATTACCGCATTTGCATTGCCTTATTACCACAATTGATTTTTTAGCACTGTTTGCCTGATGTCTTTGTCTGTTATCTACTTTTTCTGGCTTCTGTTAATTTCCTTAATGACTGAAACTGATATTTTTCTGATTTAATTCTATGTGCAGTTCACTGGGCGGATCTTACGCTATCGAGAGTCCAGGCCACCGGGCCTTGTATATAGATTTCAGCTGACAGAGGATGAGAGGTCAGTTCTTCGCGATCTTGGATTGTACTGGCTTTGTTATATGCCCGAGATTATAACCAATAGGGGTCTGATCTCCGCTCTTGTAGAGTGGTGGCATTCAGAGACTTGCACTTTCTGGTTACCCACCAGTGAGTGTACAATGACCTTAGAGGATGTGTATCGCATCCTCCAACTCCCTATCCAGGGCGAGCTTGTGGAGTATTCCACCTACACTGGTGTTGTTGCATTGACTAAGCTTTCTAGATTGCCCCGGGATCAGCTCGGGCTTGCTGGTCACTATGATATTCCTTGGTCCAGATTTGGGTTGGGCCTTGACAGGCTATCCACTTTGCTGGGCAGTTTGATATGTGGCATCTTATGCCCTGATCATCGACAGCGTGGTTTTTATGTCGGCTTTGGTAATGTATTGCAGAGCATGGTTAGGGATCATACTGTATTTTCTTGGGGTCCATGCATGTTGCCCCACATGCATTTTCATATGTTATATGTGGCTTACCTTGATGGTAAGTCGCTCGGCTGCGGTATGACCCTCCTGCAGATCTGGGCATGGGAGCATATTATCGTATGACATCCTGTTGGTGCCCGTGCCCTTCCAGTTGATAGGTCGTATGTCTTCATGTATGATGGAGCCATTGTTCAGACACATATGGGTCACTTGACATACTGGCGGCAACAGTTAGATATGATTCCTTATTTCATTTGGAGGTTGTATAGAGATTGTCCCATCTAGGATGGAGAGGATATCCCTCTTCCATTCTATCATCAGCGGAGATACTTGATTGGTCGCGTGATCGATCATATTCATATGATAGACTTTCGCAACACCGATAGGGTGTTGTGCTAGTTTGGAGAGCAGCAGGATGTATCTGATTCTTATGCATACTTTGCTCGGAGTTCAAGGCATACTATTGTTTGGGGTGGTGTAGTATCACTTGATGCTGCTCACACTGAGTTTTTAGGTTTACTTCCTGTGGCATGGATATAGCACTCTGCCACTGTAGACCCATGTTTGTCTTATTTTTTATTGCTTATGTACTTCCTTTCTGCTCTCTAATACTTGTTCATATCTTGTTTTGATACTTATGTCTTTATCTATTCTGGTACTGGTAGTTGAATTTTTCTTTTGCAGGCACTACACCCCAGTATGATGCCCATTGGTTGCAGCATCGGCCGATTACACTTACAGATGTCTCGCGTCCTATTGCCAGGACTATTATGAGGAGGGCCCGATGGGTACGGTGTGGTAGGGGAGGTCGTGATGGAGGGAGAGGTGGTGGAAGGGGAGGTAGGGATG
>MU223490.1:1649783-1679947 GCA_018584345.1 Thuja plicata | reverse complement strand
AGGAAATTGAGTTTAATTAATTAATTAATGGTAATTAATCAATTAAAGCTAATTAATTAAATAAAATTAATTATTTAATTAATTTTGGGAATCTAATTAGATGATTTGGGGAATGAATTTAGAAGAAGATAGATGATTAATTAATGATTAAAAAACCATTAATTAATAGATGAAAATTAGTGTTTTTAATGTAAAGTCGCAAGCCTGTCCATTTTAGGATGTCTACACTGTTATAGTTGTTGTCATCAATGCCAAAGAGGGATATTGTTGATCAACTGATGAATATCTGATATAGATGATGAAGACCGAGCGATACCAAGTATCATGATTGTAGAAATGCTTAGATTAGTTGTTGTTTTTTCATTGATGTTAAGCAATTGATTAATTGATTTTTATTATGTTACCATATCTTAAGATGAGAAGTTAAATGGGTGACAAATACAAATCAGACAAATGATGAAGTAATGATGATATAGTTGTTTTCTACTATATATTTGATGTTATCAAATCAATACAATTGATTGATCAAGTCAGAAACTACAAATAATTAAATTTATGACTGAAAGAGTTACTTTATCGAGCTAGATAGATTCAATCGATAGAATGTTATGTGATTTAGACACCGAGCAGTGAATGAAGTCAGCTGTTAAACAAGTTTTACCGAGTATAGGATATTGATTGTAAATGATGATAAGATCAAATTTAATGTGAAGCGATGATGAGTTGGATAAGGAAATGAATTAAATGATGTTTTTTATAAGATCTACAAACGAGAAAATGCAATGAGAAGATCTAAGGTGAACATCAGGTGGTTTAACTGAATTGTGAAGAGTTCCAAGAAAAGTTCAAGTTCCGAGGTAAAAGTGAAATGGTTTACCGAGTTGTGAATTATGAAGAAGATGATCAAACAACTAAGTGCAAATGAAGGAAAATCAAATTAAGGAGATTAAGAGGCAAAAGTATTTCTATATAAAGAAAGAGATATTAACAGAGATTACAGAGGCTGGAAAATTGAACAAAGAAGAAGAAGAAGCTGAAGAACAACATTTACCGAGAAGAACAGAGAAATAGAGATTGAAGAATCTACAGTATGAGAAAGAGATCAATGGAGTATGTGATGCCAGTATTCAATTGAGAATAAAGGATCTAACACAAACAAAGGTAGTTTCTATATTTACATATCAAAGTTTATTTTTGATTATTGTGTATATATAAAGTACACCTTCATGAAAGTAGGTTGTAATCTATCAATTCTATGGAAAGAAAAGTATAATTTAACTCAAAGAATTGACAAAATAACAATAAGCATTTCATGGCTCTCTAACTAAGCATGCTAATGAAACTCTCAACCTTAATATCCATTAGTGACTATTCTAGAATGAGAATTGATGTTTGATAATGCGTAAATCTAGCTCTCAACTCTCAAATTGCAACGCAATTCATTCAATCTTGCTCTCAAAATGTTCTCAAATGCTATAATCATGAATAATTTCTCTATAGTGTAGATGCAATTGCTCATGAATGTCTAGGATTTATAATGATATAGAGTTAGGAAAAATAATTGAGTTAGGAAAAACAATTGATGTTGCTCAAAAAGAGCGATAGGTTGATTTGATGATTGATTGATGTAGAATAATCCATTGGAATGATGATACTAATCAAATCCACTTGATTTGAAAAATAGATTCCATTCCAGAAGTTATATGTCTGGGGTGTTCCATCTTGGCTTACCGATATGATAGACCAGTTATGAGGTCACAAGAGATGAGTGATCGGTAGATGTGGTTTGTTTTACCTCCTTGAGTTACCTCGGCTACAGATGAACCATGGACTACTTACAGCTATGGAAGAGCGGTGGCACTCTGACCATAACACTTTCCATTTTCCTTTAGGAGAGATGATGATCACTCTAGAGGATGTGTACATATTGTTAAGGATCCCGACTCGAGGAGAGCGGGTATATTATGATTAGTTTTATGATGGCAGCGCATGCAAACGGGTCTTCATAGATCCTACTATTGGATATCAGAGCATCACATGGGCGTAGTCTATTTCTTTCCCTCCTCTTCCTACAGTATTAGGCACATTGATTGGTGGAGTTTTGTTACCAAATCATCGCAGACATGGAATCACAATTGGTTTGGGCCAAATCATTAAGGATATGATTTCTCATCCCTGGAGATTTAATTGGGGTTCCTGCATGTTGGTGCAGTTATACCATGAGTTGCATCACATTGTGTATATAGGTATTGCTTCATTATCAGTCAGAGTGATGCTATTATAGTTATGGACATGGGAGCATATCCCTATTCTGAGGTTGATAGATACCAGACAGAGAGATCTTGGATGGTCATATGCATACTTATATGATGGCATGGTTGTCCAGCCTCGGCTAGGAAAGTTGGATTATTGGAGACGTATGCTTGATGATTTTGATTAGGTCATATGGAGGCCATATTTAGGATGTGATCCCTGGCATGAGGATGATGACGAGTTTTTGTATGTGTTCGCACCTTGATGGATGATAGGTCAATCATCCCTAGTGATCGAGAGATTTTGCTGCTAGAGAGTATTCCAGCAGTATGACTGAGTCTAGGACATTCCTCAGGGTTTAACACTATATAATCGAGTGCAGGATGAGAGATCGATGTGGGGAGCACAAGTTGATTATCAGTATACTTGCGATCAGATTGAAAGATTGGGATACATGTAGTGGGATATGCATGACCATATTGCAGATGCAAGGATGACTCCAGATTATGCACAGTGGTTCATTCGCCAAAGGTTTCCATGGTTCACTGATCCTAGTGAGACAATTCCTGATGTAGATGATACTTTAGATGATGATGGCAGGGGTGGACAAGGAGGTGGGAGAGTGCAGAGAGTGCAGAGAGCACAAAGAGCTCCTTGAGTTGAGATAACTCTTCAGCGAGCTAAAGGTAGAGGAAATGGAGGACCACAGATGAGGGGTGGTCATGTGTGGGGGAGAGGTGGTGGGTATAGGATGAGACCAGTATAGCCAGTACCGACAATGGTGTGGGGTCAACGATGAAAGATAGTCATGAGACAGGCTCAGATAGCTATTGTGAGAGAGGGTCAGGGTCCATATATTCTAGCACAACAAATGCCTATACATCCTCAGATTCCAGCAAAATAGGTGCCTTAGATACATGTACATCCTCAGGTTCAGTCATAGCCACAGGTACAACCACAATCAGGTACCATTACCAAATTAAAGCAGGATGTACAGGGATTGTAGACTGGTCTGGCTATAGTGACCAACATGATAGATCAGTTTGGTGTGATGATGCAGGCATTCATGGCCAGGATGGATTAGATAGCTAGTGGTACTAGTTCCAATTGGGCTCCTCCTACTACACATGATAGATCAGGAGATAAATATCCAGATGGTATAGGTGGTACAGGTGATATAGGGACAGGAGATGCATCAGGTGCCCCTAGCGGGTCATGATTAATATTGAGATATCATTGGATCATATGTATTACATTTTGATGTATCAGATGTTGATTTGATTAGGTCTTTGATGTACCATGTTTTTAATGATGTAGCTTTGATTATGTTAGACGTTTGATTCATATTTATGATGATGATTTGATCACTTTGATTTCCATGATAACATATGAGAGATTTTCTTTGATGTTATGATGTCTATATGATGCACTTTATTTTTACATGCGATGGATGCAATGCCTTATATATGACATAGCTAGATGAATGAAAATGTATGCAAATCTATTTCTATATGATTTTAATTTATGATGAATGTAAATCTAAGTGATAAATGCAATGTAATGATCTTAATGAATGCATGTTTTGAATGTTTTTGTATTTTATAATGCAATATCCAATGATATGCACCTATATGAATGATGTTGATTTTCATAATGATGATGATTAATGATGTATAATTTGTAAATAATGATTACTGTTTAATGAAATGCTATGGTAAATGCACAAGAAAGTATCCCTCATTGATTGATGTGAACCAAGATAAATATATCAACTCTTTGAATAATTAATCCCCTTGAACTTAGGAAATCCCCTAAATGCAATTAATCTAAGAATGAAATACAACTAACTGTCACTTTGTCTTTGTAAAAGAAATGCAAAAGAAGATATATTTTCATCATTGAGATAGGAGAAAATACAATCATCACTGATTGGATAACCATATCATGATAATATGAATATTTCTTTCATCGATCTTGTAACCAATTGAAACTAGTACAACTCTCACTAGTTGAAAATCAACTATGGGAGTCTGAATACTGGTTTCATCACATTCAATGTTGCAATTGGATGTTGGTATTAAGATATGGAAGATCTAAATATCCAAGGTATCCATTTGCATAAACAAACAAAGGTCAAACCTCCTTTATATATGAATGTCCTCTATGATTCTTTGATGACCATGTCATTAGACGAATTCACATAGGTTGGTGGATCTTCCTCAAAATAGTCACACAAAAATCAAGAAAAATATCAAGTCTTCATCATAGTCAATCTAGTCAAAACATCATTGGTTAGCTAAAAAGAACACGATTTAATGAACCTCATCAAAAACTTCAAGTGTTTGTATTGTATCAATATTTTTAATAGAATTCCATCCATTCTGCTCTGTTAGGTTTTGTCAAATTTTAATCCTGATAATAAGGTCATGAAGTTCAAGGATCAAGTTTCAAGATTGAATGCTTGGGTTGAACAATGATATCCATCAAAGGTTCAAAAATATCTCTCTGTTGAAGTTATGAAAATCTCTCATGTCATGTGACCAAAAGGTGTCACTCTCAAATCTGTTCGTGTAAAACCAATTCTGCCCCCAAGTGAGTATGAAACCATTTGTAAATCTGGGCAAATGAAACCTAATATGTGACAAAGGTTTTGATAATGCACCTCAAAGACTTTATTATGACTATGCACAAATGACAGATATAATGAGGATGGACAAATGAGATGATGCAAAGGCAAAATGTACAAATGCAACTAGGAAAAACCTAAGGGATCAAAAATCACATGTTTGCTAGGTTTTCACCTTTTGAATTTATTGCTCTTTTCTCTTCTTTTTTTTCCTTTTTTTGCTACCAAGGCGCCTATTGCTAGGTTTTCACCAAGGCACTTTTTTCTTTCTTTCTTTGATTTTTTCCATGTTTTTGATATCGTCAAGGCACCTATTTGCTAGGTTTTTACCAAGACAACCATTATTTGGATCTTTTGAATGTTTTTTCTTTCTTCATGCTCAATTTTCCTCTTTTTATGCTTTTCCATTACTTTTGAATTTTTTTTATCTTTCTCAAGTTTTTGTATTTTTGAACTTTTCTCATGTTTTTGGATTTTGAACTTTTCTCATGTACAAATAATGATGCTAAAATCATCGGATACCCTTTCGTCTGATACTCTTTCAACCTTTACAATTTCATATGTTCAGGTGTAAAACCTCTTCAAGTAAATGTTATTGATAGGTTCTTATAGATCATCTCCTTCACAATCAACTAGCTTGTATGTTCCTGTGCCAAAAGAAGAAGTAATCACAAAAGGTCCAAGCCAATTTGCCTCCCATTTCCCTTTCTTTTTTTTCTCTGCTTGATTCTTAGGGTTTTCTCTCAACACTAAATCTCCCACTTGAAATGCTCTAGGTTTAATCTTTTTGTTATAGTTCCTTGACATTCAGTTTTGGTACACTTTCAAGTGCTCATAAGCTTGTGTTTGATGTTATTCTAACAATTCCAATTGTTGAATTCTCGCAACCCTATAATCCTCATAATTTATCAATCCTTGCAATGATACTCTCAAAGATGGGATTTCAACCTCTAAAGGTAGAACAACTTCTGCCCCATAGACCAAAGAGAATGGTATATGCCAGTCTCTTCTTGATTTATTAACCGATCTTTTCAATATCTTGAGGATGTTCTTATTTGTGGCTTTGGCTTGACCATTTTATTGAGGATAATAAATGGAAGAAGAATGGTGTGTAATGTGAAATGTCTCACATAATTCATCCACCTCTTTATTCTTTAATTTTTTCCCATTGTCTGTGATGATGGCATGAGGAATACCATATCGACAAATGATGTGGTTTAGAATAAACATGGAAATTTGTTTACCCGTTGTAGTTGTTAATGGCACAACTTCTACCCATTTTGTAAAGTATTATGTTGCAGTTATAATGAACTTATGACCATTGGAAGAAGGTGGATGAATCATCCCAATAAGATCAAATCCCCATTGATAGAAATTCCATGGTGTAATAATGGGGTGTAACTCTTGTGCGGGCACATGAATCATATCTCCATGATATTGACATTTTGGACAAACTTTGACAAATTGGAAAGCATCCTTCTCTAAGGTTTTCCAAAATTAATCCATGTGAAGGATTTTCTTGGCTAGGTTTAACCCACTTGAATGAGACCCACAAATACCCTCATGAACGTCCCGTAAATCTAACTTTGATTCCTCATCCTCTAGACACCTAAGTAGCATTCCATCAAGACTTTTATGATAAAATGTGTCAGATAAGATAGTATGACAAGCCACTTGGTGTATGAAGTGTCATTTTTGGGTTTGGGTTTGGTCCAAGGGTAAAACTTGGTCTTTTACACAGGTAAAGATAGGTCTATACCAAGGTGAGTCATGTCCATTTAAAAGGAAAATGATTTGATTTTTAGGTAAGTCAAAAGAAGGTTTCACCAATTGTTCCACCAAGAACTCATACCTAGCATTTTGATCTAGCATTTGAAGTAAGGAGGCTAGAGTAGCCATAGCATTAATTGCTCTATTTTTATCCCTTGGAATTTGTTCATATGTAATTAAAACAAAATATTTCTTCAGTCATCTATCATCCTTTTGTACGACATCAACTTGTCATCCTTAGTTTGATACTCATCATTAATTTGGTTGATGACCAGTTGTGAATCCCCATATACTTGCAACTCTGTCACGTTCCATTCTAAATCCATTTTAATGCCAATAACTAAAGATTCATATTCTACAATATTGTTGGTACATGGGAACAAAATTTTGTAGGACTTAGGAATGGTGTATCCCTGTGGTGTGATCAACAAAATATCAGCTCCTGATCCATGCTGAGTATAAGATCCATCAAAATATAACTTCCATGATTTTGCTTCCATATTTACTATCTTTGCATCTGGAAATTCTATCTGAATAGGATGAGTTGAAACTAATGGATTCTCCGCCAATTGATCTTCTATTACCTATCCCTTAATAGCTTTACGGTCCACGTACTCAATATCAAATTCACTTAATACCATCACCCATTTAACAATCCTTCCTATAAGGGTTGTTTTGCTAAGCAAATACTTGAGTGGATCAATCTTAGCAATCAATTTAACCTTGTACATCAATATGTAATGTCATATTTTTTGGGAAGCAAAAACTATCGCTAGGCAAGCTCGCTCCATGAAGCTATAGTTTAACTCATATTTGATCATGGTTCTACTTAAGTAATAGATTTCTCTTTCTTTTCCCTTATCATCCTCTTGTGCTAACAAAACCCCCAAAGAGCGCTCTATTTCTGAAATATACAATAGTAAGGGTTTACCTTTGATGGGTAGCATCAAAATAGGTGGATTTACCAAGTATGTCTTCAATAAGGTAAAATCTTGTTCACATTCATCATCTCATTTGAAAATAGTATCCTTGTGTAACAATCTGGTGAAAGAATGACATTTTTTCACCAATTGAGAGATGAATCTTCTAATATATTGGAGTCTTCCTTGTAGTGACCTCATTTGGATAATTTTTTTGGGTGTTTCCATTTCCGTAATTGCTTTCACTTTTTCCGTGTCTACTTCTATCCCTTTTTCTGAAACTATGTAGCCCAATAGCTTTCAAGATTGGACACCAAATGCACATTTTTTTGGATTTAACCTTACTTTAAATTGTTCCAATCTTGTAAATATTTTTTCTAGATTAGGTAGATGATATTTTCTTTCATGTGAATTTTCTAAAATATCATCCACATAATTTTCAAGAAAGGTATGCATCATGTCATGAAAGATGGTAGTCATTTCCCTTTGATAGGTAGCTCCAACATTTTTAAGGTCGAAGGGCATAACATTCCAACAAAAGGTATCCCAAGGGAAATTAAAAGAGGTCTTTTCTTGATCCTCAGTAGCTATTCTGATATGATTGTACCCACTAAATACATCCATTAATGAGAACATGGAGTGTCCTACTGTCAAATCCACTATAGCATCAATGCTTGGTAATGGAAAATCATCCTTAGGGAAAGAAAGGTTAAGATCTCTAAAATCTATGCATACTCGGATAAATTTATCATGTTTAGTCATAGGTACAATATTGTAAATCCATTACGCATAAGGTATGACTCTCATGAAGCCAACTTTTAGTAACTTCTCCAATTCTGCTTTAACCAACAAAGCCACATGGGGATGCATTTTTCTCAACTTTTGCTTAACAAGTTTTACGCTGGGCCTCACATTAAGGTGATGCATTATAAAACTTGGATCCAATCTTGGCATATCTGCATAGGACCATGCAAAATTAATTTGCTTTTCTTGGAAGAATTTAATGAAATCCTTTCTTTTTGTTGGAGTCAAAGATGCTGCTAGATGGATGAATTTAGGTTCCAATTTCGTGTCAATTTTGACCTTTTCTATTGGCTCAATTAGGATAGAAGATCTTTCCTCTTCATGTTCAGGTTAAGTGTCCAATCTCTCTTCCTTAGGTACCACAGTTGGGTTTTCACCTTTGGAAACATCCTTTATTTTTACTTTTTTGGGGTCTAGCACTGCCACATGGTGGTTTTCAACACTAGAAATTTCCATTTTTTTCTTTTATCTTGTGGATTAAGAGATTGGACCCTTTCTACCATCATCATGTTTGGATCAAATTCATTGGTGGAAGATGGTTCATCTACATTGAGGTATTGGGCCATAACATCATCATTGGGGAAATAGAGTAATTCATTAGGTTTAGTTAGATCCCAGTCAATAAGCTCAGGATGGTTAAGAGCTAAGGACTCATTAGGTAAGTTTTCATTTATAGGGTTCAAGGACATGATTTCATTTGAAGGTTCGTACATTGTATCGCTCAAGTCAATGACATGTGCTTGTTCGAGGTGTTCCATAGAAGTCAGATCAAAATTATCTTCACTAGAGTCCTCATGGATTTCCATGGGAAAAAATATGTGTGGATTAAACCTAACATTTTAATCTCCCCCCACGAAGGTACCCATGGTTCACCTACACATTGATTTTCACTAGATGCTTGTCCTACATTTGATTCTTGAGAAACAATTGGCACATGTGTAGAACTCAATCCTTGATCCATATTGGCTTGTTTTCTTTGATTAGCTAGAGGAGCATAGGTATTAATGACATCTATTTCCTTGTCATGACAAGAATCTTCGAATAGAGAATCTCATTCATATTATCCCGAGTCGTCTTCACTTTTGGATTCTAACATATGTACATGCTCATAAGAATCATGAATAGTGTTTGAACTAACTCATTGCTCTTGATACCCTATGCCTGATTTTTCATCCTTGGATCTCTAAGGAGGTTGGATGGGTTCTAACAAACCTTTATTTCTGATGCCTAAGGGTCCTCTTCCCTTGTAAACCATCTTTTTCATTATTTGGAATCCTTTTCCATATTGATCAGTTTGGATGTTGACATGTTGCACTATTTCAATGGGAACACTTGAAATATCTTCATATTTATAAAGCCATTGCAAGACTTCATTATCTTCTTTTTCTAAAGCTGATTGGTCACTTTCCCTCACAAAAGGAGAGTTGTATTTTTCAAGTGGATGAGAACTTGATGGTTTTCCATGTGTCCTTGGAGAAGTGGGTAAGTCAAATAAGGAAACAAATTATTTCCACACTCCTTTTTGATATATTTTGCATTATTTTTCAAATTTGTGCATCATCTCATTCATCTTTTGATGGTTGTCCTTTTTGGTTTGTTCTCTTTCAACCCTAGAAGGTCTCTAAGTTTCTTCCCTTGGAGTATAAACTTTTATCAAATTATCACTAGAACTTTCACCCTCAAAACTAACTTTCTCTTTTCCCTTAGTTGATATAGATAAGTTAGTTTCATTGGTACTTGAAGTAGAAGTAGCATTTAATGTCAAACTAGGACCTTCTTCTTTGGTTCCTTCAATGATGACACTAGGAATGACTCCTTCTCTATTATGTGGAATAAATAACTCATGAAGAGGTTTCACCATATTACAATATTGAAAGGGATTTGAATCTTCTCCAATAGTTATTTCCTGACCTATGTATAGAAACTTGATACATTGGTGATATGTCGAAGGCACTGCTTACATTTCATGAATCCATAGCCTTCCCAATAAAATGTTATAAGTTAATTTCATGTCAAGGACTTGACAAACATTATCTTTCTTGATTGGGCCCACTTGAATGGGCAAAACCACCATTCCTTTAAAAGATCTCTCCTCCTCATCATAATTTTTTATAGTGATTTGTTGCTTTGGATCAATAGATGATTTGTATAACCCTAAAGCCCTAACTAGACTCGAGGTACAAATGTTTAGACCAGCTCCTCCATCAATGAGGACTCTTTTAACATGGTGTTTTTGGATCAAAAACTATATATGCAATGGGAGGTTTTGAGGATGGTTTATAGACATATCATCTTGCTTGGAAAATGATAGACAATGAGGTGAAATGAGATGACCCACCATGTTTTGAAACCTTTCTTCCTCCAAATTTTCAGGAACGGTAGTTTCCACAAGAGCTTTCTCCAAGATTTCCTTATGATTGGGAGAAAGTTTCAATAGCTCCAAAATGGAAATTTGAGCTGGTGTCTTTTGTAATTGATCCACTAAGCTATAGTGCCTCATTGAAGAAGATGCTTGTTTAGCCAAAGTGGTTGCTTGTGTAGGACCAAAAGTTCTAGGGGCACTTCCTTGTAGGGTGATCCTTGTTGCTTGCCCCCTAGTAAAAATGTTAGAGGTCTCTTTGCTAGGTTATTCCTTTACCACCACAACATTGATAGTATTATCATGTCCTGATAGGGCATTGATAGTATTATCATAACTATGGGTAAAGTTAACTTTGTTATTACCTCTTGAATTATTACCATCGTTGTTAGCATTTGAAAATTCTCCTTTCTCATGTTTGAAGAAAGGTGTTTTGAATGTTGTATGATCTTAATTTTTTTGAGGTCCTTCCTCTTTGATCACACCATTATCAATAAGGTCTTGCACCACATGTTTCAATCACATGCAATAATTTGTCTTATGTCCTCTATTTTGATGGTATTCACAATAGTTTGACTCACTCCACCATGATGGTTTTACTTGTGGTTCATAGGGCTGAGCTCTAGGTAAGTCAATAATCTTATTCGCAATGAGGGTTCTCAATGGATTTTAAAGAGGTTCACCCAAGAGTGTGAATTTCCTTCTAGGAGATGGAGCAAAGAAGGGTTTAGGCTTGCTATCCTCTTGATTGTTCTCAAAATTGTTGTTGTTGTTGTTATTGTTGAAGGGAACCTTGGGTGCTTGATTCACATTATTATCTTGGTTAGATCCTCTCATGAGATTAAACGGAGTGGCCTTTAAGTTGTTTTCTTCCACAACTCCATAATTAACCACACCCTTGTTAGTATTCTTCATCCAAAACTGATTGTTGTTAGGTGGATCCCTATTATTGTTGTTGTTGGAAGTATTGTTATTAGTAAAAAAATTGTTATCCTTGTAGATTTTGAGTTCTCCACTTTTCAATAATACTTCCTCCGTTGTAACTCCATTCTTGATTAAGTCTTGGAAAAAACATGAACATTGCAACCTCAAATGATAGTTCATTTCTATATTCAAGCTATTGATGAAGATATCCATTTTTTCCTTTTTGGGAACACTTTAAGGGTATCTAGAAAATACCGCTCTCCATCTTTATAGGAAAAGCACTTGAACCCTTCTCCATCACGTTGTTTAGTGTTGCATAAATTAATCATTGTGACTTCGTGTTTAATATTATAAGAGTAATGTGTCACAAATCTGGAAGCCAATTCTTCAAAAGTGTGAATACCAGAGGGTAGATTAGAAAACAACTCCATCGCCATTCCTCCAAGTCTTCTTGGAAATAATCTCATTAAATAAGTTGTTTCATGCATTAAATCCAAGCTCAATGCACAAAATTCCCTTAAATGATCTTGTGGATCAGATGCTTCCTCGTATTTATCATACCTAGGAAAAACTGCATGACTAGGGAACAACACCATAATTAGGGTTTTATCAAATGGAAAAGGACACAATGCTTTGATAGAAAAGGGTTTAGGATCTCCCATTTGTTTCATGATGTACAACTACATTTGAAATAACTTAAACTGTTTGTTCATGATGTCAATAGGATTAGTCTCATCTTCTTTTGGTTTCAATTTATCAACATCATAATTACAATGGAGTTTTGTCCCCGCTTGTGCTAGGTCTAGGAAGTACTTTTCCCTATCTCTTTCCAAAAATTTCTCCATGAGTTTCATGAAGAATGGGTTTTGTATCACTTCGTTGACTTTTTCCTCGGTAGCCTCTTTATCATTAGGGTCATTGTTACCTCCATTGTCGTTGTCTACCCTTTGGTTGTTAGGGCCAATTCCTCCTCCATTAGCCCCATTATTATTAAATTCTGCATTTCCATTATTTGGATTATTAGTGTTGTCCTTGTTGACAAGGTTAATGAGATTAGGATCCATATTACCCAAAGGAAAAGTCATCCTATTTGGTTCCACCTCTTTTGTTGGCTCAATTGTTTGTCATGAGGAGGTAAAGGTATCACTTGGGAAGGAAATCTCTTGCCTGAGATATGTGTTGTCTGATTTCAAGGTAGAGTTTATGTAGTGGGATCTAGTGAAAGCTGACATGAGCATAAATCAATGATTTCTTGACTTTTATCCCCTTTGATCAATCCCTAAAATGATTTTTTTAAACTCTCCAAATATGAGGGATTCTGATTAATGTAATATTATAAACATGTAGAACTTCCAAATGGGTATCCAAATATGAAATTAATTTTTTTCCAAACCCTCAGGAAATGCCCCTTGTTTTGTTGTCTCAGTTTGTACGCGTGACTTTTCTTGCTGATACGCAAGACTTAATAGTTGCTTACACGCTTACTAGAAAAATGTTACGCGCAACTTTGAGACATAGTACACGATGTTTGATTATTAGCACGTGACACTTAATAGTTGTACACGACACTTGGAGAGTGACTACATGCAAGTTAAAATATTGTATGCGCCACTTAGGTTGATTAGGCGTCACCAAAATGCTGACACATGTGACAAGAAAAATGGTACGCGCCACTTAACCAGGTAAAGTTATCTGTCACTATTTTTGAGAGATTTTTAAAACTTTAAAGTTTGTGATCAGATTTGCAAGATGTTTTCTTGTATGAAAATTTAGAAACAAACACAACACATAGAGAAAAGTTTGTTTCTCTATCCTAAACCACACAAAGTATATGTTCTCAGATGTTATAACAAGTCTTAACAAGAAAATCTTCCAAACAAGCTACCTATAGTCAAATTTGGCTCTTAATCATGGCTTTAAAATGTAGGTTTGCTACTTTATCCAGGTTGTAATGTAACTCCATTCAAACAAATGATGAGTCTCTTATACCCTTAATACAAGGGCCTCCCACACACATGAAAACACAATTTTGTGCAATCTCGAAGGACTACTAGAGGAGGTGAAGATTCTCAACACTTATTTGTCACTCAATCCTTTTGAGGATGAATGCGTTTATATTATAGTGAGTCAGATTTTATCACGGCTAAAGTGATTGTCTCCCACTTGGGTCATTCCCTCTCACCATCCTCGTAAGGATGTACTCGGGAGGCAAGCCCTCTAAATTTCTATCATGTTCGTATTAAAGCAATAAATGAATTGAATCAAGCAGGTTGGGGAGTTTGATTCACTCAAAGAGTGAAGAGCGTATCCCTACTACTTTTTCCAATTCCAAACACTTTTAACAAATGTAAATTTTTAACCTCTTGACAAGGAGGTTTTTAGAATTGAAGTGTTTGGTTCATTTACCAACCTTTCTTTCTATCCCCAAATCAGACATGTTTGGATTTTTGATCAACTTTGAAAATTTGAGAGCATATGCCTAATGTCTTTTTTTGGAGAACAATAATAGGCTACTAAGTTAGACTAGATTTTGAGAAGTGAAATTGCCATAATTTAAACAAAATGCAAGCTTGTCAGGAAAAATACCTCTTTATGTAGCTAGCGAAGGCTAGGCACATTTTTTAGTATTTTCCCTTGCTTTTTAACTCACCTAGTGGTGATTATTCCCTCTCTATCTCCTCCAACAAGTTAGTCAACACAACCAACACAATGTGGGAAAAAAAGGAAATTGAAATAACAAAACTTAAGGATCTTTCCTAAATTTGCAAATTTATTAAAGATCCTAACAAATTTAGTGTTAATTCAATGAAGGAAACTTGTTCTTGTAAGCTTTAACAACTTCTCTTCTTCTTCTAGACTTTCCAAAATGGACAAATTGTGAAGTTCATTTGCATGTTTGGTAAGGATTCTTACCTCTTTACTCCCTTTGCAAACTCCCTGTTCTGGTTTTTGCATTTTTGGATGTTTGTTCATCTGCAAATCAGAAAATACAGAGTATTAATATTCTAATTTTAACAGGTTGCAAATTGAAAAACACAGAATGCACTACGTGTCGTTTAACAACTTATAAGTGATGCTTTACTGTAGTTTACACGACACTTTAAATTATTGCACGCATCATTCAACAAGTTATTACGCATGACTTTAAACATTAACATGCGTAAAATATATTGCAGAGGTGTGAAGATACAAGAATAAATGTGAGGTAAGAAAGCTAGCAAGCGGTGTTTGAAATGTGACAGGCGTGATTTCACTGTCTTTACGCGTGAACATTTATCTGATAGGTGGTACTTCTGTTTGCTACACGGTGAAAGAAGTACTTGTAGGTGTGTCTTCATTGTCTGTACGCGTGAACATTTATCTGATAAGCGTCGCTTTGCCTGCAAAATGCAAAATACAGCAAGAAAAGATACAGAACATGCAAATATTGATGAAAATGGAGATTAGAGGCCTAAAGCCCCATAGTGGGCACCATTTGTGTGTATATATATATAAAGTATACCTTCATGAAATTAGGTTGTAATCTATCAATTCTATGGAAATAAAAGTCTAATTTAACACAAAGAATTGACAAAATAACAATAAGCATTCCATGGCTCTCTAACTAAGCATGCTAATGAAGCTCTCAGCCTTTATCTCCATTAGTGACAGTCCTAGGATAAGATTTGATGTTTGATAATGCCTAAATCTAGCTCTCAACTCTCAAATTGCAATGCAATTCATTCAATCTTGCTCTCAAATTGCTCTATTATGCTCTCAAATTGTTCTCAAATGCTACGATCTTGAATAATTTCTCTATAGTGTAGATGCAATTGCTCATGAATGTCTGGGATTTATAATGCTCTTAAAATGTATTGTATTTATAGGATTTCCCAAGGGTAAGGGGTAAAGTTAAGTTGATCATGATTAAAACATGGTTGAGTTGAAGGCTTTCAAATGGTTTCAAATGGAGAGACCATTTAAACGTTGGTCTCAAAGGTTGGGACAAAGAGACAAATTGAGTGGTGAGGATGTTGAAGGGTTAAATGAGTGATCAAGATTGCAAAGTTTGGAGTGATCCATGTGCTTTCAATCCTTGATTCTCATTGGCTCTTTGAATTCTTGTCTCCTTTGTTGAAGGAAATTATGATTTAATCAATTCAATTAATTAATTAAATTAGCCATGTAAGAGAATAGGTTGATTTTGATTTTTGATTTAAATTATACAATTAATTGATTAAATCAATTATTTAGTTTTGATTTATCCCTTTTAGGCTTATATTTATTTAATTAATATATTTATTAATTGATCCTTTGATTTAATGTGATTTAGTCCCTTTTGATTGAATTAATCCATTTGATTCGATAAAATTGTCTTTTAATATGATTAAGTACACTTGACCAAATTTAGGTGTCTACACTTATTAATATTTGTAACAGAGAAATCTCTTAACCGAGTGGATTTAATAGTCCTATTTGTAAAACCAAGACTTATGTGACATTCCAAAAGAGTGTTTAAAGACCTCCAACAAGGCCACTCACAACAGGGTGAAGATCTTAATAGATCTGAGGTAAATCCCCTAACAGGGTCACATTTAGAAAATGTGTTTGTAATCTTTAACATAATAAATTCTTAACCGAGCGTACTTTAGAAGGGTACATTTTTATTGTGGGTTACAACCCCCACATACATTTTTCCCAAATTGGGTTTCCTCGTTAAATCTGGTGTCAACACAGTTAAATCTGGAGCTATATGAGTTAATCTGATGTTGCTAAGTTTGAACGATTGATTTACTTATATGAGATATATTGTTGTTCAAGTTATTAAGTTTATTGGTGAATTGGTTATTTACTGTATTCAGTATTACCAAGTGAATCAGAGAGTTTATTTTTAAGTGTTTAAGTTTTGAATTGTCTGATTCACCCCCCCTCTCAGTGGACCAACACAAATATGTACATAGAAAATACAACCTTACTTCTATTATAAAAAGTCACGAGAGCATCAATAATGGAAGGATTCAAAGCCACAAAATGTAGGAACACATATACAAAAAGTATAAAAAGTTCGAGGATGCATGATGAAGGATAATGTGAAGTGATGAGTAGGATCAAATAGTTATAAAAAATGAAGACTCAAACCCTAATCAAGATATAATATTGAAACATAAACAAGTGTGGATACACATCCAAATAAAATATAATATAAATATTTTTTTTAAATCCTCATTAGGAAGAAGGATAAACCCTTGGGTCAAAATTCTTGATTGTGTAGATTCACCAAGAATTTGATGGAAAAATAGTCAACATAAATATCTTTAGGCTAGCCAAATAAATTAAATTATAAACAAATAATTAACCTAGAAAAGATAATTTGGGTCTATAAATAGTAAATGCTAAGTTGAATGTTATGATAAATTTAGGAAATGCATAAATTAAATATGAGGTACTCACTTTTAGATCTAATAGAATTGCCAATATATAAATATTAGAAATTCACTTGCTATGATAAAAAAAAATAATGGTCGTTAGATTACCTTTACATTCTTGAAATTTTAAATATTGATTGGGTTGGTTTAGTTTTGCAAAGTGCAAATTTGAACTCGTTTGCTAAATTGAAACTATGATTCATCAATCTAAATTGGATAAATTATGTTGATTAGAACTTTCCCATTTTGTGCATTTACTTGAATTTGATAAGAACCAAGCGACCATTCAAACCCCCTTTGAGTATTTGTTGAATTGTGAGGTAGAATATCCCAAATAAGACCATTGGATGTACAAATTCGACGACAATAAACTAATGTCAAGAACAATAAGAAAATGTGTTGTATACTCCTAAGACATTGATGTATGTCATTTTATCTATTCCAATATAGTTACAAATGTGCTCAACATATTCTTCTCTAACTCCTTGATCAACATTAGATAATTCTTTTTGAATCAATTCTAGTCTCTAAGGGCGGGGTCCCAGAATTGAGTAGGTGATGTTTAGAATTTTTAGGACTATTTTGAAGTGGATGATCTCATAAATTTTGTGCTCCGGTTTACGTTTAATAATTTAAACTCTAAAATTTATGGAAGCTGGTGGTTTCATGGATTGTATTATTAAGCATGTTGAGAAATAAATATAAAATAATAGAAAAAAAGAAGTGGCAAAAATTGAGAAATTTGAGATGATTGACAAGTGGAAAAAAAAGCCTAAGCTGTGGGGCAATTTTTAGCCCCACACTGTTCAAATTTACAGTCCTAAAAAGTAGGGGTTGCTATTTCTAAGAAAAGATTCTAATTTGATCCAGTAGCAATTTTTTTTCCTCATAGGACCCCTTCTTCTTCAAAAATAGAAGTTTAAGCCCCCCAATAGAACCCCACCCTAAATATACTATCTTAAAGAAAAATTTGGAATAACTCAAATTTTAGTCAATTCATAATAACTAATGAAAAAATGCAACAAATGTTTGACTTTTAAGATTTAAGATTCAAATATATAGACACAAGAAGATCTAAATCAATTATACACATATAAACTTAAACTAAAACAAAACTTAATATAAACTTAAACTAAAACAAAACTTAAGAAAAAAATTTGATAATTACAAATAAATGATGATGAAATTAAACTAAACTAATTCCATTTCCTAATATGCAGTCTACTATTGTACATGGTAATGAATAAACTAAAATAATTAAATATACAAATTTGACAATGACAACCATGCCTATCTTTTAGATACTAAGTTTTGGGGTTCCCTAGAAAAGCAAGTAAAAGTTGGTAAGAAGGGCCTTCACAAAGGTCTCATTCATCTTCCCCAAAATCATTCGTTTATACCGACATTCACGCGGAGTGAAAGAATCAGATCTGGGATAATGGCAGATCCCCCACAGACACTATACATTAGTAAAAGGGAATTTAAAACCTAAATTAGCAGGCCCACCCGCCAAATAAAAAGCCACCATCTAATTCCCTATTTTCAGTGTCTATCGTCCAATAAATCAAATTGACTTTATCGCCCTATAAACTTTTTTAATTGCCTACACAATAATAAAATGGCTATTTAAATTCCAGCTACCACCCAAGGAAAAAGTATTGGGGAGAGAGAATATAGAATTTATTGGGAAAAGGAGGGGGAAAAAATCTTGTGAATAGATAAATATATAAAATGTAGATATTTATCATAATAAGAGATTTCAGAATTAAAAGGGTTTTAACATTTATGAAATCAAAGATAGTGTTTATGACATAGAAGATTTTGTTATTTTTGTTTTGTAAAATGTAAAATTTTGTTATAAACTTTGATATTGAACTCTCTTGTCTTTTCAACTTTTCCCTCTAGAAATCATTTTGAGAAGAAATTGCTATCAAATAACTTATACACTTGATCTTATTGTCTTTGTACAATGTACAATCTAAAATAAAGTGCTTTTTAGTTTCCATTACCCCCAACTATGCACACAACACATACCCTCTCTTGCTACGTCTTTTAAGTTTCCCCATCTTCTTGCTTCACACCAAAGATGATGCGAGTTAGTCTTCAACTTACAATGAGAATCTTTGATCTCTAAAGGATAATGACCTCTATTAAGTCCTCTTTGAAACAAGGGTTAAATTCTTTAATTTGATATCTTTTCTTTCTTGTAACGATCTTTTCCCATATTATCTTGTGAAACTTATATGCAATAGAATATTTTAGTTCTTTGGCGAAAAGACTTAAACTTCTATTTATTAATTGATGAAGGGGCTCTCTAATGAATTGTTTACAAGGCACAACACTTGCTAGAAACTATGCAAATGGGGTAGCAAGCTAAGTGGGCTTAACCTTGGAGGAAACTCAATGGTTAAGTGCACTTGAGTTGGAGTAGTATTGAGATGGGTGATCGCTTGAGAAGGCCCAATGCTTCACCTATATGAAATGAGTGCCAAATGTTCCATTCATCCTCATAAGAGATGGACTCTTGTGAACCACTACTCATGAAACATGGGTCAATGAGTTTGACTCAAAAGCTACACAAGTTGAATTCTGATAGCAATATTACAATGTGACTTATGTGGAAAATATCTCCCACTTATCAAGAAAGGGTGTTTTTGCAATACTAGGACAATTGAATAAAGAAAAAACTTTTTATTATAGGGTTTGATGCCTTAAGGACATTGGGGAAAATATGCTAATTTCATGTTAGTTGTTTGGCGGTACGAACAAATTCAACAAGGGAATTACTAGAAATTGGGGGTGCTCATCAACTCTTTGAATAAGAGCATGATTAAATTAGAAAGACAAAAAAGACAATGTTGATTGTCTCATAGACTATTTGTAGCCTCTTGAACTTTAACACTTATTCTCCTTTTACCATAACGTTGATTGTCTCATAGACTATTTTTAGCTTAAGTTGGCCTAGTGGTGGAGAATTTGTATTCTTGAAAGAGAGGTCACAAGTTCAAATCCCACTGAACGGTAGGGTATGTACGCCTTGCTGGAATACGGGGTAGTCCTATATTGTTGTCACCATATGTAAACCCAAAAATATATGTCTAGTATCATAGACTATAAAAAGACCTTACCTTTCCTTTCCTTTCCTTGACTTTTGAAGTTTACAACTTATTCTCCTTCTTTTACTATTATGAGAACAAACATGTTATTGGTTCATCCACAATTTGATGCATAATTTGTTCATCTACACTTTAATCCATGGTTTCCTTCTTTCACTCAAGATACAAACATTGTGAACCATAAGTCCCGGCCATGAGACCATGGCCCAAGCTTTAGTGACAACACGTGGCGTAAGTTGTGATGTCCTTCTACAATATACCCAAAAAAAAAACACAAAAAAACATTGCGATGTGGAAATTCTCCCGGGGAATATGCAAAACGCGTAGGTGCGTGCATGGTGAATAATTCCTAATTCCTAATGCAGCGGGGTATCTGCTGTGGAGATTAGATCGGACGGTCAGAATCATCCCCACACTGATAGAGGGAATGAAATGCACTGCGTTTTTATCCTTTCTAAATTAGAGACGTTAAAGAGGAGGCAGTTCCCCTGAATCTGACGGCCTAGATTTTGAGATCGGATCGGAGGCTGAGTTTGAAGAGGACACATGGGAGGCGGTGGAGGAACATGTAGAGCACTGTTGAGATTACTCACGACTGGCTGTCTGCTTTTATAAGAATTCTCGTGACACAATTACAGTGCCCATTTTTGTCTTAACTTTATTTCAGGTAAAAATGGAGGACGGCGAGTTTGATGTCATGTCAATTTGTGGGGGTGAAAGTTTCAGCCTGCATTTATTTGGGGGACAAAATTCTCACATTTTTATAACGTAATTACCGCAGATTCTCTGGACTGGTCAAATGATTGCTGGCTTGCTAGCTTCCACTTTATTATGACTGGACTTTATTTGGTATTGGAGAACAACTGAGAAGAAGCCACTGCAAATTCTGCGGGCTCTGCAGCCGCGGTTCGAACCTCCGACCTTGGTGCCCTAACAAAAGCACAGCCAAGAATTTTATGATTCCCTCACAGCCAAGAATTTTATGATTCCCAATCAATGGCATTGTTTCGGGACATGCGCAATGGAATAATTTGGACGCTGTAAGGGCGTCCAGATTGTTGTGTGGAATAAAATTTAGATTCTTCAAGGTCTGGACGTCCCGAGGACGAATCCCACTTGGTACTCTCGCAGGCGTGGTCCTCTGGTGCGCAGAAACTGACAAGCTGGAGATTTAGATCGAAAGGATATCTCAATCCCTTTACCGTTGATCAGAATTCTAATCCGTCTGTTCGGAGATTAATGCTTTGGAAGGCTTGAATTGAAGATAAGGTGGATATGGCGCGGACTCATCAGGCTCTTTATCGAGTGAGAAGCGCGGAGAGCAGCAGCCGCAGTTACGAGGAGGATGCGGCCTGCTCTGCTTTAGACAGGAAAAGTGACGACAGGTCGCGGGCTCAAGCCTCCGCCAGGTTCGTTTCACTGCCCCATTGCCTTAGATTGTGGATGAAGCAGCTCAATTTGATAGATCTAGTGCCTCCAAAGTCATCAGAGAGTAGTGGGGTGAAGGATCTGGGAGACATGGGGAGCTCTAGAAAGGGACGGGCACTGTCATTGCTCAAGTGCATTGTTCTCTGCTCTGTCAGCCTCTTGTTGCTCGTTGCTGCACTTGGTTCCACCTCCTGGACGTTGCCACCGTCTTATTATTCTCCTTCTTCGACATCCAGTATTTACAGAGGCTACAGGCGGCTCAGGTACAGATTTTATACTATATAGTTATTTGTTATGTATAATTTCCTCTTTCACGAATCTTTCTTACAATACAGTTAATTACCGGTGATGGGCCTCTTAAGTGTGACCCCAAGCATGGATTATACTTCCTGATTAGGGGTTATGCAGTGTGATCCAAAACATCAATCACAATTTATTGTGACGGACCGTAGATATGCATATTGTTGATTTTAAATTTTAGGACGTTATGGGTCACAAAGCGTGACCTGATATGCTGATTCTTTCAATCTTTCTATGCAGTTTTTGGGCAGAGTTTTATATCCTTTTAACAACTTGGTCAAAATCTTCTATGAAATATGTCTTGGATGTATGCCAATGTTTTTTTTCCCTTTTTTGGAAAGTAAAGTACCGGTTTATTCACTCTCGCCTCAGCTCTAATCCAGAAGTTTATCTCTCCCGTCAATTTTAACTGTTTTGTCCCTGTTATTTCTCTTTGATGATATGTATTTGGGGGATTCTTTCTCATAAGTTTTCCTTCTAAGCAAAAAAAAAGTAGATCAAGTTTGTTTTATTTGTGTATTTGTGAGTAGATTTATATTGATTCTATTTTTCTTTAACTGCAGGGAGCAAGTAATGGCGGATTTCTCTGACATAGGAGTACTTTCTCTCGGAATTACACATGCTAAAGAGCTCAGTCTTTGCGGCAGGGATGTAGAGGATTTCATTCCCTGCTACAATGTGACCCAGAATCTAATTCTAGGATATAGCAATGGGGAGGAGTATGACCGACATTGTTATGGTGCCTCAAGATCAAGCCAGTCTTGTTTGGTACGCCCTCCTAAGGAGTATAAAATTCCCCTCAGATGGCCTACTGGCAGGGATGTTATATGGAGTGGGAATGTCAAAATTACCAAAGAGCAGTTGCTTTCATCAGGAAGCCTTACGAAAAGGTGAGTGATGGTACACTAGTTTCTTGTCAATAGATGAATGCTGTAAACTCTGTATTCTCAGCTCATTATCTGCTCCCAAGATTCTGCATGAGGGATTGGTGGATCTATCAACCAATTACATAGAATTTATTATAAGATCTGTAAATTTTTGTCAATCTCATATATAATTTTGTTATGAACAAACAAAACATGGCTAATGCTAAAAAACCAAATGTTTAGAGACAAATCTTGATTAGGATTTTGACAAACTAGTAAGAATTAAGTCAGTTAGGAAAATGTTTCCTTCAAGCAATACCCTATTTAAAATTCTGTTGGTTTCTTGGTACTTTGGTGTGAACACTATGATGATAAATAATCATTCCTACTGGATGTAACATATTGGTATTTGGCTCGTACCCATGAGTTAGTATTTAGAGCTAGCAATTTGCTGTATTTTGCATTGGTCAGAAGGATTTCAGGGTTTGTGTAGCATCATTTGTAATTTTCTTCTACTACTAATTTTAATTCTTTTGTATATGAAGGATGACCCTATTGCGTATCAAGAATAGTTGAGTGTATCTAATAACTTTTCTTAAGCAACATGATTGCATCAAATTTTAGTATAATTATATCTCCTACATGTCGCGTTTCTATTTTTTTTTTTTATCATGTTTGCTTATATGCAAATTTAAGTTCATTTCCATACAAATGCCCATTCTAACAGGTCTCATGCGACTCACTTACATTCTTACAACTAAATCTAATGTTGGCACACCGTGTAGGTTAATGTTGCTGGAGGATAATCAAATATCTTTTCGCTCTGAAGATGCACTGGTTGTAGATGGAGTTGAAGATTATTCCCACCAAATTGCAGAGATGATTGGGCTACGTAATGAGTCCGAGTTTATTCAAGCTGGTGTAAGTGCTTGAAATTCTTTCCTCTTGTTGAGATGATTTCATGTATAGCCTCTTCTGCATTATTCTAAATAGTGCGCATATTATTCCCACCAATTTTGTTTGGCATTTGTACAGCCTTGCCAATTTCTGCCTCTTGTGTTATCTTAAAAGCCACTAGAGATGTTTTGCTTGAGTAACATATAGCCATTTAAATAAGTATTTGCACTTGTCCTGCCAGAGGTGCAGTTTCTTTAAATAGCCAAGGAAGTTTTAGAACTTATTAAAACCTGCAGGAGTCTCAAATAGCTCTTAAATTTCACAAGCTGATCATGCTTACTTGCAAGCACTTTATAATTACGTTGGACATTTTTGTAGATTATAATCTCATAACTCTCACCAATGGCCTCGCCCATTGTGGTATATCTACCATATGATACACGCATCTTGAATCTACTCAGGAATTATAGAAAATACAGGTATTTTTAAATAAATAATGCTTACTTCCATTGTGAACAAATTTAGGCTGTTAGTTCAACTCATAACATATTGCTATACCTTTGATGTTTTGAAAGTTCTTTACCCACAGTAAAGTAGTTTTCCATTTGACATAAATAAAAACAGTTTCGCTTGTGAAGGGCGCAGGGTATTGTTGTAACCTCACCTCAGTTTTGCTTAAATCTGCATATATACATAAAATGATAAATTTGCATGTTCAGCATAGTTTCATGGTTCACCATAGTTGATACTTTTTGTATAACATTCTTTTTTTGACTCTTCCCATGTATTGCAGGTTCACACTGTACTGGACATTGGTTGTGGTTTTGGTAGTTTTGGGGCTCATCTTTTTTCTAAACAGTTGTTGACCATTTGCATAGCATCTTATGAGGTCTATGGAAGTCAAGTTCAGTTAGCTCTTGAGAGGGGCCTTCCTGCAATGCTTGGATCTTTTGTTTCTAAACAACTTCCATATCCTTCATTGTCCTTTGATATGATTCACTGTGCAAGATGTGGGATTGAATGGGAGCAGAAAGGTAATGACAACTGTCTGTTTGTTTGTCTGTTTTTTGCTCTTACTATTTGATAACACGATTCACGTCCATCTCTTTGTGGGCAAAGGAACAGATGTGCCTTGAGGTTGTGTGATGCATATTTTGTTGAACTAAGACAGATTGTATTTAAACTTGTATTCAATATTTAATGCTCAAATCAAAACTTAGTTTATCATGATCATTATGCATTACAATAGAATAGATAACACGTTGGATCATTATTGTATTTGTCATTTATATGTGTGTCAATATTTGTTTTCTATTTATTTATTTTGGTACTGTGTTGAAGCAGATGGTGCTTTTCTAATTGAAGCTGATCGGGTTCTAAAGCCTGGTGGGTATTTTGTTTGGACTTCACCACTCACAAATTTGCATGGACCTATGCTCAAAACTGAAAGTCAGAGAAAGTGGGAATTCATTCTCGGATTCACTGAGAAGCTCTGCTGGATTCTGTTGTCCCAGCAAGAGGAAACTGTTGTTTGGCAAAAGACGAGTAACAGAGACTGCTATACATCTCGGTGAGGCCACTTAATTTACTCTAATTGCATATGCTTTCAGTATTTGTTTCCGACTACAATCATCTTCCCAAACCTTACGTCTCTCATTGTACAAGACACTGAAATATTGCAATTCTTTTGAGGGGCACAAAATTTCTATATAGATCGTGTCTTTGAAGCAGAGATATTTCATGAAGATGCATACTAACACACTGGCCATATGTATATTTCCCATCACAGCAAGCATGGAGGATTACCTCCAGTGTGCAGCAAAGGGCAAGATGCAGAGTCTCCTTATTATCAGCCACTTCTCTCGTGCATTGGGGGAACGCTTAGTCGCAGATGGGTGCCTATTCAAAATCAGTCCAGCTGGCCCAATCGTATGACACCTAGTTCAAATTTACTTGCAATACATGGCAAGTCTTTTTATTTTTAATCTATATCAATTGAATTCCATTTTCTGCTGGATGAGTTGGACTATGATGAACTTCTTGCTAGGTGGAAGTCTCCTGTTACTATTAATATAACATTTCAAATGTTAACATGCTGAACTGAAGGCTTTAAACAAAGTTTATACATGCTTATTTGAATGTGACTAAGAAGGCACCTTTTCACATTTCTATTTACAGGAATGCAGCCTGAAGAATTTTATCAAGATTCCCAGACATGGGTATCAGGATTGAAAAACTATTGGTCTCTACTTACCCCATTGATATTTTCTGACCATCCGAAGAGACCAGGGGAAGAGGATCCCCTACCCCCATTTAATATGATTCGGAATGTGATGGATATGAATGCTCGGTATGGAGGCTTGAATGCAGCTTTGCTGAATGCAGGAAAATCTGTCTGGGTCATGAATGTTATACCAACTAGTGGCTCAAATACGCTTCCAGTTATACTCGATCGAGGCTTTGTTGGGGTTTTGCATGATTGGTATGTAATCTTACATTGGCATAATTTGGCATATCTGTTTCCCTTATTCGTGCTTGTTTCTACTGGCTAACATAATAAGATTTCAAATTTACACTGTTGATATATGAGAACCACTAAAATTGGTCATTTGGATCCATATGATTTGCAATAAGTATAACATATATGGAAATACCCGCTACATAACTTTTCGTTATTCGTGGTAAATTTAGCAGTTGTGGTAGCAAGGTTTTGGTATGCAAATTGTTTTGGGATTAATTTTCCGATCTAACTTTATTTCTGACTTGTGAAAAAGGGAAGGAATATACTTGGCTGTATCCTCTACATCAGTTATGTGTATTTACCAAGATAGAAATCACATTCTTTGTTTGACGAACGTGTCTTTCGCTTTTCAAAAGATTTATTGGGATGGAGAAAAGTTGATGGCATATATTGAACTTGTTAGTATTTGCTAAGATAGAAATCACCATATTTTCTGTATTTACTAAGATAGGAATTACCATATTTGCTGTATTTACTAAGATAGAAATCACAATATTTGCTTGATGCCTGTGCCTTGCCTTTAGATCTTTTGGGATGGAGAAAAGTTGACTGGAGCTGTTCCTATTTAAAATATCTTAGGTTGTAGCATTTATCTTCAAAGAGATAGATAAATGAAGGCAGTAGGACGGATTTGAAGATACAACAATAATAACTTCGTTTGAGACAGCAGGAGAGATCTCAACAGAATTCCACTAAAAATTGAATACAATTTTTTTTTTAATATTGGTCTCCACATGTAACCAGAATTTTTAATTCAATAATAAGTTAGAACATAGCCATGGATGATATCAGCACCAAGGTCCCAAAATACATACATATGGCATCATGAAATTTCGCAAAAGGCATTTTCAGTGTCATAGAACTTGATACACAATGTTAGAGAAGGTCATAGAGTTGTAGGTTGCAACACAACTTTGTATGTCATTAACAAAGATGAATTACCCAAGTCATGGCAAATAACAAGGCTAGCTGTGCTTTATCATGGTCTATGAAAAATCTTGTTTGTCTTTTGATCATTTCTCTTGATTGATTACTCATTCTTATTCTAGAAATCTCTACCACCACTCTCTGCCTACTCTAGCCCTTAGCAACAAACTATTATCCTATTGAAACTGATCTTCCTTTTTTTTGAAAAAGATACATGTCCTTAAATTCTTCCTTTTATTCTCTTCTTTCACTCTCTTGTAAGTCTATGATTTTCTTTGCATCCTTTACAAGGCTACTTGGGCATCCTTCTGCATTTTGATGGTCAAGTTACAGACATTTTTCCTGGATACTACTTTCCTGAAGGTGAATAATTGATACAAGAATGTGTATCCTGCACCGGAAGCTTAAATTTATTTTTTACTGATTTCCTTCTATTTCTAGATTTCTACTATTGTCCAAGAAGAATATTGGATCCTCCTTAGCCCAAGGCTCAAGATTTTCTGTCATAGAGTTAGTAAGTCCATTTAGCATAGAAAGATATGCTTTGATCTTCTCATCCCTAATTTTTTCATTTAATTCTGGGGGGAAAAAGTCATTTTTTTCAACAAGGTTAAACTAGCTTCAGGCTTGGGACATCAGACTAACCATATACCATTTAGTTTATTTAGTGACCATCCCCTCTCCACTTGTTGCGGATTTTTTTTATAGACCTTGCACTTATTCAAAAATCAACAGATGACTCATTATCATGAAAACTCAACCAATAAACTACTATAAATTTGCCTTTTACAACAGAAGTTTCATTCCATGTTACAGATCAAAATATTTGGATATTCACTCTCTTTTTACCTTGTCTAAAACCAGTGGCTTAATTTCAAATTTTCTTTGCATAAACAACTTAGATGCTTGTCTAATAGGGTGGTATCCATAGTTCTACAAAATGGAATCTTAGATACTAAGAACTTTTAATTCGAGTCCTTGAAGCACATGGTTAGCTCTTTAAGTCAAGCTTATATATGACATTTTGACTTAAATTTATTTGAGGCCAACCTAAAATGGTCATATTTCATCTCCTAAGGTTAGTTTTCCACATAATCTACCCTTAAATTTAGCCAAAAAGATGTCGATCAGATGCTTCAGAATTCCGCATGTAGTCTGTGGTTAACAGATTAGTTTGGCCCTTTCTGGCTCAAATTTTGGGGATAGACAGATAATAAGGCCTAGTTATCAGATCTAAAATCCATATTGGTTTGGTAAAATCAATTTGGGGCCTTAATTGTTTCTTTTGAAACTTGTTCAGTGAAGTGTTATGTTTAGCATTTTCTGCAGCTTGTACAATTGAGAATGCAAGGTGTAATCAATCTTTAGTGGCCACTGCTTGACCAATATCTGGTTGACGACTCTTGATGAATTAGATTGGGTAGAGACAGCTCTGTTTTAGGCCAAAATTCTAATCAATTATTAGTGGCCACAGCTTGACCAATCTCTCATTGACGACTCTTGATGGATTAGATTCGTAGAGACAGCTGTGTTTTAGGATAAAATTCGGACAAGCTTGGGACAAGATCTTGTAACATTTAATTTATGGCTGTACCATAAGTTCTTGGAAGCAGGTGCTTGTGACATAACTTTAGTAGCATTTTGGCACTATTCATTAAAATAGGAAAGAGCCTTAAGTATCATTCTTCCTAACTCAAAAATCCTCCACATTCGTCGGGCTAAAGTTTTATACTTGAAGTAATGTAAAGGGAAAATTTAAATGGTTGGAAGCTTCCTGATTCAGGACCTGTGATGACACCTTTGATTGAATTATGGAAGACCAACAAACAGGCACCTGAAAGTTGACTGTCATGCCAAAAGGAGATAAGAAGTTTTTAAATTATATGTGGAAAACCCCTATAGACCCACAAAGACACTAAAAGTTCCAAATATGTAAATAGGAAATCAAAATATGCAGCATTTTGATTGTGTGGAGAACCCTACCTCAGTAACAAATACCCTGAAGACTCCAAAATTCTTAAAATAGTGGTATAAATAATTATGAGTGGGAAAAAAGAGAACCCCGATTTTAGTGTATCCAGAAATCTGGTCCAAGAAACAATATATAGGGAACAGCAACAGCAACAAAAAGAGCACACAATTGTCAACGTGGTCAGCAAGAATTGAGAACAGACAAGAGGTTACGTTGAAACTGAAAACCACTTCTTTGACATTGCTTCTTAAACATACCAAATAAATGGTGTGGAAGCTAGGATTTTAGTATATTAGCTACTATTTCCTTCTAAAATGGTTTGTAAATAATGCCATTTATATGTCTCCTTATTCTTATGTTATTGCTTGAATCAAAAGGAAATGACAATGGGATGTATTTTCTCAATGCCACTATATTGATATGAATATGTATGAGAAATATTTTTGTGGGGAAACAGTAGAAGATTTAATGTTATTTTAGATATGAAATAGATCTATCAAGATGATGATTGGATCTACCATTATGACCATATTATTTGAGAAAGGAAAACAGTTAATTTGTTTGATGATAAAGATTCAATATTTCTTTGATGGTTTCCTTTGTTAAAAAGCAAATGGATAGGAATGGCGATTAACATTGTAGTTGATAGCACAAGTGAGCAACCAAAGTACTGGCATAAGAAAACAGTGTACATGGTACATACTATGTAACCTAAACAAGTTGAAAAAATTAATTGAACTTGAATTCTATTGAAGTCAAGTCAAGGGAACTTTGAAATACATTGTACCATAAACAGTTTTGAAACCTGACCTTTTATTCACTAGCTTTTCTTAAATACACTATTTTTAATGTATACAATATATGAGGCTGAGATGATTACATATATCATACACTAGAGTGACAACTCTTTGTTGTCTTAGTTACCGATGCGGGCTCCAAACCGCGGGATGCTGAAGCGGGTGCTGGAGCGGATGCTCTCTGGTTGCCACCTGGAAGCGCATCCTAGGTGCCCGGATGCTTCTGGATGCTTCCCAGAAGCATCCAGAAGCATCCGGGCGCCTGGGATGCGCTTCCAG
>MU223490.1:1621149-1649076 GCA_018584345.1 Thuja plicata | reverse complement strand
AATGGATATATTATTTATTATTTTTTAGAAATTAAATTTATTTAAGGTGAATTTAATGTCGAATTTTTTTCCAATTTTTTTACCTTGTCGAACTTCATCCAAATTTCATTCTTGTCGAACTCGAACTTGAATTCGAATTCGAACCTTCATAAAATAACATAAATCCATTTGCACTCTATTTTTCATTTGATGAACATTGAATCATGAACTAAGATTTGGTTTTGTAGTTCAAATTTGCATCTCATACTATTTGAATATTTGTGTCTTTGAAGTTTTACTTTTAACTATCAAATATGAAATATCTTGAATCTTCATCAATGGTGAAGTATCATACTATTAGTATCTAGTTCTACTATCAAATGTTTTATTTTTGTATATTTCTTGCATTTCTTTGAAGTTTGCATATATACACACACACACACACACACACACGCATCCAAACGCATCCGCATCCCCCCAAAAAAAAATTTCACGCACCTGCATCCGAATCCGCACCCGAATCGGTAACTTAGTTTGTTGTTACACCTAGTTTAACCCCTTACAATTGTCAATATGGTAATACGAAAATCAGATAATATTTTACAATGGAATGTTGCCTTGCTGGAAACAAATTACCAATGAGTATTGGCCAACTTGATTGCAACACCCCATCTAACTCTTTGCAGTGTACAATATGCAAATAATGACATTAATATCATAGAATGTTTGGTGAGAGAATCTCACCTCATTGGAGACATTGAGGTTTACCAGGAGAGAGTTGTGTTATGTATCCAAAAGAGATGATAAGTTTCAAGTTGGGACACATATGCTCTCTTAGTGTTTGAACTTGTATATGACATAGAAGGCCAAGGGAGTGGGCTTCTTTTGCAGAAAGTAAAATCTCCCATCAAACCACACTTAAGTAAAACTCATTGATGATAGCAGCTATAGATCAGCATAAGGGCTGGCCTCAACCTCATTCTAGCTCATTTTGGCATATATTTTGACTACATTAGCATAGTAGCTGTCCTGCACTTTGCCCTTCATTTATTGTATTTCATTATTCTTGTAGAGTAACTGTTTTAGGTTGGAGTCAAATCTATTTTGGGATATTACAGACAGGCCTATTGGTCTGGGTTGCGACTGGTAACTGGTGACAGCTTTCTTCTTCATTCTTATCGCTTGAGAAGTGTAAGTTCCAATTCCAGGGGTTTAAATTAGCAGTGCACGGTATGTTTCAACTTGCTTTGTGCTCCTTTAGCACAAGGTTGCCATTTCTATATGACCTAGTATTGTTGAAAGCATAACATGTCACCCTGATGAGTCATGAATTGTCTTTTTTCTTTTTCTATGGTAGTTTTTGTGATGTATAGTGACTCCATAGTATGTCTTCTATGGAATGGTGATGAATAATGGAAAACTTCAATGTGAGTATGACGATGTTATTAAGTCGTGACTATATGATGGGTATGAGCTGTAAAGCCTTTTCTATGGTCATTGCTATGGTATATGTAAGCATAGAGGTTGTGAAGATATATCATTGCATGTCTGATGGTATCAGGGGTTACTATTAATGTGCTGAATTGTGTAAGCCTATTAAGGATCTCTTATATTCTTACACTGATGGTGCTTGAAAGTTGCATATTTTAGGTGTGCCTTCAGGTTCCTGTACTCCTTGAGTTATGTCATGGCCTTCATCTATATGCTTCTCATCACTTCCGAAATTTGTTTGGTGTCAGGTATTATGTATGCAATTGTGCAACTGATACCGGTTGGCTTGTTGATGATTATTCAAGAATTAATAAGGATATGGGCAATAGAAATTTCTGCAAGAGAGGTAGAAGCTGGATGCATTAGTTAGTTATTGAGCCCTGTCTCTACCCTTAGTTGGGACTTGAGATTTTTAACTTGAGAAGTTGTTTGTGTTTTAGGTGATTTAAGATAGAAGTGGATCTAGAGGCACTAGATGAGCCACTGTTGTCAGTTCTTGTGAACATCATCTGCACATGGCTGTTGTGGACTTTAGTGAATGGAAGCTATTATCCTCCCTAGCCATGCAGAAACCATTACCTGAGAGGCATACAGTTGGGGCTAATCATAGCTAAAGTCCATTTTTGCATTGCCTTAAGATGTTGAGCAAGATGATATCTTATATTTACAAACCAATGTGTTTTGGTTTTTTTTTGATGTCTTTGACGATTATGGGTGTTTAAGGCCAACTTACACGTAACTAATTATCAAGGATTCTTATCAAGAGACATGACATGTCACCTTGTAGGGGCATATTCATTGTACACATCCCTAGAACCTTATCCATTGTACTCACCTAATATTCCATAGAGAGAGCTACAAACCTCGTAGGATTTACTTGGGTGTAGTGTAGCCTAAGAGAATGAAATTTGTTGCCAAAGTTGCATGATACCCAGCCAAGCTTCAATAACTATATAATGTTTGGTGTGGCGTCTCTCGGCTAATAGTCACTTGTTTGAAATTACGAAATGGGAATTGAGTAATGGAAATTCAAAGAGTTAAAACTTCCATTTTATACCCCATTTATGTTAATTTTGATATACATAATCAAAGTGGTTCATTTATTGAGTGGACGGGTCCAACTATGCATGCAACATGTCTAGTTCATGTTGAAAATCTACCAATTAACAGGTGAGATTAGGCTTGCTATAGGCAACTATGATGTGCCTACCCTAGGCCTTTACTTATCCAATCTTCTTTGATGCTTAGAGATGCCAACATAACTATATTCTTTTAAGAATAATGGACATGAGTACCAACATACCTAACTGCATAACTGTATTTTTTAACCCACATAATATCTATGTAACTTTATACACCTATGAAAATATAAGGTGCACTAAGATGGGTCCCCTCCAACTATCAGAATCGCCGTATTTGGCAGGAATCAAAGAAAGACAGCTTTTGCTACAAGGGCCACCTATCACATTTATCTTCTACCTCTATTTACACTCTACTGTGTAGAACAAATAACAGGTTATTTGTAGTATTTCCCAGCCAATGTAGGTCAAGGTTAAACAATACACAATCAATATATATTATTCATGCAATAATTTTGCCACGAGTCTAGCTAAGCTTGCAGGGATGGGAACACAAGCATTAGATATAGCAAACCTCCTAACCTCATAACCATGTCTTCACTTTTCCATCTATCAAGTTTTTACGGTTATATAAATTAACATGAATGTTAAAATATGAAATACTTTAAAGCATGACTTAATGTAGAAGTAATTAATTATATATCTCATAGTCAACATTATTTAGCTTTGCCTTCTAAGGCACCGTGTTCTAGCAGGCATCAGGCATCTTAAAGATGCTGCTTTTGCTGATGCATTCAAGACCTGGGGCAGCACTTTTCACTTTACTAGAGATACTGCAATGTATGATTTATAAATGTAGTTTGCTTAGGGAAAGTATAATGGAAAATTTGTAGCGGCAAAAGAAACTAGAAATAAGTATTCTAAGTTCTTTTCCTCTGCATTTGTTTGTTAAAATTCAGCACATGGTATGCAGATTCTGCACCCTAGGGTTTGAACAAACTTATACTGTCTTAGCCTTCGATCAAACCTGCAGCTGGAGTGCTTTAATTTGCATGTGTGAACTTCTTTAAGTAGAAGGAAAATAAAAAAATCTGAACTTAGAAATATAGCACTTGCCGTGTGAATACTTTATTATTCCGAGTTTTGGTTCTGCACTTCTGATGTAAACTAGCGAGCACACAGGGTCGTAAATTAACTACAACTTGGGCAATCAAAAACCAAAAATAATGCATAAATTTCAAGATGCTTTTTCCTAAAGACAAGTCTAAAAATATATCACTGCACCACCTGCACAGAATAAAGCAGAAAGCTAAATTATATGTCTGCTGTCTGGCCAGCTAAAATAAAAAACATATGACTGCTATCCGTCCAGAATAAAGCAGCACTGCCCAAGAATAGGCTAAAATTAGCACTACATACAAATCATAAAGCACCTAAACTTTGAACAAAATCCGTGCCGAAACAGTAGTTTTAAAACTATAAATAGGTGCTGTTGTCTGATATTTTAGCAAATAGCTAGCATAATTAATCACTAAAACTGGGGTCCTAATTCTCCTAATGTCTATGTCACGAGAGCATCATATGAGTGATTCCTAAAAATGTCTTAATAATTCCTCTTTGTGAGGAAGTTGTTTTTTATCCACCCTAACTTTTCTCTTAGTAGTATACCATTTAAAACTTCCCTTTTGGTATTGACTCTGTCAAAATGGCTACAACATGATTATCTAAACCAAATAATGCAACAAAATCAACTCCCCCTTTTAAGAAAATTGTTTGGCAATTGAAGAGTCTCATCATGTTTAACTCTCTCTTTCTGAGGGAATCCTTTGGCAATAGAATTATCATGGTTTTCTTCAATTCTTCCTCCGTCAGTTGCATTAATGGAATTAATCAATGATTCCATTGCATGTTTAAAATTTGTCTCAATAAAAATAGGTCTCTCCTCCATCATGGCATCTTGTCAAACATGCTTGACTAGATCAGCAAGTAGCTTGTAAAGGCCACCATCTTGAACTTCTCTAGCCAAAACATCATCACTTGCTGACCATCAAACTCAGAAATACATTGCTTATTTGACAAGCATGGAACTGAAAGAAGACTTTTTGTTAAACTAGGAATATACAGACATCATATAGCTCTATAAAATCCCTTGACAGCATGTGGGAGAGAGTCCAATTTGGTAACTACACAAGTGGCTTCATTGTCCAACTCTACCTAGCTTGGATGCTCCGCTGTTCATGTACCACCCTTCACCAGAAACAATGTTAGTGGAAAGGCATGATACCATGGAGATTGTTGTCTCTAGTCTGGATGCTAACTCATCCACTTCAGCCAAAGTTTGTGCACTCCTTGCAAACTGTTGCTGCTTGGCTTTGTTCTCTGCAAGACACTAAGATGCATAGTGTTCTATCATGTAGCGCTTGAAACATTTTTTCAAGTCTTTCTTCCCTTGGTCCAAAGAATCTGATGCTTCCTTCTTGCCTTTTGACCATTCCTAGGTCCTTTCTTACTACCTTTCCTCATCTTCCCAATGAGGGCTACTTTTGTTCTAGTTGAAACAGTCTCCAATTTGGTCTTTCACTTGGATGAAATCACCTCAAAGCTTCTCACAAGTAGGGAAGGGTTTTGTGAATGAAACGTCTTGAACACACGGTTCCTAGGACGGATAATTGAAGGCTATCGGTACCAGCTCTTCATCCTTCACCAAAACCCCAATAGCCATCAGTTGATCACAAGATTAAAATTTTGTGATCTTCATAGGGGTTACTGTGTTTGTGTCACTTGTGTGTGCCATTGAGTGAGTTCTTGAGCAACATCTTCTGATAAATGTCAATATTTCGATAAAGAAAAGACCAAGGCATCAAATATCTCCTTTGCTAAATAAGCAGCATTTACAAAAACTAAAATAGGGTTTATTGTCTCATTTTCCTGTGCTCAGCAGGCAGAATTAATCACTAAAATAAGGATCTGACTTCTCCTAATTTCTGTGCCATCAGAACATCGAGTGACCCCCAAAAAATTCTGACATTGTTGGGTGACATGGGAAATACATTCTAATGTAGAGAGGAACTAAAACTTGGATTGTTGGATTTTTCCTTAAGAAATGTTCTTTTTAAAATCCGACCAGGTTATTAAAAGGGAAATTGAACCAAGAGTCAATTCAGTAAGGACACTAATTGTTTTTTTCAGTGTAACTGATAATTGTCTTTTTAAGATCTGATAGGAACTACATGTAATAAAAGGATGGTTCTCTGTTGGAGATGTAATTTATTCTCTGGGTTTTATGTTTCAGGTGTGAGGCTTTTCCTACCTACCCCAGAACATATGATATGCTTCACGCAGAAGGTTTACTGTCACAAGAACAGTATCACCAATATAAATGTGGAATGTTGGATTTGTTTGTAGAAATGGATCGGATACTTAGGCCAGAGGTAATTATTGCCCACCTTTTTCCTTTTTGTCGATTGGTTCTGAGGATGTTGTGTGTGGTTTTTTTCACTGTCTAATTTATTTGCACAGCTGGAAGGATTTGGTAAACTAGTTATATGAGTCTGATAAGGTCACATATTTCCTGCTCAAGTTAATTATTATTTTATGTCAAAATTATTCAGACTTCAGGGACTAATGCTAAATAAATTAAGGCTTTTGATGACTTGCTGGAGAACTCATGGATTGATTTGAATGATGATCACAGGGTTGGGTTGTGCTTCGTGATGAAGTTCAAAAAATTGAAGAAGCCAGATCTACTGCTGCTCAAATGCGGTGGGATGCTCGGATAGTAGAACTCGAGGATGATGATGAACATAGGTTACTTGTCTGCCAGAAACCATTTGTGAGGAAATAGCTCTGACATGCAAGTTTGGCATATGCTTTCTATCAAAGGACTCTAGTTCACTTCGGGGCACTGATGTCTCCTGTGGTCAATACTTGTTTAACCTTTTAGTAGTTCCCTGCGTGTTATCATTTGCAGCTCCATTATTTAGCTGATTAATTCAAATTCTTTCAGAAAAGTACTGAAGAGGCATAAATAGCCCCAATTCCAATAATAAAATTCAAATCTAAAATTTGTGGGCTTTGTAGCTATAGCCTATAATAACATCAAAGTGAAGTGCAAAGGACTCTGAAATTCAGAGGGCTTCAATTCTATCATGGTGATTGTAAGATTTTAGTATTTTACCTCTTCTCTGCGGTATTAAAAAAACTAGGGCTGGTATAAGAAGCTGCCAGTATGCTTCTACAGTGTTTTACATAATTTTGTCAAGCAATTGATATCGTCCATGATGTAAAGGCTAGCAAGTGTGGCATGGATGCTGTGTGCGGGCACCTTTTAATGTATCATCTGAACACTCTGGGAGTTCATACTTGTCTAAATAGGATATATGATGGCAAAAGCGGAAAAAATTCTCTTTTGGAGGAGGGTCAGTTGAGGGAAGTCCTCTTTGGTCTTAATGTTCTTCACTAAGAGAAATGGAAATTGCTGCTGGGCTATGTAAGTGATCACATTACAAGCCTGATATTCATTGATATGTAAGACCAAATTTTTTACTGTGCTGCTCCTTCAGAATGGAGGCGAGTTCTCACGTGAGACTCTGACCATGAAAAAGCAATCATGTACTTTGTCTCTCTTTAAATTTTGATTCAAAACTTTTTAGACTGTGGCTTCCTATTATTGCTCATCTTCTAGCCCCCAAAGCTTTTGGCTATTATTGTAATTTCAAAAATTAACATTTCTGTTGATCCATTCACGGATTATTATATTATTACTTTAGCATTATTCCATTCATATTTGGAGTCATTCTTTTATCTCATTTAAGTGCTGTTGGGAGTTGTATTCTCAAGATGCAACGAATAGATAGATGATTGGATCTATCGACTTCACAGCAATTTTCTATATAAGATAAACAACTAAATTTGATGATTGTCTTGGTGAATAAGATTCCCTCTTATCTGGCCTTCACGCTCTACTGCTTTCTCCCAATTTAACATTATTTTGCAGTTCAAAATTCGAGTGTAATGATTTCTCCCAAATCTCACTGTAAAAGTGGTAACCGAGTAAAATCCCAAATGGCTTGTAATGGACAATTACCTGAAATTATGTCAATTTACAATCTACAGTCAGAATGTGAAAGTAATTAATTGCTAACGTACATTGTTAGTAATTGGTTATTTGTTAAGAAAGTAGTTGATCAGATTGGTTGGATTCAGCTGTGAATCCTATTGTGTAAATGCGTATTTTTTGTAAAATGAATTTCAACAAGGATTTTGGTGTGCCCTCCGAAGTATCTTTGCATTTTGTGTCTATGATACACAGATCATTGTTAATTTATTAGGATCGTTTGTAATTATTTGATGACTCATTTGGTATCAGAGTTTCGGAAGGAGGGGAAACTTGCAAAGGAGATTGTTTGGCTGATTTGGTGACAAAAAGTTTGCAAGTTTACGAAGAAATTGCTTGTTGAATGGTGACTAACACCATCTTGCAGACGCACAAGCCTCTGTGTGCAGAGCTCGGATCTTGGGTAATATTTTTGTTTCGGAGGCCTTGGAAAGTTTGGTGACATATATTCCTGGTGGAGGATAGCTTGGAAATTTGGGGTTTATACATGAAATGTGGAAGTAGTCGCATTTTCTTTGGATGGCTCGCAGTAAATTGAAAGGTTGTGTTGAGGGTGTCGACTAAAAGAGGAGTTGGCTGAATTAGTCAGCAAGGAGAAATTGCAGTTTGCAAAGGGCAATTTTCAAATAGGTAATAGTTGAACGGTGAAAATTGCGAGCTTTTTGTGCTAAACATTGTGCATAAGATTTAGTTTAAGGTTATATGAATGAAAGAGAAGGGCAATAAAAATATTGAAGAATTTTTATTAGAAAACTTGAAAAGAGTAATGACAGATATTGTGGGATTATTTTTACTATGGGTGAAATGTTAGAAGGTGATAATTGCTAGTTTTGTATGCTAATTTTTTTTAATTGCATGGTAAAATATAATTAAAAGAGAAGGGTAACAAAAGTACGCATGATAATTTTTTTTATAAGGGGGTTATTTTAATAATTGTTGGAGGGAATACAAATCTTGTGAGTACATTAAAGAGTATTGATTCTTATTTTTAATGGGAGGTTAAGATTATATAAATGAAAGAGAAGGGTGATAATTTTTTTTTGAAGAGGATTATTTTTATATCGTTTGAAGATATTTCAAAAATCTTGTGGTACATTAAGACTAGATTCTTATTTTTAAAGGGACCAATTGTGCTTATTGAAATATATACATGCAAATTTGAAGATATTTCAAAAATCTTGTGGTACATTAAGACTATTGATTCTTATTTTTAAAGGGACCAATTGTGCTTATTGAAATATATACATGCAAATTTAATCAACATCTAAGGATTTGCGGGAAAGTGGAAATAGAGGGTGTGAAAAATAGGGTATACCAATATATTAAGTTATTAATAGAAAAACTAACCAAATTGAATGAACTTTCTTTTTTCAAATAATTAAATACTTTGAACATTTCAAGTTAGTGTTAACAATTTTTTAAAAGGGATATCACAAACCTAAATATAGGGGTTATGATCATGGAAGAGGTTTAACAATTATAGAGGTAGAGGTCCAAGTAGAAGCCATAATATTGGTAGAGGCAAAAGACATAGTATTTTCATTGAAATAAATTTAACCATTATGAGTTTTAAATGTTGGCATAAGTAGTCTTCTTATAATATTGTAGTAATGAAGATACTTTATGTTTTATTGATTTCAATTGCTCTTCAACATATGGATTCTAATGAGAATTTATTTATTTATCTAAATGAAAAACAAAATAGTTTTGTTGTATTGGAGGATAATTAATTGCACGAGGTTAAAGTAAAAAGAACAATTGAAGTAACAAATTCTAAATTTAAGGATATTTTTTGACACTTCGTTAGTTCTTGCTTTTGAAAATAATTTATTAAGTTATTTCATGGTGTTTTAAATGGTAAAATATTTTTTGGGGATAGTTCTACAACTTGGGAAATGTTTGTCTGCAATTGGGGCTTCAACTGTACTACCCTGCCCTCCCACGAGGCTTGGAGGAATTTACATTAATGGCATCCACTTCTCCTGGGGCCATAATTGGCAATAAATTCTCTACTTTTAAAGACTCTGCCAGGCATGAAAATACTCATTCCTTTTACAGTGTTCGCAACATCATTGTGGACCCCCGTACAAATGCTCCGACTGCATCTGAGGAACCAGTTAGCAACCAATCGCAAGCTGAAGATGGAGAACAACAAACAACCCAACCCAAACTGAAATCCTTCAAGCAAGCAGTGCAGAACGAGCGTAGACTAGGCACCCTATTCCTCTCAAGCGAAGCCCAAAGTGCTCCTTCTGATGAAGGAGATGGAGGTAAGGTTCTTGCCCCTCCCAAGCTTATTATTAAGCCGAATCCTCAAATGAATGTTGTCATAGAACAGAAGAAAACTAGACTTAGAGATTGTGTTATTTTCTTTGCTACTTTAGATGTATCCAAGGTCACCTCTAGAAATTTTCTCAATGATTGGTTTTAGAAAGTATGGGGGCAAAAAATGGGGTTTCATTTTTTCGTATTGCAAAATGCTCCAGAAAGATCTTTTTATTATATTTTTCTGTGATCCTAAATCACAACGAGCCATTGTTGACAAACAAATTTGGAGAGTTGGCCCCTGTGAATTTCGTGCTATCCCTTGGGCACTTGAAGTTACCCAAGATGAAGTCCTGGCTCTATCTAGCCCCAAATGGTTGATTATTGGTAACCTCCCACCTTATTTGTTGAATCTCCTTCCCCACGCACTAGAACAAGTGGGCAAGGTTCTAAGAATTGACCAATCCAACGTCCTCATCCCGAATACAGATGTCAGATTCCTCATCTCCGTCAAGCCAGGTATCGACTTACCATAAACCCTTCATTTTGATCTAGGTCTTTCTCCCATCTGTTGCCCTGTTACCTTTCTAAGTGGAGTTAATGTATGTTTTTTATGTAGGAAAGAGGGGCACAAAAATAGGACTGCCCTATTCTCAAAAGCGTGTTATCCACGGCCCTAAACTTGTTCCAATCCATGGAGACAAAATAAAAGTTTCTCCTCTTGAGAATAACTCAATTTCAAAGCCTACTTTTGCCCCATTGCAGTCCCCACAAGTGCATTTCCCCACCCCCTCTGCTTGGATGCAAGAATCTAGTAATCTTAGTGCAACACTAGATAAACTTAAAGGCCACTTTGAAGAACACCCTAATCTTCCTCAATAAAATTATGATATCCCTAATGCCCAGAGGATCTCCCAAATCTTGATGTTCTGAATTTTGGTATGATTGACAAGAATCTCAAGCCAAAACATAGAACTAAGAATGCCCAACAACTTGTTATTGGCAAGATTAGAGACAAAGCCGAGAAAAACAAGGCGAATTCACAGCCTAGATGGAAGGTCTACTTTATCCTTTCTGTCTGGTCAAAGGTTCTACCTCTGCCCTAACTTCATCCCTTGTTCTATCCTTAGAAAAGGTCGGAAATCCTAGAGATTTATCTTTGCCCTCTACCCCGTAGTAGATACTATAAGTCCTTATCAGGATAATGGATTAGGAGGGGACCCCTCACCTTCTAATGAGGGCCTTAATGATAAACTAAATGAATTCTCTGTTGTGGTTATCCCTGCCCCCCTCCCCTTCCACCCCAGCTGATTAATGTAAATATGAACCTAGGTCGAGGAGGAGAGTGTAGAAAACTATCTTGCGTAAAGGTAGAGCAAGATTGGACTCTGAGAAAAGGAAGGACCTTGAGCTGGAGGAAGGAGAGATTGGAAAAGCTCACAAGGATCCCCCTAATAATGATGAAGAAACTTTTTTCTTTTCTGCAGACACAAACTGATGCAGGAGCATCTTGGGTGTAAGAGCAATCTTGCATCACCCAAAAATATTTTCTGGTTTCTTTTCAATAAGGGCTATTTTGTGCATAGTACTATTTCTGGAAAGTACTATTTTTAGCAAGTTTTCTGTTTGAGCTCAGAATGTTCTATTTTCTTCCCTGGAGATTCACTTTGATTGTATCAGCCTGCCAGTAAAGTTTCATTGCCAGATCAAGTCTAGTTTTGTAGATATTAGATATTTTCAGTAATGGCAGCAGGGTACAGAAACTTCAAACTCAGTTTTGAAGGCTTTAGAGGCTCCAAATGAGGTCAAAAATTTGGCTAGCTAGGTAAGCCAAAGTTAGGCATTGTAGAGCACTTCGTGGCATTTTTGAAATGGGGTTACGACAACCCATCAGGTCAACGATTGATATGGTCTCCGGAAGTTGCGCTACCTGAACTTGAAAATGTTAAAGTTTCTTCAAAATTTCTTTTTGGGTTCTGAAGTTGTTTGGCATACTCTTATGTAATAAAAATGAATAATAATATCTTAGGGATGGTCGACTTCAAACTTTAGGGTTTAATTTCTAGAGTCTTCTTGGACGGTTAAAATTACCTATATATTGAAGGCCCGTAGGGTTGTCTAGGGCAGTTCCGGGTTATGCAGTTGGTTGCTCTGGCTTGTAGATTATTGTAATAAAATTCCCATGTGGCTGTGCATGTTGCATTTCTGAAGGTGCATGTTATATTTTAGAATATTGTAATTTCATTTCATGGTAGATAATAGAAAACCCATTTCCTTTCTTTGCAAATCTTGTTATTCTCGATTTTGTTGTGTGTTTGTGTTAATAAGGGGAGCACCCTTCATCACAAACAAGGGTAGAGAAAAGAACATAATCTCGCGGAAGAAAGACCCTTCAGAGTTTTTTGATGGAATTATTGTAAAGAGGAAAAGAGGCAGGCCTCCTCTCCTCAATGGAAACCCTAAACCATCCAAGACCCCATGAATTGATATTCCTCCATGCTTCAAAGGATTTTAGAAACTCATGGAAACTGACAAATAGGGTTCAATCATGATAATAAATTGTAGATCTTGGAATGTTAGAGGGCTTGAGGCCTCTGACAAGAGATATGTGGTTAAGAGACTTCTTAATCTACACAAAAATCTGGATATTCTCATGTTACAAGAGGTGAAGGCAGTAGGCTTTGCACTTGATATTGCCCTTAAATACATCTGGAAAGATGCAAATGTATTTTGTACTAAACACCTAAGAGGTAAGGGTGGGACCTCCATTCTGGTTGGACCTACTTGGAAGAATGTTGTTCAAGAATGGGGAGTCTCTCCCTACAATAGGGCAGTATGGATCAGATTCAAGACTGATGATTTGGAATTCGGTGTGTGCTCAATTTATGCACCCAATGAGCATAATGAAAGAATTGACTTATGGAAATGGATTTTAGATTTGTGTAACATTCCTTGGATCTTGGTGGGATATTTCAATATGGTTGAAAGAGCACAAGATAAAGTGGGAGGCCAAAGGTTTGAATGGAAAGGTAATGAGCCTCTTTATTGGAACAAGATAGTGAACAAACGAAGCCTATTTGAACCCTTAGCATGTAAGAAGGGGGAATATAAAGGGGTATGGTTTACTTGGTACAACTTTCAGAAATGAGATAAAAGGATATATTCCAGATTAGACAGATTCTATCTAAACAAATAGTTTTTTAGCTGTCCTCCTTATCCTAATGATAATTGTGTTAAAGTATTTCCTTTCACACTCTCTGACCATCATCCTATCTTCACCTCTGTGCAATTTATTAGTGGCCAGGGTAACATGATAAATAAGAAACAAAGGTATGCCCTAAATACTTCTCTCCTTAAGGATGAAGATGTGCAAGCAGCGATCAAGATCATAGCTTGGTATAATAATTAGATTGCTCATCATGAATCTGATGTTGCTAGATGGACCCAAACCACAGAGTCCTGGAAAATTATGCTTAGGGCTGTAGGAAAGAAAAGGGATAAGGATTTGTGAGGCCTCACCCCGAGCCCATCGTAGCTTTCCAGATTTTTGCTTATGGTAGACTTAACACATGAAACATTATATTTTGATGCACTTTGGATTTTATGCTTTATATCGTGGATTGATCATTTTGGATGTTGGATACATGTTACTTTATGATGCACATGATGAACTATATTATGTTTCTATTATAGATCTTTCATTATGAGACATTTGGTTTGGGAAAATATTATGATTATGTGACGGATCAATGATGATATGAGAATTATTAGAAATTGACATTTAATTGAGCTATCATGCAATGTGAATCTTACCTTATGTTATATGCTTAAATGAAACTATTATTGCTTATGACCTTAGGTGATAAAATTTAGTATGTAGATGTTTCCTTAAGGTTTTGAATATTATTTATTTCGTTATGAAACATATTTTATCTCCTTGGACTATTGATATTTGGATTCAGTGTGCAGGTATGAGACCATGGTATTAAATCCGAGGAACCAAACATAGGTATATGTGAACTCAGTTTAAGCCAAGGTTGTGTCTAATGAGAGACAAGACCTCGTTGTATCGTGATTTAATTTGTAAACAAAAATGTTTGATTGTTTGAATTTAATTCATAAACATTATTTTCATACTTAATTCTTTGTGCTTTATGCTCAAGTGGATATGCCATGTGTCTAGTGATGTGTAAGTGTTTGTATGTGTCACTTGACACTTGTGTATGTACTTAGGACAATGACATGTCCACTTGGAGATTGGGTGCCCACCTACCTAGGTTAGTACCAAAGTAGATCCCATGCATATTCCTTGATTAGGGAGTTGGAGGTGTGGTCACTTCAATTGAATTTCGTGAGTATGCTTTAAGTGGGATTTTGGAGGGTTAGAAAAGTGCCTAGGGGTGGGTTAGGGTCATTTTTAGGTAGCCCACTTGTTTTTGATTAAGGTAGAACCAGGTTTTGAAAGGACCCCGAAACCTGTTACAATAGATTGCTAGAGATAAGCATCATTAGCCCATACAAACATAGATATCCTGCTATGAACAAAAAGTAGGACCCCGACGAACACCCAAAACCCAAAAAAAGGAAAATAAAAAACTGCCAAAAAACGCACAGTTTCCAGCACAACTTCAGATAAAAAACTACATCATAATTTCATAGGCTTCCTCAGCCTCTTTCTACATTTATTCCATTTTGTCAATGGACTCCTTCAGCACTTTCATCTCTTTTGGAATCTTTGGAACTTTTCTTTTAATGCCACTTTGGGTTCTAGTCCCCGGGCCCGAGCTCCCTGCTTTGTCATCTATAGTAATTGTGGTATTTTCCAGCAGACTACTCTCCAAATAAGAATATAATGCTTTGAGGTTTTGAACAAAAACTTGAAGCCCTACATTACTATGCTTGAGAATGATACTTATCATGTGCTCATTGTGGCTGATTTTCTTTTTCATATCTTTCAGCTTTTCTTCCACAAGAGCGTTGACTCTAGCAGTGATCTCCTCATTGTTGTTGTTGTTTTTAACCTTAATCAGCAGGTCCTTCTACATTTCTTCCAGCTTGGTTTTGAAGGGCTCCATAGCTTCCTACATTTCATTCAGGTGCTGCTTCATGGTCTTCATTTCCTCACTAAGCCGATTCTCCATGCTTGCCTCGTGATCCTCCTTGCTCTTTGGAATTCTATCATCAATATCAAACCCTACTATAGTTTTGTGATTAGGGTCTGTTCTCTATTTTTTCTTTTTCCTGTTTCCAGCCTTCAAGTTCAACTGCTCTATCTTCTCCTCATTATCCTTACCATCATTCATTTCCTCATTATTATCCTCCTTGTTAATCTCCCTCTTTTTCTTCTTCATCTTTTTCCACCTCTTGATTGCCGACTTCATTTCCCCTGTTCTCATCATCATCATTCATGGGCGTATCCTCCTCATTTATCTTGGTTTCCTCCTTGCTCACCTGTTCATCTTTATCATTCACCAGAGCCTCCTCATTAATCTCTTGATCTTCCTCTTCAATCACGGGTGTTTCCTCCTTCTCCTCTTCCTGAATCTCTTCTTTGTTACCCTGATTGTCAAGGGTTTGGTCTTCAATCTCCTCTTGCCTTTCCAGATTCACCTTTTTTTTGGTCCTTACCCTTTTCTTTGGGTTCTCTTTTATACTATCCAGCTTAACTTTCTTAGCATTCCCTTTTACCATTTTGGGAATGGGTTCCAGGATTTGATTTCTAGCATATTCTGAAATTAACAGAATAAGCCCTTGATGAAGCACCGGGTTGCTCATTTTTTTCCTATGCTCCATGACACTATTATTCAGCGAGCTCAGAAGATAGAAGGGAAATGACACCTTTTTGTTATGCCTAAAATGGTTTGCAAGAACAAAATGAAGGTTGTAAATTTTGGAGTAGCGACCATCTAGGGTGCAATACTCGATCGTCATAGTCAAAATGTTACCCTAGTGACTCTTAATTTTGTTAATCCACATAATCCCCCATCCCTTTGCTCAAAAGGGCTTCTTCTTCTTCAGTTTTTGGGAAGATTTTGAAGGATTGAGTCCCAATCCGCTTGTTGTCCCTGTAAAACTTCATGCCTTCGTAGGAAAGGTCTTTAATTTCTGAGATTATGCTCATAGTCAGAGTAAAAGACTTTCCCCACATATTCACCTTTTCGTTCTTCCAGCCGTCTGCAAATTTTTTAGTTATTTCTTTGTCCCATCCATGAAGCTTCTCCAAATACTGGGTCACACCACCCTTCTTCAGCCTCTTCTAGACTTTTTTCTTTTGTTTCCACTTCGTACAGTCCACCAGCTCCTCCCTCTTCAGACCACCCCCCATAATATTCAAAGATTTCTAAACTTTTAGGGCCCGTTTGGGTACTGGAATACCATATCCTGGATATGGTCAATTCAGGAAGATGCTTATCCTCAAAATGAAATCTGGAATATGGTCTTACCCGTTTGGTTCACCCGGAAGATGAATGAGAAGATGCATAAGGAATTTTAATTCTTTATTTTTTAATTTCTTTGAATATGATGTGTATACATGTGTGTATATATACACACATGCACACATGTGTATATATACATACATACATGTGAATATATACACACATATGTATACGTGTGTATATACACACATGTATACACATATACACACATACACACATATACACACATTTGTGTACATATACACACATACTGTTAGAGTAATAGTCATTTTGGGTTATTAATTAAATCATTTTGATCTAATTACTAACTCACCTATTCACTCTAGTTGCTTAAGCCAACCTTAGGGTTTTCCTTTTTAGGGTTTCGTGATTTCTTTTTAAGGATTCACCTCTTTGTATTTCACAACGCAGTTTATCATATTGTAACATTGTTCATAATAGAGATTGTCCTTTTTGATGTGCATATGATGCCTCTGACCTTTTGGCCTCCATGGATTTTTCTTGCTTTTTGTTCTTTGCTTCTTTCATGTGACAGGGTTATGCATGCAGGTGTTCTTGGGAGATTAGGTTTCTACCTATTCTAACATGGTATTAGAGCCTTCCTGCGGCTCTTTGTTCGTGTTTTGTTGAAGTGTTTCAGAAGCAGGAGGTTCTCTGTAGGATGATATTTTTTGTTTCTAAAAGTTTTTTTTGGTGCATTTTGGGCTCAAACGGACATCACCATTGAGCTCAGAGCACCCAAAAACCCTAGAATCCATATAAAACTTGTCCATTTTGGACAACGTGGTTCTGAGACAATTTTTTTTTGGTTTCCAGTGCCGTACGGGCACAAAAACTGAGAAAAAACTCATTTTTAATGGTTTTTTTGTTTTAATTAGACGCGGCCAGTGTTAATTGCATCGCACTGTCGCCGCACCACCGCGGCCCAGCCAGCGCCCGACCCCTGCCGGCTGCGCCTCTCACTGGCCCTGCGGGCTCCGCCGGCACCTCCGGCCCCCGCCACCGATTGCGGCTCCGCCCTCCTCCGCAGGCCCATTGCCACCCGACTCCGCCGGCCCCGCTCCGCTCTACCGGCACCACCGCCCAACGAGTTTTTAAGCCCCACGGGCCCTTTTACCACCAGCGGCGATCACATGAGTGACCGGGAGCTCCGCTCCAGCCCCTGCGCGTGCCATGCGCCCAGGGGCTAGGTTTTTTTCAGCCCCAGGGGCTTAAAACTTTCTTTTGGAGCCCTTTTGACCCCCCCTCACTGTTTTTGCTCTATTTGGAGCATACGGAGGTCTTTTTCTAACTTATCTATATCGTCGGAAAGCTCTTTCCGATAATGGAGGTTGGGATTTTTGGATTCTGCTATTTTGACAGTGTTTTTTTCTTTCAAAGTCCGATGTCTGTTTTTGCCTTCCGGGAGCCATATCTTGCTCATCCGGACTTTGTTTTTGGCAAACCAGATATCGTCGGAAAGCTGGTTCAGTGAGTTTTTCAGTGACATGGGTCTTTTATCAGGATTCTGTTCCATGTTCTTTCTCCTCTGATTTTTTCACTTTCACACTTTGGCAGATTACTTGGGTTCTATAGGTCCTGGGATCTCTTCTTCTGTTCTTTTGGCTCACTCTTCTTTCTGACTTTCTGAGCATTGTATGCTTCTCTTCTATAGCATTATTTTTTCTGTAAATGCACTAAGATAAAGTGCCTACTTCTGCATATCTGGGATCTTGAACATCTTGTGTTTGTTTGTACTCGCACTCAGTTATAAAGTGCCATGGGGGGTTATGATGTTTTGCCTTATGTGCTCATCCACCTTTGTTAAGTGAGTGTACCTTCCATGAAATTAGCCCATCCTGTGTGTCCATGACACCGCCCTTTATCCTATGCTTGTACTTTTGTTGCACTGTTGGTGTTCTTGATTCTTCTTCCTGCAGTTGTTTCTGACATTACATTTCAGTGTTCCTATCACCCCTCTCCCTGTTCAACATTATGGGGGGGTTCACCTCTTTGTACTATTGCTTCCTTGGTTTGATTGAGTGATCTACGTATTCAATTTTTGTTCCTATGTACTAGGCGGATGCAGTGGCTAGGCACCTATGCATTTCGGTGAGATGGATCATCTACTATATAGACACTCGTTCATTCCTCCTTTTGGAGGTCACCTCTTCGATTGATCAGCTCTTCAGACTTTTTCTTCTCTACCTGGTCATGCACTATTTCAGTGGGGGTTCCATCAATTACTTCTGACAGTGTTTGCAGCTTCATGCTTCGGAGATGCTTTACATGCTCTTTCTTGTTCCTTTCTTTGGGACTTTCCCTAGATTGAAGGCTTTTTTTCCTTCATCTAGTTCATCTCTTTTTGGGGTAGAGTTTTTCCCACTGGGTTTTCCCTATTTCCCCGCTTTACAGAGATTTCTTGTACTTGGGTACCTGATCAGGCCTTTGTTGTCGGGACCCTTCTTTCCTGCTTTCTGTAGTAATCTCCTAGGTTTTGCTTCTCCCTAAGCTTATCTTAAGGGGGGTGTTAGAGTAATAGTCATTTTGGGTTATTAATTAAATCATTTTGATCTAATTACTAACTCACCTATTCACTCTAGTTTCTTAAGCCAACCTTAGGGTTTCCCTTTTTAGGGTTTCATGATTCCTGTTTAAGGATTCACCTCTTTGTATTTCACAACGCATTTTATCATATTGTAACATTATTCATAATAGAGATTGTTCTTTTTGATGTGCATATGATGCCTCTGGCCTTTTGGCCTCCATAAATTTTTCTTGCTTTCTGTTCTTTGCTTCTTCCATGTGACAGGGTTATGCATGCAGATGTTCTTGGGAGATTAGGTTTCTACCTATTCTAACACATACAAGTGTGTATCCATGTATACACATACACACATGTGTATATATATACACACATACACATGTGTATATACACATATACACACATTTATGTATATATACACATATATGCACATGTGTGTATATACACACACATATACACACCATACACATACACATACAAGTGTGTATCCATGTATACACATATACACACATGTGTATATACACACACACATTTGTGTATATATACACACATATACACATGTGTGCATATACACACATATACACACACCATACATGTGTGTATATATACACATATATACACACATACATGTATGTATATATACACACATGTATATATACACACATGTGTATATACACATGCATATATACACACATGTGTATATACACATGTATATATATACATCCTTATAGCAATATAATATACGTCTTTATAGTCATGGATCCCACGAAATATTAAATTTGGTTTTCTAAAAATTGGAATTCCCATTCCACTTATTTTGAAATTCCAATTCCACCTATTTAGGTGGAAGATGATATTCCCATTTTGGGGGCAAAATGAGAATTTCAGAATTCCAATTCCATTTTTTTCCAAGGACCCAAACATGGAATTTGACATTATCCAGAATTAGATAATGCCAATTCCTGTTATATTCCAGGAAACAAACGGGCCCTCAGAGAGTGAATAGGCTGGAATGCAAGACACTAAAACGCAAGACTGTTATGATTTTTCTATTTCAAAATGCTCGCTAAAACCCACAAATTGTGTGAAGTCACATTCTTCATGAATCTTGTATCCCTCGACTGATAGCTATCATGACACTTAATCTTAAGTGATCTTCTCATCATTAATTATGTTTATTAATTGAGCCTTCAATATGGTTAATCTTATCATACCTGATAAGACATAAAATCTCCATATTGAGATCTGCTTCCCCTCTCCACGTTTGGATGATGTCAATTTTAGCCCCCACATTAGCTAAGCTATCCGCTGGCTTATTTCCTTCCCTAAAAACATGGGTTATGTGACTTTCTTTAAAAAGGAGCATTAAAGATTTGATTTTATCAATTATGTGGCTAATTGTCTAGGAAGCCTTATTTTTACCCTTAATACAATTTATTATGTTTAGAGAGTCTCCCTCCAACCAAAAATTTGAATAACCCATTTATTTAGCCATCATGACAACTTGAAGGGTTGCCATCGCTTCGGCAACATGATTAGTCTAAACTCTCAGAGGGGCAGCAACAGCTCCCAGACAATTTCCAATAGTCTCTTATTATGCCTCCCACTCCAGCTCTTCCCAGATTCCCTTTAGTTGCCCCATCAAAATTACCTTTGACCCAGCCAATCGAAGGAGCAGCCCATCTTGTGTTTTCCCTTAAATTTAAATCCTTGTCTTTCTGCCCCTGATTATTCCTGTTAAGAATATCATTTAAAATCTAAGTGTTCTTACAAGGGGAGTCTCTAGGAAGATAACCTTTGAAATTTTCCAGCAAAATTCTGCAAATGCTATTGGCCACAATTTCATAGGATGAGATTTTTTCTCTGAATATTCTTTTATTTCTCTCCTTCCAGATTCTCCAAGTGAAGTGAGGAAGAAACAACCTCCAAAGGTCTTTGGCTTCTTTACCATTAAGGGGGAAATGCCACTGTTTTACCATATCCTAGAAATTATTTAGTTTCACCCAATCCAGATTGAAGTAATTGAAAACAGAGTTCCACACCTTGCAAGTATAAGTACAATGGATTATAATATGGTTACAATTTTCAGCTTCAGAACAACAAAAAATACATCTGTTAGGCATACTAAATCCCCTTTTACAAAGATTGTCCACAGTAAGAATTTTGTTTTGAACAAGGAGCCAGAAAAACATGTTAATTTTAGGTATTAGATTATTGTTCCATACCTGATAACTATTAGGGTGATCTTCCTTGGAGAAGAGAAGGGAAAAAGTGAATGAGACCAAAAATTTTCCATTAGCCTCCGGACCCCAAATCAAAGAGTCTTGTTCATTTTCTCTTAAAAACTAAGGATTAAGATGCTTATTGACTAAATTGAGGGTTTCATCAAAGGAGCTAAGGTACACCCATTTCTCATTGATCCGGTAATCAGAAACCTTTTCCCCAACTATAACTTTACAGTCCAGAATCGCTGGCATCCATTCCTGCTTCTCACTAAGAGCTTCTTCCTTCAGCCAGTTATCATTCCAGAAGTTTATCTTCCTGCCATTTCCCAGCTTCCTCCTCATCCATTTTCTAATCAGGTCCCTTCCTTTCCTAATGCCATTCCAAATGAAAGAACCTTTGATATCCAAAGGGTTCCTTAGCATATCCTCCAAAGAGTTCAGATGGTATTTTCTCTTGATAATGGCATTCCATTCCTTCTCCTCTTTAAAGATTCTCCAGCACTCTTTAGCCAGAAAAGTCTAATTAGTATTTTTTTATGCTTCTGGTACCAAGCCCTCCAAAATTCTTAGGTTTACACACCACCTCCCAGTCAACAAGACTTAACCTCTTCTTCTCTTTAACTCCAGACCAGAGAAATATTTTCTGAATTTTATCAATCAAGTTTGCAAACTTCTAAGGAATTTTAAAGAGACTGAGCGCATAGACTGGAAGATTTTGGAGAGTAGATTTCAGAAGCTGAACTTTTCCAGCTTGACTAAGAGTAGCTCCTTTCCATCCTGCCAGCTTTTTGTGAAAACGGTCAAGGATACCATTCCAGAAAGAATCATCCAGTTTATGAAATAAAGGGAGACCCAGATAGGTAGAGGGAAAATTCCCTATCATGCACCTCAAAATGGTAAAAATCTTCCTTTGTCTTTCATCAGGAGTGTTGCAGAAGAAAAGGGAACTCTTCTCCTAGTTAATAGATTGACCAGGAGCATTAGTATAAGTATTCAAAGCCTTTTTCATGTTCCTTGCTTCCTTAACAGAGGCTTCCCCCATCATGATAGTGTCATCCACAAATTGTTCATGAGAACATTTTTGCAAATCAGAGGAGGGTAGGAGACCATAAATCTGACCTATCATAACCGTACTATTAATGTATCTCCCAAGGCTTTCCACCATTATGGAAAAGAGAATGGGGGAGATTGGATCACCTGTCTCAAACCTCTTGTGGGATGGAAGAAAATGGAAGATCCCCCATTAACAAGCACAAAAGAAGTCACAGTAGACACCAATTGCATTATTATTCTTATCACATCTTTATCAAAGCCAAAAGAGCTAAGGATATTTGACAGAAAGACCAATCCACTCTGTCATAGGCTTTTTACAAGTCCAATTTCATCAAAAATCTTTGTTTTTTTGAGACATGAAGAGAATGAATATTCTCATGCACCACCATAATAGAGTCCAGGGTCTATCTTCCAAGAACAAACCCATTCTGTTGAGGAGAGATTAGATTAGGCAATAATCTCAAAAGTCTAGTAGTAATAACCTTCAAAATTATTTTGTATATGGAGTTGCATAGAATTATTGGTCTAAAGCCATCAATCGTATCAGCTCCATGTTTTTTAGGAATGAGAGCTATAAAAGTTGAATTAAGTTCCTTAAGGATAGATTTAGTTCCAAATAACTCTATAACTGCTAAACATACATTTTTCCCAATTATGCTCCAGAATTGCTGGAAGAAAAACATCTGAAACCCATCAGGACCTGGAGATTTCTCTCCTTTAAAGGAAAAGAAAGCCTTCTTGATTTCAGTGTCCAAGGGAATAAATTTTAGGAGAACATTAGAAGAATGATCCATTTTAAAAGGAATCGAGGAAAGTAATTTCCTTTGGTCTTCTAAGTTAAGACTTTGATCTTTAGATAATAAGGTTGCAAAGTACCCCATCATTTCTTCCCTTATTTCTTCTTCTTTAGTAATTTTACCTTTGGTTGCAGACAAGGAATGGATTATGTTTATTTCCTTTTGTTTAAGAGTAGTAAGATGAAAAAAATTGGTATTCTTATCTCCTGCTTTCAACCAAAGAGATCTGGATCTCTGCCTCCAAAAAGTCTCATCTTTAGCAATAATATTGTGAAAGTCCGCAAGGACAACATTCTCTTGAGTTCTCAGATTTTTCAATTAGGCCATTCCTTTGAATTTCTTCCTGAATTTCTTTCAGATCCATTTGGATTTTATTTTTGGATTGGAAGATGTCACCATGGACATTCTTGTTCCAACATTTGACATTAGCTTTCACATTAGCTAGTTTCTTAACCACTTTGACCATTGTTGTTCCTTCCACCTTAATATTCCACCAATCCCTAATTTTATTTTTTAGATCATGGTGATCTAGCCACATCTTCTCAAATCTAAAGGGAGCATTTATTTTTCCAGTGAAAGGAAGAACATTAAAGGATATGGAAAAATGTTCTGAACCAATTCTAGTGAGGGATGAGAGGGCACAAGAGAACTTAGTGTACCATTCCAGATTGATCAGCACCCTGTCAAGCTTAACTTGAATAAGATCAGCTCCCACCCTACAATTAGACCAAGTATAGTTAATCCCTTCCAGATCAAAATCCAACAATCCTTCATTCATAATAAAGTCCATCAAATCAAATCTACTTTCCACTTGAGATAGGTTTCCTCCCATTTTATCTTCCTGCATTAAGGGAGTATTAAAGTCTCACATTATAGGAAAGTTTTTCTCCTGACTAACTTCCATATGATCGTGCAACTTCTTACAGAGCTTAAGTCTTCCAAATTTAGTGTTGGGAGCATAAACATTGATAAGGATCCAAGAGAAATTATCCTTTAAGCTCCAGAATTTGACAAGGAAATTTTTGTCCTCTTCTAGGAGCTGACAGTCAAAGAAAGATTGATTCCAGAAGATAGCCAATCCTCCAGAAGCCCCTTCAAAACTACTACCAAAAAATTTCCCATTTTTAATAGCTTCAAGTTCTCTATTTTATCTTTGATCATCTTACTTTCTTGAATCAAAAGAATATCAGGTTTAGAATCTCTAACTAAATTCCTAACAACATCTTGCTTGTGAGGACCATTGAGTCCTGGAATGTTCCATGAAATAATCTTCATTTAAGGATTGGGGAACAAAATCGATGGATAGTGATTTGTTTTCCATCAGCAATATTCTATTTTGCTTCCTCTTCCCTTTGATTTTTCTCTGATCTTCTACCTTTTTCTAGTTTTGGATTTCTTATGTCTGCTTTCTGTTGTCTTGTCAAGACTCCTGGTTTTTGGCCTCCATTCTTCTTTATTGATTTCCCCATTGAGGAGCTCTCAGCTTTCTTTCATGAGCTAGAGTTCATTTTATAAATAGAGTGGTTTCCTTCAAGGGATTTTGGACCTTTTTTACCTGATCCCTTCTTTGAGTATCCCACAGTTCACCAAGAGTTTTCCTCTGCATCTTCCTCTTTCTTCTTTTTTTGTTTATCATTCTGATTTTGATCAGCTGGGGAGTCTATTTTCCTTCCCCTGGTTGAATCAGTCTCCTTCTCCTGTTTTACCTCTGACCTTTGTTTTGTTTTATTTTTTGTTTCTTCCAGAGACTCCTCTTCATCAGAATACCTTTCTTTTTCTTCTCCTTTAGAAGGATTCACATTTTCTTCTATCCTTGGTTCATTCTACTTTATTTCTTCTGTGATAAGTTCCCCTCTTTCTTTTGCTACTATATTCTGGCTTGTGAACTCAGTTGTCCTTTCTTCGGGAACTTGCATCAAAACTTCTTGGACAACTTCCCCTTTTTGCTCCTTCTGATTATTCTCATTTATTTTTTCATTCATGTTTTCTTCCATCTAATCCCTATTTTCTTCGAGCATTTTGGGGATGACATTTGTTTCCTCTATTTTTATTTTCCATTCTATTCTCCGTCCTTTGTTTAGATCCTGGTCCTTCTTTTCCTTTTGAGGCTTCTGGGGGCAATGTTTAGCCTAGTGACCAGATTTCTTACATATAAAGCATACAAAAGGCATCGATTCATATTCAATCTCTTGATTCCATGACCCTAGTTTCAATTTCAAGGTTATTACCTAAGGAAGATCTACATTCTACTGAATGTTAACACAAATCCTTGCGTATACTTGTCTTGTTCTAGCTTCTGTCATTGGATCTATAGATAGAAGTTCCCCAAAAGCTCCTGCTATAGCGATTAGAGTCTCTTCATGCCAATATTCTAGAGGCATCCTAGGAAGACGAACCCAAACCAGTTCTACTGTAAAGAAGCTATCATTATAGTCGAGGCTGGTCATCCATTTTTGCAGAGATAAGGAGTATTTTCCCATCATCCAAGGACCCCCACACAGAACTTTTGAAAGGTCTTCCCCATTTGAGAATTCAAAGGAGAAAACACCTTTAGGCATAGCTGCTACATCAACTTGACCTTTCAGCCTCCATTTCTTATCCACAAAGGATCTAACTAGATCTATGTTCGGTCTTGGATCCAAAAATTTGCCTACCAAAGTAGAAGCCATGATAGAAACCGTGTGGTCCACTAACTGATCTGGTATATCAATACCAAACTCTCCTTTTAGTGGGTTTGTTAAGATATTCACTTTGGGGAATAAGGACTTACCCGAGGGTTTTATACCAAAGAGACCCACCCATTTCTCTTTCCCCAGATTAACAGAGAGACCATGCAACTTACCTTGAAATGATTCTCCCCCAACATTCAAATCTTTTGGTTTTTTCACCTCTGGTCCCATTTCTGACCCATTATCTCCACTCGACAGTACCACCGTAGATCCTCCAGATTTTTCCACTGATTTAACAACAGTCTCTACACCTTCTTTTGTAGATCCTGCAGTAGATCCATCAGCTCCCATCTTACCTCCAGTTTCAAAATTTAAATTTCTTTCTCCCGCCTTTTCTCCTCCTCCCTCCCCGCTCATGCTCCATGATAGACCTTTAGTTTAATTTCATCTTAGGTAGCCCACTTGTTATACCTATGGGTAAGGGTCATTTTTAACCCTAGGATAACCCTTGGTTGACTAGGAGACCCTTCCAAAATTTGGATTTTCAAGATGGACAAAAATTAACTTTTGGAAGCATGATCTTGGATAGACCACCCTTCCATTTAGGTGCAAAGAATTTGCCTAACTTTTTGAGTTTCTCTTTTTGGATCTATTTTTAGAAAGATGTAAGAGGCTTAGGGTAGAAAAACCAATGAGAGGATTTCCTTTTCCCCATGAGTTTCTAGTGGCCTTTTTAGTGGTGACTCTCCATGTTGGAGAGTTTGAACACCCACTATCTAACTTAGAGACTTGACTAGAATTGGTGAAGCTTGGAAAGGAGGACTTAGGCTTTAAGGGAGCTCTTCAAAAAATCTCTTTCCATAAGCTTGGACTTAGGTTGGTGGACCTCATGCATTTTACTCCTTGTTTCTTTTATGTTGTAATATAAAATGAATGTAGCATGCTAGTATGTTTGACGATTGATGTTATGAATGTCTTTTGTTTTGCTACAATGTTGTTTTGTGAAGAGTATTCTTGCAATGTTTCTTTGCTTGTTGTTGTGTATGGGAGTCTCAAGGTCCACTCACCCTTGGGAGGAAAGAGTATCCTTGGGGGTGAAGGAGTATGATAGCCCATGGGTGTAGAGTCTCTCCTCAAGGAGTAGAGGGAGAAATCATGGAGTATGGGATCCATGAAGACATCCCTTGTTGTTTTATTGGGGGTCATAAGTGTGTTTTTTTTGGATTGAAGCCATGGGGGTCATAAGAGTGTATGAGATTAGGAGAAATATGTTAAGGAAATGATCTTGTAAGCCTTGTGATGGCATTGTTTTTACTTTTGGGTTTGGCCTTCTCCCTATTGGGTACTTGGTCCCCTTCACCCCATTTTAGGGTCCTTGTGTGACCCTTTGTGAATGCCTTGGTTGGGAGTATCGTGCGAGGTTGTATTTTTTATTTATTTTTGTTTTTTTAGTGTGTATGTAACCCACCTTTGTTTGGTTCCCCAAGCTCGGGGGTGGCCTCTTAGAGGTCTAGGCTGGGAGGTGAGCTTCCCATGGAATCCTAGTTTGTTTCTTATTATTGCAGATTTCTTTTGAAGATTGTTAAAATTCATAGTTGAAGGCAAGAAGGTGGAGAAATCATTAGTTCATGACTATTGTAATAAGCCTTGAAGGCTGAAAGTCTCTTGTGTTATGACAAAGCATAAAATTATTGTTCCTTTTAAAGGCATTGTAATAGTATGATAATATCATCTTAGAAAGTTCAAAATAAAGATGTTTGCAAAGTGCTGATTGTAACAACCTATTGAGTTAATGATAGAAAAGCTTTTGTATATCCATGTTTGGAAATTTTAAATGCTCAAAAAGAAAGGATAGTGAAAATGTTCTCATATGAATATATATTGCAGATTATGTCTTTAAAAAAAAGGCGGAACCATTGGAGATTTTAATTTGATATGTTTCAAAGCAGATGTAAGAGGAATATAGTAAAAATAAAGATATTTTGCTCCTATTTTTATTGCATATCTCATTAGAAAGATTTCTTTAGTACAAAAAAATAATAATATAAAACCAGCTATGCATGAGAGATATACTCTACTTTTATGGACTCATACATCTAACTCTTTTGCCTCCTAGACTTGTTTAAATACCCTTTAGCTAAATATGTTATTTATGTGATTTCTACTTATGTTTACATGTAAATTTTAGAAAATATGATATCAAGAAGTAATATATTGGAAACTCTTTACATTCTGTTATTTTTCAGCAGAGTAACTTGAACAACATTTATGCATTATATATATATATATATA
>MU223490.1:1575311-1621025 GCA_018584345.1 Thuja plicata | reverse complement strand
ATCGAAAGTCCTCGAATATGATAATTCCACTCAATTACTTTCGATAGAAAGTAGTTTCGATCAAAACTAATTAGTTTCGATCGAAATTAGTTTCTATCGAAAGTAGTTTCTATCAAAACCCTCTGATTAGAGGCCATTTGTAGAGGCTAATAGAAATTTGCAGTATTCATGGCTTCGAGGCTCAAGCGTGGGGCTCAAATGGAAGAATAGGGAGACATCCTTTTGCATCACACAAGTACTCTGAACAATCTTTCTAACAAATATAGATTTCACAATTTTTGAATTAATTAGGTCTATGTTTTTTGACATGCATCGAATGTAGGTTTTTTTATCAAATATAAACCTCCAAGTTTGACGTTCAATGAAAAATAGTAGAAAAGAGATTTTTTTTTTTGAAAAATAACAGTGCCCTCCAGCTTTGAGTCTAGTTTCTATTAAAAAAAAAATTGAATTTTGATAAATACACAAGTTATAAGCTATGCAGTCAAGCTATGCCAAAATTATGGTTTACTCTACTTCAAACGTTCATAAAATACACAATAATCATGATAATGTCGTCAAACCAATTGCATGCCCTCCATATGAATGTTACAAAACCAAATTTGAAAGAACTACATTGATATCTATTTTAGGAAAAAAGTTTTGCTCTATGAAGTCAATGTAACTTTTTAAAAATGACGTTTTTAGTAACATAGCAGTTTTAGTGGGAGAAAAAAACCATTCAAATCAATTAAAAAAAAAAGAAAAAAATATATTTAGAATTTAGACAGAAAATCCTAAAAGACTCTAGTTTACTTCATCTTCCGATTTCAAACGGTTTAATGACAATATGCATCCGAATCTAAAAGTTTTTTTCAAAATGTAGACTTCAATGTTCGTTTAGGCAAAAAAGTGTAACCCACTATTGTGGAACACCCATATATATATATATATATATATATAAAACAATTTTTAAAATAGAACTTATAAAAAAAATAATCAACAAAACAAAATATTTCAAAAAAAAAAATGTGGGTGGGGTGGGGCTACACCCACACCCAACCCACGCGCATAAGGTGGAGGGTGGAGGGAGGCGCGGGGCCTTCCCCCCACCACCATGGTGGCCTTGCCACCACGGCCACCGCGTAACAGCGACGTACGCCACTGTCTGTGGGGTGCTCATAGTGAAAGAGCCACCACGGTGGTGGGAGGGGCCGCGACCTCTCCCCCAACCCCTTCTTTTAAAAACATGACCATTGCAGAGAAGAAATGGCGTGCAGCGCCAGCCAGTCTATAAAACCTGCCCCCATTTTTTGTGACAGTGAAGTCTGCATTTTAGCATGGGTAGTAATACAACAATGATCAGTTTAATATATATATATATACACACACACACACACACACACACATAAATGTAAGTATATACATATATCTAAATATATATATGTCTGGAACACTCCATCCTTGGCCTCCATAGATTCTTTAGACCTGCAAATGGAGAACATAAAAAAAAAACCCTTAGGGTTGGGAAGGATGAAGAAGAGAAGAATAGAGAGGGGAAAGAAAAGAAATTTTTTCTTTTGCCTCTCCATAATTTGGGCCCTAACCCTAATTTTGAATTAGGGTTAGGGTTTGAAAAATAAGAAAGGTAAGTTGACTTTTGTAATTGTTTAGTGAATGTGCTTTTTATGGGAAAGTTTAAAATACTTTTTTGGGGGATTTTTAATTAGATCCCTAGGGTTTAAAATCCTTCCTAATTTAGTTCTAGATTAAAAGATTTAAGTTATTGATAAATGATTGTATTTTAAATTTGTATGATAACATGAGGTTGTTTTGAGTAATGATTCTTAATAAAACATGTTAGTTTAATTAAATTAAAAGCCAAATGTATTTTACAGTGTATTTTTTTGAATGCCAATTATTATAAAATCTAAATTAAGTTAATTCTATTAGTATTAACTCCTTAAAATAAATTACAAAATGAATATTAGGACGTTCAAATTAAAGGAATTAAATTTACTTAAAGTAGTAATTATTTAAGGTTAATTTATTAATAGATATTTGATTTACAATTTTAATAGATCGAGACCTTAATAGAAGGAGATAGAAATAATCGACAATTGAACTAACTTAAAATGTTAATTGATTATTACTTTGATATTAAAATATCAATACACTATCGAAGCCAAGATAAAATGAATTATTGACTGTGGAGAATTAAATTTATTTGATTTAAATTTAATGAGAAATATAGTTTAAATAAAGTTTCCAATTAAAAGTGTTGGTAAGTTTATCTACAACTTCCAATGGATTTAGGTTAAATTGGTTAGGAGATTTTTGTAACTATATTTGATTAAATTATTTAATAAGACCTTGTTATGGACATTAGATTTTAACCTCACATTTAGAGGGTTTTTGTCAAGTAATTAAAGTTTTAAATAGCCAAAAGCATGCATATTTACCCCGGTAATGTTATTTTTATGAGACCAATTTATGTGGCACTATTTTGGCCATCGTAAAAATAGCGTTATTGTTATAACACTTGTGATGTCAGAAACTAGGGGATTCTAGGTTGCATTCAGTAATGGAAACAATAGTATATCTAATTAAGGAGATATGGTTATGGCTTAGGCTTAATACAACTTTTGAAAACATTATTAGCCATAGATGAAATGTTGTAAGAAAACCCCTCTAGTAAACTTGTCTAACCAAAACTATTTTTTATTTCAGGGTTGAGGGATGTTGTCATAAGGACATGATCCCCCTTGACCCTACAAGTGCTACCATTACATTGCAACCTAGTAACCTCTGGGTAGTTGCATATCTAACTTTATATGCTTAGTAACCCTTGACGGTGATCCTTTAGACATTATTTAAACCATTCAAAAAAAGTAGTTGCATTTTTTGTCACAAAATTTTGGGCATGACACTTGGTATCAGAGCCATATTTCAACATTGGAACCTTAAACCCACTATGTTTCATAAATTTAAAACACATGGTTTCAATATTATCGAACATTTCAAACTTAGGAAAGATGAACGCAACAACTTAAAACATTCTTTTCAAAGCTACAAAATTATCTTCAACTTATACCCTTCTCATATTTGTGTAGGATGCTTCTGATAATGTGGTAAGCTCACACTCATGGACAAGGCCATAAACGTGCCTTTGCGACATGAGTTCAAGTAGAGTAGGATGTAGGGGTACTAGAGAGGAGCAGAGACCTCCTCTCGAGAAACCACCCAACCCAATCAAGATGTACTCAATTCTCTTTTGAATTGGTTGGAATCATTTTGGATAGGATACTATAGGGTAATCAGCAGGTAGGACCCAGGGGTGTTGCGCGTGAGCGCAAAAGAATTCCCCCACTTAGGATTATGGAGGAGCAGGTTGATCATGAGGGTGAGTCAGTACATATGCCACCTCCAGAGGCAGTGGTTCCAGATTATGAGAGGGCACCCCGTGACACATGGGACCACATTAGGGAACTAATATGCGTTAATCCACCACCTTTTTCAGGATCCATGGGTGGGAGTGAGGCCAAGGCATTTATTTTGAGTCTTGAGAGATGCTTTGGATTGTGCCCTTATGGGAGCAATACAAGGGCACACTTTTCTATCCACTTTCTAAGAGGTACATACGTTATTTGGTGGAGGACAGTGGAGTTAAAGAGTAATCTAGCTATCGACACCCTCAGTTGGAGCACTTTCTTAGAGAGATTCAGAGACCATTACCTATCTGAGCACTATAGACAACAACTGATAGATGAGTTCCATGACCTTCAGCAGAGGGGACTCACTGCCACTCAGTATGAGAGTAAGTTCCTTGAGCTTCTACCCTATGTAGAGTACATGAGAGATGTGAAGGTCAAGGTCAACCACTTTGTAAAGGGGTTGAATGCATCTATATCAGGTTCAGTACGCATGGCAGCACCAGGGAACCTTCAAGAGGCCGTAGAAAGGGCCTTGATTTATGAAGAGGTTCAGGGTAGAGGAAAGGATGCAGGAGATCGGTCTCAGAATTGAAATTCCATACCACAGAGTTTAGGGTATCAAAAATCACATTGGAAGGGTAATAATAATAAAAAACATTCTTCAGGGTCTTACAAACCCCCTCCACCTCAGCAACAGTCACATCAGGGACAAAGATAGAGGGCTCCTCAGGGGCAACAAGGCTCCAAGCCCAAATAGTGGTAGACATAGGGTCCTAGAAGGTACCAGAGGTCCCAAGCATCATCTACACCCCCAGCTAGGAATCAACGGTCCTCCAGGGGTGGTTTTAGTGGTTCTAGCAGGATAGGGGGCTCACAGTTCTCTAGACCCTAGGGTACCCAGTTTCAGACTCAAGGACCATGTTACTCTTGTGGTGCCATGGGGAACTTGGCTAGGGACTTCCCTCACGGAGGTGGTCAGCACACTACAGCATCAGAGCTCATTGTTGGGGACATGAGTAGATCCCATAGAGTTTTTGTAGCAGTTGAAAACTTCCAGGCATAACATCAGGCTACAATGATTGAGGCTTCAGGTATGTTTGGAGGTAATCGAGTTACTATTTTATTTGATTCAGGTCCTACAAATTATTTTGTTTCTCCATTGGTCATGGAGCATTGCAGGCTAGTGGTAATTAGACAAGAATTTAGTTGGGAGGTAGAGTTAGCCTCAGTTTCTAGAGTACCTATCACCTCCTTAGTTAAGGATTGCCAGATTCAGATTGGTATCATGACTACCATAGTAGATCTACGTATCACACCTCTTGGATCCTATGGAGTATTACTTGGCATGGACTAGATTTATGCCCATAGAGCCAAGCTAGACTGTCAATAGAAGAGGGTAGAGTGCTTGGATGATGACGACACTGCTACAATAATTTTAGGGGTTTAGAGGCTGGTATCCATTCGTATGATCTCCACCATGTAGCTTAAGTGGAGCATGCAAAAGGGGTTCCAGTTATTCGCTATCACTATCAGTGATAGGGAAGAGGAAGAGGATAATAAAAATTCCCTTGATGATCATCCTATGTTACAGGAGTTCGCAGATGTGTTTCCTTTGGAACTACCTGGTCTGCCTCCCCATAGAACAATTGATTTCCATTTAGACCTTGTTCCAAGAGCTGCACCAGTATCTAGAGAACCATACCGAATGTATCCTAATGAGCTTAATGAGCTCAAGATTCAGCTAGAGGAGCTCCTTGAGAATGGGCATGTATGACCTAGTGTCTCTCTTTGGAGTGCACCAATTATATTTGTCAAAAAGAAGGATGGGTCTCTGAGGTTGTGTATAGATTACCGACAGTTGAAAAAATTAACCATTAAGAACCGGTATCCACTACCTAGGATTGATGACTTGTTTGATCAGTTACAGGGTGTCCATGTGCTCTCCAAGATAGATCTTAAATCAAGGAACCATCAGTTAAGAATTTTGGAGAGTGATATCCATAAGAAATCTTTCCAAAATAGATACAGAGATTATGAGTTCACAGTTGTACCTTTTGGTCTTACAAATGCCCCAGCTGTATTCATGAGTCTCATGAATGGGGTATTCCACACCTTCCTTGATGGATTTGTAGTAGTTTTCCTTGATGAAATATTGATATATTCTTGTGATGAGAAGGAATATGAGGAGCACTTGAGATAGGTATTACAATGTTTGAGGGATAATCAGTTGTACGTCAGCTTGTCAAAATGTGCTTTCTTCAGAATAGAGGTCCGATATTTAGGCCATGTTATATAGGTGATGGGATCTCAATGGACCCATCAAAGATTGATGCCATTATGAATTGGCCAACACCTACTACTATGATCAAGGTTAGGAGTTTCATGGGTCTCGCAGGTTATTACAGATGATTTGTTGAGGTTTTCCTAGAGTGGCTCATCCCATTACATCCCTTCAGTGAAAGGGAAAGAAATTTGAATGGATAGAGAAGTGCGAGAGGGCCTTTCAAGAACTCAAGAAATCACTTACCAGCACACCTATTTTAGTAGTGCCAGAGCCTTTAGCAGATTTTTTGGTTTGTATGGATGCTTCCTTAGATGGTTTTGGGGTAGTACTTATGTAGGGTGGGTGAGCTATATCATACAAGTCTAGAAAAATTAAGACTCACGAGCTTAATTGCCCTACCCATGACCTTGAGCTTGTGGTAGTGGTGCATGCATTAGTAAGGTGGAGACCCTTCCTCTTAGGGTATTGATTTGAGCTTCATTCAGATCATCAGAGTTTGCAGTATATATTCACTCAACCAAACTTAATGCTAGGTAGAGGAGGTGGATGGAGTTCTTATGTGAGTATGAATTTGATGTCCATTATATCAAGGGGAAGGAGAATGTAGTCATAGATTCTTTGAGTAGAAGGTGACACAAGTTATTATCCATGATCACTAACACATATTTGAGAGATCATATACTGAATCATTTGCAGGAGCATGAGCTGTATGTGGAGGTTTGTCAGATAGTCTAGTCTCAGAGACCCCTTGTGGGGAAGTTCTTAGAGTAATCCTTGGAGCCTGATGGAATTTTACGTCACAGAGGACACATCTATGTACCTTCCTCTAGGGATTTGCATAATACTATTATGCTAGAGGCTCATAGAGCCCCTTATACAACACATCCTAGAGTCAAGAAGATGCATGCTGATTTGAGACAAATCTATCATTGGCCAAGCATGAGGCAACACATTGCAGAGTTAGTAGCTTGATGCCTTGAGTTCCAGAGGGTTAAGGTAGAGCATGGTCATCCTGAAGGGCTCCTTCAGCCTCATGAGGTACCCGAGTGGAAGTGGGATGTTATATCTATGGACTTCATTATTGGTCTCCCTATGTCATCTCATCATCATGATGCCATCATGGTGACAGTTGACAAGTTGACCAAGGTTCCCACTTCTCACCTGTCCGTACCACTTTTACAACACTAGCAGTGGCACATGTGTTCTTGCAGGACATTGTCAGACTGTATGGCATTCCTCATAAGATCATTTTTGACTGGGATTCTCTCTTTACATCATCTTTTTGGAGAGAATTACACACAGCTTTGGGCACCAAGCTCAATTTTATCATAGCTTATCACTCAAAGACAGATGGTCAGAAAGAGAGAGTTAAACAGGTGCTTGAAGATATGCTCTATATGTATGTTATGGACTATCAGGTTAAGTGGGAGGAGTACCTACATTTAGTAGAGTTTGCCTATAATAATGGGCATCATTCATCCTTAGGTATGCCACCCCATCAGGCCTTACATGGTAGACCTTGCAGGACACCTTTGATTTGGGATAGGATTAAGGACATGGTAACCATTGGACCACAGCTAGTCCCTGAGATGGAACAACAAGTAGCCTTGATTAGGTAGTGTCTTAGAGAGGCGCAAGATCAACATAAGAAGTATGTTGATGCAAAGAGGGAAGATAGGGTCTACATGGTGGGAGACAAAGTTTTCTTGAGAGTGTGTCCGTATAGGATTCCAATCCATTTTGGAAAGGACTCTAAGCTTGCACCTTGATTTGTGGGACCATTTGAGATTTTGGAGAAAATAGGATCAGTTGCCTATCGTCTTTCTTTTCCACCTAGCCTGTCACACATCCATGATGTGTTTCATGTTTCTATTTTGAGAAAATATATTTATGATGAGTCTCACGTGATAGATTGGGATGCCTTACAGGTGGATTTGGATGGACAGCTAGTCTTGGAGCCTATCCACATTTTGGCATGCCAGACGCTGGGCCTTCGAGGCCAAGAGCTGGACCAGGTTAGAGTTCAGTGGGATTTCTATGATGAGGTTACAGATTCATGGGAGGATGCAACGTAGATGAGAACATAGTATCCCCATATTTTTGATGAACTCCAAGAGGAATTACATTCCTAGGGGGGAGGATGTGAGGCCTCACCTTGAGCCCATTGTAGCTTTCCAAACTTTTTCTTATGGTAGACTTAGCACATGATACATTACATTTTGATGCGCTTTGGATTTTATGCTTTATATCGTGGATTGATCATTTTGGATGTTGGATACATGTTACTTTATGATACACATGATGGACTATATTATGTTTCTATTATGGATCTGTCATTATGAGATATTTGGTTTGGGAAAACATTATGATTATGTGATGGATCAATGATGATATGAGAATTATTAGAAATTGACATTTAATTGAGTTATCATGCAATGTGAATCTTACCTTATGTTATATGCTCAAATGAAACTATTATTGCTTATGATCTTAGGTGAAAAAATTTAGTATGTAGATCTTTCCTTAAGGTTTTGAATATTGTTTATTTCATTATGAAACATATTTGATCTCCTTGGACTTCTGATGTTTGGATTCAGTGTGCAGGTATGAGACCATGGTATTAAATCTGGGGAACCAAACATAGGTATATGTGAACTCAGTTTAAGACAAGGTTACGTCTAATGAGAGACAAGACCTCATTGTATCGTGATTTAATTTGTAAACGTAAATGTTTGATTGTTTGAATTTAATTCATAAACATTATTTTTATACTTAATTTTTTGTGATTTATGATCAAGTGGATATGCCATGTGTCTAGTGATGTGTAAGTGTTTGTATGTGTCACTTGACACTTGTGTATATACTTAGGACCATGACATGTCCACTTTGGGATTGGGTTCCCACATACATAGGTTAGTACCAAAGTAGATCCCCATGTGTATTCCTTGATTAGGTAGCTGGAGGTGTGGTCACTTCAATTGAATTTCGTGAGTATGCTTTAAGTGGACTTTTGGTGGGTTATAAAAGTGCCTAGGAGTGGGTTAGGGTCATTTTTAGGTAGCCCACTTGTTATACCTATGGGTAAGAGTCATTTTTAACCCTAGGATAACCTTTGGTTGACCAAGAGACCCTTCCAAAATTTAGATTTTCAAGATGGACGAAAATCAACTTTTGAAAGCATGATCTTGGATAAACCACCCTTCGATTTAGGTGCAAAGACTTTGCCTACCTTTTTGAGTTTCCATTTTTGGATCTATTTTTAGAAAGATATAAGAGGCTTAGGGTAGAGAAACCAATGAGAGGATTTCCTTTTCCCCATGAGTTTCTAGTGGCCTTTTTAGTGGTGACTCTCCATGTTGGAGAGTTTGAACACCCACTCTCTAACTTAGAGACTTGACTAGAATTGGTGAAGCTTGGAAAGGAGGACTTAGGCTTTAAGGGATCTCTTCAAAAAATCTCTTTCCATAAGCTTGGACTTAGGGTTGTGGACCTCATGCATTTTACTCCTTGTTTCTTTTATGTTGTAATTTAAAATGAATGTAGCATGCTATTATGTTTGAGGATTGATGTTATAAATGTCTTGTGTTTTGCTATAATTTTTTTTTGTGAAGAGTATTCTTGCAATCTTTCTTTGCTTGTTGTTGTGTATGGGAGTCTCAAGGTCCACTCACCCTTGGGAGGGAACAATAGCCTTAGGGGTGAAGGAGTATGACAACCCATGGGTGTAGAGTCTCCCCTCAAGGAGGAGAGGGAGAAATCACAGAGTATGGGATCCATGAAGCCATCCCTTGTTGTTTTCTTGGGGGTCATAAGGGTGTTGGTTTTGGCTTGAAGCCATGGGGGTCATAAGGGTGTATGGGAGTAGGATAAATATGTTAAGGAAATGATCTTGTAAGCCTTGTGATGGCATTGTTTTTACTTTTGGGTTTGGCCTTCTCTCTATTGGGTACTTGGTCCCCTTCACCCCATTTTAGGGTCCTTGTGTGACCCTTTGTGAATGCCTTGGTTGGGAGTATTGTGTGAGGTTGTATTTTTTTTTGTGATTTATGTTTTGTTAGTGTGTATGTAACCACCTTTGTTTGGTTCTACAAGCTAGGGGTGGCGTCTTAGAAGCCTAGGCTAGGAGGTGAGCTTCCCATGGTCTCTTAGTTTGTTTCTTCTTATTGCAGATTTCTTTTGAAGTTTGTTAAAAGTCATAGTTGAAGGCAAGAAGGTGGAGAAATCATTATTTAACAATTATTGTAATAAGCCTTGAAGGCAAAAAATTTCTTGTGTTATGGCATAGAAGAAAAGTATTGTCCTTTTAAAGGCATTGTAATAGTATGATAATGTCATCTAAGAAAGTTCAAAATAAAGATGTTTGCAAAGTGTTGATTGTAACAACCTATTGAGTTAATGATAGAAAAGCTTTTGTATATCCATGTTTGGAAATTTTAGATAATCAAAAAGAAAGGATAGTGAAAATGTTCTCATATGAATATATACTGCAGATTATGTCTTTAAAAAAAGGGGGGGGAACCATTGGAGATTTTAATTTGATATGTTTCAAAGAAGATGTAAGAGGAATATAGTAGAAATAAAGATAATTTGCTCCTATTTTTATTGCATATCTTATTAGGAAAGATTTCTTTAGTACAAAAAAATAATAATATAAAACCAGCTATGCATGAGATATATACTCTACTTTTATGGACTCATACATCTAACTCTTTTGCCTCCTAGACTGTTTTAAATACCCTTTCGCTAAATCTGTTATTTATGTGATTTCTACTTATGTTTACATGTAAATTTTAGAAAATCTGATATCAAGAAGTAATATATTGGAAACTCTTTACATTCTATAATTTTTCATCAGAGGAACTTGAACAACATTTATGCATTATATATATATATAAGCTTAATCGTACTATTCTATGTTACACACACACACATATATATTAAACAGTTTTTAAAAATAAAATAATAATCAACAAAAAAAATATTAAAAAAAAATTTTTTTGGCCCACGCGCATAAGGTGGAGAGTGGAGGGAGGCGTAGGGCATTCCCCCCACCACCGTGGTGGCCTTGCCACTATGACCACCGCGCAGCAGCGGCATATGCCGCTGTCTACAGGGTGCCTGTAGTGGAAGAGCCACCATGGTGGTGTGAGGGGCCGCGACCTCTCCCCTACCCCTTTATTTAAAAAAAATGACCCTTGCAGAGAAGAAACAACGCGCAGCCTTAGCGCCTATCTATAAAACCTGCCCCCCCATTTTTTGTGACAGTGAACCCTGCATTTTAGCATGGGTAGTAATACGACAATGATTAGTTTAATATATATATATATATATATATATATATATATATATATATATATATATACACACACATAAATGTAAGTATATACATATATCTAAATGTATATATGTATGGAACACTCCATCCTTGGTCTCCATAGATTCTTCAGACCTGCAAATGAAGAGCATAAAAAAAAACCTTAGGGTTTGGAAGAATGAAGAAGAGAAGAGTAGAGAGGGGAAAGAAAATAATGTTTTTGTTTTGCCTCTCCATAATTTGGGCCCTAACCCTAATTTTGAATTAGGGTTAGGGTTTGAAAAATAAGAAAGGTAAGTTGACTTTTGTAATTGTTTAGTGAATGTGCTTTTTATGGGAAAGTTTCAACTATTTTTTTGGGGGATTTTTAATTAGATCCCTAGGGTTTAAAATCCTTCCTAATTTACTTTTAGGTTAGAATATTTAAGTTATTGATAAATGATTGTATTTTAAATTTGTACGATAACATGAGGTTGTTTTGAGTAATGATTCTTAATAAAACATGTTATTTTAATTAAATTAAAAGCCAAATGTATTTTACAGTGTATTTTTTTTGAATGCCAATTATTATAAAATCTAAATTAAGTTAATTCTATTAGTATTAACTCCTTACAAGAAATTACAAGATGAATATTAGGACGTTCAAATTAAAGGAATTAAATTTACTTAACGTAGTAATTATTTAAGGTTAATTTATTAATACATATTTGATTTACAATTTTAATAGATCAAGAACTTAATAGAAGGAGATAGAAATAATGGACAATCAAACTAACTTAAAATGTTAATTGATTATTACTTTAATATTAAAATGTTAATACACTATCGAAGCCAAGATAAAATCTATTATTGACTACGGAGAATTAAATTTATTTGATTTAAATTTAATGAGAAATATAGTTTAAATAAAGTTTCCAATTAAAAGTGTTGGTAAGTTTACCTACAACTTCTAATGGATTTAGGTTAAATTGGTTAGGGTATTTTTGTAACCATATTTGATTAAATTATTTAATAAGACCTTGTTATGGACATTGTATTTTAACCTCACATCTAGATGGTTTTTGTCAAGTAATTAAAGTTTTAAATAGCCAAAATCATGCATCTTTAGCCCGGTAATGTTATTTTTATGAGACCAATAATGTGGCCAGTATATTGGCCATCGTAAAAATAGTGTTATTGTTTTAACACTTGTGATGTCAAAAATTTGGGGATTCTAGGTTGCATTGAGTAATGGAATCAATAGTATATGTAATTAAGGAGATATGGCGATGACTTAGGCTTAATACAACTTCTGAAAAATGTTATTAGTCATAGATGAAATGTTGTAAGCAAACCCCTCTAGTAAACTTGTCTTACCAAAAATATTTTTTATTTCAGGGTTGAGGGATGTTGTCATAAGGACATGATCCCCCTTGACCCTACAAGTGTTACCATTACATTGCAACCTAGTAGCCTCTGGGTAGTTGTAGATCTAACTTTACATACTTAGTAAACCTCAACAGTGATCCTTTAGACATTATTTAAACCGTTCAAAAAAAAGATGTTGAATTATTGGGAGTAAAGTTTTGGGCATGACAATATTCTAGAGTTAAGGAATACAGATTAGTGGAAGCCCTACAAGAATTTGAATCACTTTTCCAGAGTTCCCTTTCTTATCCTTTCCTTCTCGACAAGGTGATACTCTCTAGAGATTCTCTCAGGAGATTACAAAATGCTAGGAATAGAGGTGCCAGAGTTAGATCCAGGATTAACTGGCTTAATTTGGGAGACATAGGTTCCAAATTTTTCTTTTACAATCTGAAGAAGAAAGAGGCAAGAGATAGGATTAATTGTATCAGAGATCAGGATTAGGTCATCACATCTCAGGAAGAGATTGTAAATACTTTCTCTAAGTCCTACAAAGAATTGTTTATCTCAGAAGATAATTGGCACCCCACGGAATCTGCTAAGAATAAGATTATAGGTATGATCCCTAATAAGGTAACATATGAAGATGCAACAAAGATAAAAAAAAGGGCTCACAGTAGAAGAAATAAAAAATCCCATTTTGAAAATGGCCAATGTTAAAACTCCATAGCTAGATAGACTTCCTATAGAGTTCTATAAGACCAATATTGACTGGATGTGTTATAACCTTCTCAGTATTTTCAGTGAGGCCATTACAACAGTCACTCTTGGCCCTGCTGTGAATGTTGGCCTCAGCAAACTAATTCCTAAGGATGGAGACAAACTTCTGATTAAGAACTGGAGGCCCATTACCCTTCTCAATGTGGTAAACAAAATTTTAGCCAAAATGTTGGCCCTGAGGATTGAAAATTTTCTTCCTAAGGTGGTCAATAACTTAGACTAGTTTTTTAAAGGGGAGGTACATTTTTGAAAACCTTATAACATGATGGGAATCAATGGAATGGGCCAAAGTGTCTGAACAATAGAGTGATATGATCCTCATTGACTAGGAGAAATCCTATGATCAGATTGAATGGAATTATATTCAATGATGCTAGAAGCCTTAGAATTCCCACCCTACTTTTGAAAAATGGTTTCTATACTTGTTCATGGAGCCAAGACAGCAATAGAAGTGAATGGAGTTAGATTAGAATTTTTTGGGTTGTCTAGATCCATCAGGCAATGATGTCCCCTTCCCCCTCCTTGTTTGTCATTGCTACAGAATCCCTCCATTACCTCCTTAGGGATGATACTCTATCTCCAAACGAAAAAGGCATTCTCCTCCCCAATGATCTGGAAGTTTCCAAAATTCAGTTTGTTGATGACACCTCCATCCTCTTATACCTTGATGAAGCCAACATGGTCAATCTCTTGACCAAATTGGATTTATTTTGTCTTGCCTCTGGCAGTAAAATATCCATACCCAAATATATTATCTTGGGTTGGGACCATAATCCCCCAGCTTGGTGGGACATGTTTGGATTTGTATGAGGTGGACCTGATCATGTGGTCAGATACTCAAGGGTATTTCATTTGTTGTTAATCCTAATATCAATATGGCATGGTGATGGAATAAATATAGGATTAATAAGAAACTTAATAAATGGGACATCAACCTCCTCTCATTCCCTAACAGGTTCCAAGTTTGTCAGAAAATCATGTCCTCCTATCCTATTTATTTCTCATCCACCTATCTTTTTAATCAACAACAATTCAATACCATCCAAAAATTTATTAGATATTTTCTCTGGCTAGATAGCAGAGGTAATAAAAGAATGCATGCACTTCCCTAGGAATGGTGTACCAGAGATAAATCTTTGGGTGGGCTTGGCCTTAAGGATCTCAGATCTCAAGGTATAGCACTAGCAGTCAAATGGATTGCAAAAGAAGTCACTGGGGAAGAAACATGGAAAGTATTAATTATAAATAATCTATATCAGGCTCATCTTAGCAAATAAAAAGTTTGGACAATTTATGCTTCACACATATTACAATATTAGATGCCAATGTATATGTTCAAGGATCTAATGTCTTCAAAAGTATATGGAAAGGATGGAAGTATGTGAAACAATTCTTGGGTAATATTGGCCCAACTGATAGGAATGGTAAAATATGTGGTCTCAAATCCATTTGGTGGAATTTGAAACTTGGAAATAAACCCTTGTCCCTTCTACAAGGATGCTCTACTAAAAAGTGGACAGAAAAAGGTATTTCTACCTTCAATGATATCTTTCAAGAGGGAGAGTTAACTTATTGGGAACACATTGAAACTATTTTTAGCATTCCAAGTCCCAATGAAGAACATGATACATCCTCTCTACTTCCTTTGATGCATTAGGATCTTTCAATGGCTATTGCACCTCTACTTGTTGTTCCTTCCAGCTCTATTGGCCTGATTACACTCCCCTCCACCTTGTAAAATCCAGATATATTTATCAGCTCCTGATTGTTAGCCCTGATATTTTATCCCATGTTAACTCCAAGTGGGATCTTGAGGCTCAAAATTCTAATTGGAACAAATTCTTCACTCTCTTATGGAGTAGACCCTTGGAACCAAAGATATCCTATTTTTTGTGAAAACTCTTTCTTCATAAAATTCCCTTTAAGAAACCTAGAGGTGAGCCCAATCTTTGTACTGTTTGCAAACAACAAGAGTCTGTGGTGTATGTCTTCTTTGATTGTCTCTTTGCCTCTGAAGTCTGGAATATGTTTGGTATTTCCTACAATAATAATTTTAATTCCTTGAATATTATCTCAGGTCACATTAATAGAAACAAATTATGTAACACTTTCTAGTCTATTTTATCTTCTATTATTTTGTGGAATATTTGGAAGGCTCAGAATAATGATGTGCTTGCAGGAAAGGACAGGAACCTTACTGAGTCTCGTAGAAGGATCATCTATCTTGATATTTCCTAGCAGGTCACTATGGTGATTAAAATGAAAGAAAGCAAATTCCTCCAAGTACTGAGGGAAGGGAAGAACACCATTGAGAAATCTGAAATTGCACACGACTATACCACCATGAAAGCTAAGGAGGAGTTTGAGGTTACTCTTGTGGAATTAATCTGGTAGTTGAATTAGTTCGGTCAATGGAGAGAAAGCTTGGAGAAACCAAAGAAAACAAAAGACTCGGGTTTTAGATCTCATGAGATCATAGGTTACAATTCATTCTCCCAAGACTCGAATGACACAAAATCTGAAGAAGAGGATCAATCTCTTTAGACACTGATAGTACCTTATTTTTTGAAATACTTGTTATATTGATCTCATATGTAATACTTGTTAAAATGATATTAGTAGTACTAAGGGGCTCTCGTTATACTGATATTTTTGGATTTCATACTGATGATGTAAAATCTTCTTTATCATATTATATGCAATAGAATTTTATCTATTTATTATAGGTTGGTTAAATGGTTGAACATGGTTATCAAGTTATTTTTACAAGAATAACTATATAATTAAAGACAAGTCGTAAAGACATGCAATGTTTTTATGAGTGCACATGACACAATCAAATGTTATCTCTTTTCTTTTCTTCAGGTAATTAGATTTCAAACATAATCTTAATTACTACAAATTATATTATAGTCAGCTATGACATACAACTTATGGGCGTCTCAATTTTTGTGGTTTCATTTTGTAAAGAAGAAGCACATGGTTGAAGGATTGCCATTTATTAAGAATAAACAAGAATGTATCAAATAACATATTTTTAAAAAATAACATAGAGAAATTTATTTAACTATCTCTAGAAAGGCTAGAAAACCTCTTGGAAGCATTCATATTAATTTGTGTGGTCCTATGGAAACTCGCTCATTGAATAAATTTAAATGTTTTCTCATTTTTATTGATGATTTCCCATAAAACTTGGATCTATTGTTTGGCTATAAAATTATTTATTTTTGATATGTTTGTTGAGTTCAATTAGTTGGAAAAAAGTGGTCACCACATAAAGGTCACTAGATCAAATAATGGAGGCTAGGGTAGGTCAAATATATTTCTAGATTTATATAGACAATATGAGATTCAAAATGAGTTTACCACTTCGTATACTCCACAAAAAATGTAGTTGTTAAGAGGAAGAGTATGACTATTGTTGAAATGACTGGAAGCATGAGGAAAAAAAGAACATGGATTTGGATAAAGACACACTACTATAATCTATTTGTTGAATACAACTCCCAAAAAAGTAGTTCATAAAATAACTCATGAACACGTTTGGTATGGTTTTACACCATTTGTTGCTCATTTGAAGGTATTTGAATATGTTGCTTTTGCATACACCAAGACAAAATAAATATGGTTGGATAAAAAAGGCTTCAAATGCATATCTATTTGTTATAGTTATGAAAAAAAAACTTACAAATTGTTCAATCATATAAATAATAAACTAATCCTAAGTAGAGATCTCGTCATAGTTAATGAAATAACATAATACAATTCTAATGAAAAGGATTAAACATTATGATTTATTTAAATAAATATATCTCCCTTGTCAATGATGTAGACCTTATGGCAAGACATGTTGTCAATTAGTGTCAAAACACTTAGTCATCTAGTATTGCCCGAGTGATCAGTGTGACCCGAGTGACCAGCATCACTTGAGTGATCAATTTTTCCCGAGTAACCAGTATCGCCCGAGTGATCAACATATTGACCAAGTATTAGTTTATCACCCGAGTAGACTTCTGGACCCGAGTGACAGTATTGGGCCAAATTTGCATATATTGTTTTAAATCATTATGTCTAATGGAAGCCGACTTATGAAGTTATTTGTTTTTGGATAAGATATATATATAAGACATTTTATTTATCCAAAATATGAAATAGAAAAATATGAAGTAGAAACTTGTATATGCGAATATGAAGTGGCATATTGATTAGAAGAGTGCAGAAGTATAAAGTACAACAAAAACTCATCCATCACAGTCAGGTGATTAGTTATAAATCAAAGAATCTTATTCAAAAAATCATAGTTGCCTAAGAAGATCATCTACTGGTTCATTCTAACAGGTGGATCAAAAAAATCCTCTAACCAGGTGGACCTAATAGTCCTTTGTAAATCTCTTAACAGAGTTGCATTACTTATTGTATTGTATCAAAACCTTTAACAAGGTGGAATTAATAGTCCTTATTGCTCCTAATAGGGCAGGCCATCAGAAGTGGTCAATGTAAGCTCTAACAGGCTAAATTTATAATGTAGTACTAAATATTGTGGGTACTATCCCCACCCCAGTTTTACTTTCTATTTGGAAGGTTTCTGGGTAACCAAATGCTGTGTTATATGTTATGAATGATTATTTATTTTCTATGCATGCAATCAAATTATATAATGTAATTGAGGTTAAAGAAAAATAAGTTTTATTGGTTCCTGATTCACCNCCTGATTCCCCCCCCCCCCCCCCTCAGTCACATTGCATATAATATATTTCCAACAATTGGTATCAGAGCTAAAGGTTCTGTCTACAGAAGCTTAATAGCTTGATAAAAGATCAGAGGCAATGGAAATATATAGACTGGAGAAAACCATTGAGAATGAAAAGATAGATCTACAAATGGCCATGGCTCAGATCAAGAAACTCAAGGAGCAACTCTCTCTTTCCTTGAAAAGAAGAAAATATTTAGCAGTACAAATGAATAACATGAATTACATAGAAGAAAGAATTGAAATTTTTTACAAAGACAATAGTTCTAAAGAAGCTGATGCAACCATTGAAGACTTGCTTGCAAAGAATCTCAATCTACATGAAGAAGTTAGAAAGTTGAAAAGAGAACAAGAAGTTCATTCAGTTAGATTGTGTGAAGCCATAGAACAAAAGAATCAAGCAGAAGATGAAATAAATTTGGCACAAGATGACAAGATATTTCAGAGTACAAGATTAGAAGAAAAAGAAAAAGAAATCCATCATTTTCACTCCAGCAAGTACATTTGGCAAATCAACTCAATAATGAAAATCAAGAAGTTGTCAACCTAAGAACAGAAAATGAAAGACTACATAATAATCTCAACACTAGAAGGCAAACAAATGAAAGTATGATGCATTCACAAGGTAGTACAGATTAGTCAACATAAATCAGACATCATGGACAGACTGGACTAGGTTATACTGAACAAGGTGAATCCTCAAAACAAGGAGCTCAAAAGAACATGAAACCTACTTGTAACCACCGTGGTAAGTTAGGGCATACACCAAATAAATGTTGGAGCAATGGAAAATAAAATTTTAATGGAAAATGTTATAGTTGCAACAAGCATGCACATAGAGCAAGTGAATGTACTGAAAAACCTAAGTTTGAAGGAAAATGTTTCAATTGTAACAAACAAGGTCATAGATCCTCCGAGTGCAAAACTAAGAAACAGAACCCTGCCGACCAAATAGCAAAAGCAATTTTTGGTTGGGATTACAACACATGGTACAAATGTTTTCATTGTGGAGAGTATGGAAACATTGGTGCAAATTGTACAAAAACTCACCTCCGAAGAAGAAATCCTACTAAGAGATGTTATGTGTGTAATCAACTCGGCCATCTAAGAAAGAATTGCATGAATAGAGAAAAAGTGCATACTGGTTTTGAGAAAGGAAAAGAAAAGGTCTCAAAAACTAGAACTCAGATGAATAAACAATGGGCAAGGAAATCCTCTGAAAGTTCATACCAAAATAATGAAGGATCAAATGACACTAAAGGTAGTGAGTTGGGTGGATCTACCATCACAGAATAGAGATGCAAGGAAATTACTGGAACTACACATTCAAGCCATCATACATCAGTTCCAGATATGCTAGCAAGTCCAAATCTGCATATTGATGTGTTAGGACATATTATAGTGCTAACCGAGTCAGGATCTCAGTTGCACCCGAGCTACTCTAGCTTAACTTAGTTGAGTTGGGAAGTTAGTTTTCACCGAGCTTCTGAGTAAACCTGGGAGAACTACCCGAGCTATGCCAGCTACTATGTACGAAGAATTTAATGAAATAATTAAATGGTAAAAATTCTTATAAATGATGAATCAAAAAGGTTATTGTTTACAAAGAGTTTATTTTGCAGAGCAATTCAGAGCCCTTAGCGATTTAGAGTGAATTTGTGTTTGGAAGCAAAGTCTGATAAAATTCTCCGAGTGATATGGCATCCACATCCAGAAAAAAAGTTAAGAAAGGATCTAAGATGTTGGTGAGAAATGATGTCTGTAACTGTCCATAGTTTAATCTTCATCTGCCAGTAGCAAATGAAATAGATCCACTGGGAGCTCATTCCCCAATTCCTCCAAGGGTATTACTAGTAAATGACATTCGAAGCTTCTATCATTGTAACGTTCAAGATCTTGGAACAATTGAGATGAATAAGGAATATGAAAAATTGTGCGTAGGTGGGAATATGAAGCCTGAGCACAAGCATCTTGAGGTTAAAGGTTTAACCCACATCCTGCACATGCCGAAGAATTTCCAAATCAAATGGATTAGATTCATTCTTAGCCGTGTTCATGACATGCATCTATGGTTGGAAAATCCTGTAAAGATCACAAAGATAATGATACATCGAGTTACAGGGTATCCCATGCTCGACAAAGATAAAGATACCAAAAACCTAACCAAAGATAAGCTAGCTGTGTTAACTCTTGCCAAGTGGGATGGCCGAGGAATGAGACTAAATGGAGTTACTGACATGGAATTGAAGTTTGGAATTCATGTGATAGCTCACAAGATACATAGTTCCAACAGACCAAATAGTGTACCATGTGAAGCTGTGGATTTAGCTTACAAGGTGTTAAAGAACAATTTGGTATTTGACCTAGCCAAGTTGGAGCTCATCCAGATAAGCGAGAACATGGAAAGAATCTAGGCATGCAAGACAAATCCATGTAATTAAGTTCTCTTCTATTTTTCATATTCTTTTATGTTCAGAAATTCTTTCCTTCCAAGGGCACAGTAGTATGGAAGAAGGATAGACCCATAATTCATCAGATAAATGAATTCATAGCTAAGTTAGGAGATAATTTTGAGAATATTATGGATGAATATTTTAAGAACTTTAGACAAAAGATGCAGAGTAGATACATGATTCCTAACAACTAGTTGAAGATTACAAGGATAACATTTGTTTCCTAGTTGACTGTGATAAGGTTTACATACAAGATGTAAAGCTTAGGTTTGCATGGGTGAAACCTCTTGCATAAGAGGTTAACATAGATGAGACTAAGAACATAATTGAGGCTCTTGTGAATGAACCTACCAATCCCAAGGAACCTTATTTTGGTACCCATGAAGAAGAAAAAAGCAGGATATCTATAGAGATAGAAATTCCTAAAATTCTGAAAAGAGGAAAGAAAAGGATGGAAGAGTTTGGAAAGAAGTATGGCAAGACTTCAGACTCTCCTTTAATCACTGATAGTAAAAAGGATACAGTTAAGATAGAATATGACATATCTAAAGAGGAAGAGGAAGAGGTAGAAGTAGAGCCCCTTAAGAAGAAAAAGAGGCTAGCTCTCAAGAAAACACCTAAGGCCATTACACCTATCTTCACTACCAGTAAACCAAGGAGATCAAGAAGGAGACTTGTATTGGGTAAAGATGATGATGATGAAGAAGTTAATACAGTTGTCTTCAAGAAACTACCACCTACACTTGATAATAATATTGAATATATGAAAGGAGGCAGTGGTATGAGTTCTCTTAAGTCATTGAATTATGCTTCAAGGACTAAGGAGGAACAAAAGAAGATAGAGGAAGTAGTTGTGGAGAAAATGGACAAATAGAAATATGACCCTTCTGAGTTAAAGAGCCTTATGACTGAAGATTTGTTCAAGGCAATATCTATTCCCTAGTTCAATGCAGTCTGAACTGAAAAATACATAAGGGAACAGACCTTAAGGGAAGTCATGCCTGCTATGAGAAACAAAGAAATAAAAGAGACACTGACCAAATTTGAAAACAATCATACTCCCAGATTCAGAACCTTCTAGATACTGAACAAAAAGATAGAAGATGTAGTGTAACATGCCACAATAGTGTGGAAATCTATATTTGAAATCAAGGAAGATGATAAGGCAGAATAATTGAGTACATATCCTCTGGAACATACCAATGATGATACATTACCCGAGGTATAGACAATTGAAGAGTCTAATGCTGAGAATATTGTAGTTGAAGTGATGACATCCTTTCCCAAATCACCTATCCAAAACATATTGTCTTTGAGAAAGGATAAGGTCATAGAATCCAAATCAGAATCAATAGGAACTGAGAAATAGGCTCCACCTATTACTATGCCAAGCACAACCGAGTCACAGATGGACAAGGTAAATGTTTCTTCAACCAGTATTGATTCTTCAGTTAGCCTTGATTTAATAATTGGTACAGTAAAGGTCAATGACCTAATTCAATTGAATACTAAGGTACAAGTTGAGGATGGAAAAGGTAAGGGAATTTTTCCTTCACCTAATCCCAAGATCAAAGGTAAGGAGAAGGAAGTGAATATTGATGAGATTGATCTTGAAAAGGAAATTGTGATTCCAAATTGGGATCTTTCCAACTTGTGTGTAGAAAAAATGGATATACTTGGAGAACTATGGAATAAAAGAGCAATCCAAAAGAAGCTCTGAGAAGAGAAAAAGAAGAACAAAGTGCTTGAAGATATAAAAGGGATATTCTAGGATACACTACAGATTGAAGTCAATGAGAATGACTCCATTATGGACCAACTTGTTGACTTAGTCCATAATTTTAATACAGACTTAAATGGTCAAGAGAAGCTACTTGAGAAAGCATAAAGAAAGTTTGAAAACAATGTTCTAGAGAATGTTGCAAAGAAGATTGCAATTGACCAGGTGCAACTAACGAATGTTATTAGTACTCTATAAACAACCATGACCAATGTAGTAGCACTATTTGTAAAGTGAAGTGATACTTCTAAATTTACTATAGAGATAAAGAATAAGTTAGTAAAGATTGATGCAGATATGATGGAAAGTACAAAATAGTTGGCACTTGATCCGAGCACAAGCTCATCACACTTTTTGAAAATCAAATATCTGACTGATCTATAGGCTGAGTTACTGAGAGAAGAAGCAAGGAATAGAGAGTCTCTTTCAGCCATCCAGAGCCAACTCCTACCACACATGGATGTAATGCAGAAAAGCATCACACATGCCAAGAAACTCATTCATGACAATAATTTCTTAGTTGCAGAACTTATGATAGAGCTATCAACTAAGCTAAAAATAGAATTGCACATCATGAAGGTGCTACAGGACAATTGGGACAACACTCTATCTCAAATTTTGAAGGTACATTGTGATTTCCTATCCTACTTTGGAATTACCTTGTAGATATAGTTTGGCATGTTTTTCAAAAACAAGGGGGAAAGGTCATTGTATATACATTGAGGAAATACATGTACAATTGAGTAGAGAAGAAGATTTACATTATAAAAACAATTTTGGAAAAAAGAAAGAGAGTTAGTTGGACTTGAGCAATAGAGTAGGTGTCAAAACCCGAGCAGATTGTAAAGGGGAGTTTTGACCTATCAAATTTAGAGTACAGTGATAAGTGTTTTTGTCACTAACTCCAAAGGGGGAGATTGTAGACCTTATGGAAAGACATGTTGTCAATTAGTGTAAAACACTTAGTCATCCACTATTGCCTGAGTGATCAGTGTCACCCGAGTGATCAGTGTGACCCAAGTGATCAGTATCACCCGAGTGATCAGTGTGACCCAAGTGACCAGCATCACCTGAGTGATGAGTATTGCCTGAGTAACCAGTATCGCCCGAGTGATCAGCATATTGCTCGAGTACCAGTTTATCACCTGAGTAGACTTTTGGACCCGAGTGACAGTATTGGGTCGACTTTGCATATATATTTTTATATCATTATGTCTAATGGAAGATGACTTATGAAGTTGTTTGTTTTTGGATAAGATATATATAAGACATTTTGTTTATCCAAAAGATGAAATAGAAAAATATGAAGTAGAAGTGTATATGCGAATATGAAGTGGCATATTAATTAGAAGATTGCAGAAGTTTAAAGTACAATAGAAACTCATCCATCACAGTCAGGTGATTAGTTATAAATCAAAGGATCTTATTCAAAAAATCAGAGTTGCCTAAGCAGATCATCTACTAGTTCATTCTAACAGGTGGATCAACAAAATCCTCTAACCAGGTAGACCTAATAGTCCTTTGTAAATCTCTTAACAGAGTTACATTACTTATTGTATTGTATCAAATCCTTTAACAAGGTGGACTTAAAAATCCTTATTTCTCTTAATAGGGCAGGCCATCAGAAGCGGTCAATGTAAGCTCTAACAGGCTAAATTTATACTGCAGTACTAAATCTTGTGGGTACTATCCCCACCCCAATTTTAATTTCTATTTGGAAGCTTTTTGGGTAACCAAATACTATGTTATGTGTTATGAATGATTATTTATTTTATATGCATGCAATTAGATTAGATAATCTAATTGAGGTTAAAGAATAATAAGTTTTATTGGTTCCTAATTCACCCCCCCAATCTCAGTCACATTGCATATAATGTATTTCCAACAAATGATGCATAAGAAGACTCATACATTTGTTTTTGATGAATTGTAAGTAATTGGTAATGCAAAAGTTGAACCCTTGAATGCAGATACACACATATATCCTAAATACAAAGAACTTGAAGTAATAATCCCTCACCTCTCATGTTGGATATTAATTTTTATAGATGACTACACGGTCCCAAACAAAAATTAACTATTCCCAAATGACTCAAGTAATGCACATTAATGGCTGATAGATTTCTTTTTCAAAGCTAGTGGAAAAGAAGAATGGGTTGCAACCATAACAAGTTAAATAACACCCATTTAATAAAAATATAGATGAGTTGGTCAAGTTTCCCCATGCTAAGGAAGTCATTGAAACAAAATGGATAATAAATTTAAGTATAAACACTTTGGGGATATTTATAAACACAAGGTTGGATTGGTTGAAAAGGATACACTCAATATAAAGGTATTGGTTATACATAAATATTTATCCCCATAACAAGGATGGATATAAGTAGATTAGTCCTCTTTAGTTTCTCAAAATGGATGTTTTAAGCTTATTTTTAAAGATTATATTAATGAAGAGGTTTATATTTCCTATCCTCAAAGTTTTGAAGTACTTTCCAAATAGTACTTGTGTTTATAGGTTGAAGATGCGTTGTGTAGTATAGAAAAGAACATAATGCATGGTATTCCAAAATTGACTCCTACCTTTAGCATAAAGGTTTTGTAAAGAGTAAATTAGATTTTATGACTATTATAGCTAATGATCTTGGAGTGGTTGTATTGCTTAGTGAATTTGGTGTTACTAACATTGGATAAAGTTTCCTTACCGTAAGAGTAGGTGTAGAAAGATTACTTGTATTCTCAAAGGTTGAAGCCAAAGCATTGAAACCTGGATATCTCTCTCTCACATGAACACGATTAGTGCTAAAAGACATACTTTTGGAGAATTTTGATGTTGTATCTTGCATGCTCACACATCCTCTATAGGAAGCCGAGGTATGTCTCTTGGGTTTCTATACATATCTAGAACTCTGGGTTTATGTGCATTGAATCCACATGTAGTAACCATTATATATAAAATAAAATGAATTGATTTTTATTATGTCCACAAGATCATATAGTCCATGTGACTTGAACCCTTTAACACATAACCAGATAAGGAGAAATTAAGTTACTTAAAAAATATTAAACATCTGGCAAAATCTTGCTTTTAATAAATTAAAGACCTTGCTGGAAAATAAAAGAAAAACTTGCATAAATAAAAATATAGAGAAAACAACGCATTAGTGAAAAATTCCATAATGATTATTTACAATATGCATATAAGCATGATTATACAATGAAACACCAATGAATAATCACCGTTGATAGAGAAATCATAGTGAAGAGCAAAAATTCTGCTTTTGATGAAGGATACTCCCCTTATTCAACCAAACACACTCAACACAACAAGGAAATAAATAAATAATTGCAAGAACAAAACAATGGAAAGAATAGGAACACTTTATTTTTATTATCTTCAGTAAAATGGCATTACAATACTCAAAAAATTAGCATTCTACAACCATATGTGTACTTTGATTACAATATTCTGCAAGATAGAGCCATAACCTACACAAGTGGAACTAAACCCTAAAATCCCCTTTTATCTCTATATAGGTAGCACAATGAACTGCCTTAGAAGATTATAGAAAGTGAAATTTTACCATTTTGGCACCCATCGGTTCAAATTCCTGCCTTAAGTGATTTCTCTCTCTTTCCTTATGTATTGAAACTTGACTCCTTAAGGAACAACTTCCAAAAACCATAACTTGTGAACCGTTGAGTCAATTGGTTGTTATGACCCCATTTCAGAAATCCCATGAAGCAATCTACAACCTTAGGCTTGGGAAGCACCATCTGATCAAAGTTTTCTCCCCTTTTAGAGCCTCTAAACCCTTCAAAATTGAGTTCAAAGTTTTTTTACCACTCCGCCAAAATATAAAATTCAAGATCTTCAAAACTAGAATTGATCTTGGCATGAAACTTTATTGACAGGCTTATATATCCAAATGAACTTATAGGGAAGTAAATGAAATAATCTGTACTCAAATTAACAACCTACTAAAAATAGTAAGCTTTCCAAAAATAGTAACCCTTCCCAAATATAGCCCTTATTGAAAACTAGACAATATTTTTTTGGGGTGATGCAAGATTTCTCTTACACCCTGGATGCTCTTGCATCAAACACCCAGAGAAGTGACCTTGTCACATATAAGGTGTTTAGAGAAAAACCAAGTTGGTTAAGCTCTTCCTTTGATAGCCATGATGAATCTTCAATAGGTCATCCCTTCCATTTGACCAAGTACTCTTCATATTTCCCGTTTCTTGTGCTTCTACTCACACGACTATCAAGGATATCCTCTCTCTTCTGTAGTTGAAGTAGGTAATGGAATATTCCACCGTGCTTATGTTATTTCATATTCCATACTACCTTCATGATACTCTATCAAATCTAAATATTAAACACAGGTGAAATATTGAGCTCACTGGGCAGCTCTACTTGATAAGAATTTCCTGAATCATGCTTTTTCAGGATTTTGCATGGTAAAAAATTATTCATCTTCAATTTATTATATGTTCCCATTGGGAATTTCTCATTTATCAAATGAATCATAGCTTCATCTCCAATCTAAAATTCCTTATGTCTCCTTTTCTGATCCACCTTAGCCTTGTACTGAATATTTATTTTATTAATATACTTCTTTACCTCTTCATGCAAATTCTTCAAGTATTTTGCAAAGTCTTCACCTTCAACACTACTCTTTTCTCCATTGTCTAACTTCCTTAATTTCTGAAGTATTTCTAGGATTACTTCCATATACAATCCAGAGTGGTGATTTACCATTGGTCCTATTAAAATAATTATTATATGAAAATTATTCCTGTGGTAAAATAAAATCCCACCCCTTTGATTTTTCTCTAACTAAGCATCTCAACAAATTTTACAAACTCCTATTAACCACTTTTGTCTGTCCATCAGTCTGTGGATGGTGTGCCAAGCCAAAATTCAAATATGTATTTAGCTTCTTCCAAAATGTCCTCCTTAAGTACCCAAAAAACTTAGTGTCACGATCTAAAACTATGATTTTGGGAAGATCATGTAGTCTCACCACTTCCCTAAAAAAAAATTCTACCACATGAACAACATCATTAGTCTTCCTACAAGGAATGAAGTGTGTCATCTTCAAGAACCTGTACACCACCACAAAAATAGAATCATGACCTCTTGGATTCCTTGGTAAACCAACAAAAAAATCCATACTATTATCCTCTCATGGCCTTTTGGTACAGGTAATGGTTGATATAACCCCATATTATCCTTGGTTCCTTTTTCCATCTAAAATATTCTACAACTCTGCACAAACTTCTTAACATCTTGTTTCAATTGTGGCCGATAATAATGTTCACTAACCAGAGCAATAATTTTATCTCAACCATAGTTTCCAACCAATCCTCCACTATGCTTCTCTTTGATTAGGTTCTCCCTCATGGAACTCTTTGGAATGTACAATTGGATCCCCTTGAATAACATTCCATCTTGGATTATAAAATCCAACCGTATGGTCCTGTCTAGGGTAACAGGTTCTATACAAGTTGTCCAGGCCTCACTAAAATTAGGATCCTCAGGATAAAAAATCTTGAGTTCCTTGAACCCAAAAAATTTGATATGCATGTCTATCAAAAAATTCTACGTCTTTCTCAGGGCATCTGCAAACCTAATAGACTTTCCACTTCTATGCTTCAAAACAAAAGTGCAACTTTTTGTAAATTCAACCCATTTAAAATTCCTTTAATTCAAATTTCCTTGGATATTCAAATACTACAAATCTTGATGATCACTAAATAAATAAACTCTTTAAGAAAAAGATAATGTCTCCACTTCATCAATGCCTGAACTATAACATAAACCAGAGGCCTAAATATCAATTGAATTGCCTGGGGGCCTAATCTAGGTATTGAAATCCAACCTCAATCCTAATTATGTGAGTGAATCAAATTCACTTATATAATTAATTAGAAATCAAAAATCAAATGGTCAAGCATCAAAGGCTCATCATCAAAGAAGAGTGAATTAATTCATTAATTAGTCCTAGCCTAATTAATTAAATAAAACTCAAAAATACCTTGGCTAGAGATATTAATTAAGTGAATTAAATACATATCCTATTATCCACTCAAGCACAAAAGGATAAACAAGTTAATTATAACCAATGAGCTTCAATCACATGGATCACTCAAGGTTATAATCTCAACCACTCATTGAGGATCAATCTAAACCATCCAATTCAAATTCAAATTTGATTCACCTTCCCTCCAAGGAGAAATATATATAATCGACTCCTCTTAGTTCAATTGCATATAGTGCATTCATAGTAACAATTTTATGCTAGTTCCATTTTGGTTTGAGAAGATGTGGACTTTACACCACAACCTGGAAGAAAGGATCCACTTTTTGTGGAATATTAAAGTGGAAGGCATAGCTTTGTTTAAGGTGGCCAAGAAACTTAGAAACATCAAAGAAAATATTAAAGGATGGAATAAAGATGTGTTTGGAGATATTTTATAGAAAAATAATGATGCAAAAAAGGACCTTAAGGATATCTAGGATACCATCCAGAAGATGGGGATGACAGAATCCCTTAGGGATCAAGATCAGATTGCCTTAGTCAAATAACATAATATTATTGCTAAAGAAGAAAATTTATTTAGAAAAAGATTGAGGGCCCTTTATCTTAAACAAGGTGGTAAAATTAAAAAATTATTTCACCTTACTACTCTTAAGCATAGAGCTTCCAATAGATTGTCTCAAATTTCTAAAGGTGGCAGGACCATCAATAATGAGGATGAAATTAAAAAGGAAGTTGTCCAATTTTTTTCTTCACTTTTGGGGAATGATGTCAACTTAGATATGGTAGATCATGATAAGCTTTTAGATGCTATCCCTAAGATTATTTTGGAGAATCAAAAAAATATATTTCTTCTATCCCCTTTTTAAAGGAGATTAAGGGAGCATTCTTCTCTTTTGAAGGGGACAAAGCCCCTAGATCGGATGGTTTCCCAATGTTTTTTTTCCAAAAATTCTAGCATATTATGGAAAAGGATATTTCTAATGCTATTAAGGAATTTTTTGATAGCCGAAGTATGCTAAAGGATATTAATGGTACCTTCCTTGTTCTTATCCCTAAGAATTTGGGAGCAAATAATTTTGACCAGTTCAGACCTATTAGTCTTCTATTTACAAAATTATATCGAAGGTGCTTACTACAAGGCTACTCTCTATTCTTCCTTTGTTGATTTCTCCTCAACAAAATGGTTTTTTCCTTGGTAGGTGGATTCTGGATTCTATTATTACCGTTCATGAGAATATCTACTCTTTGGCCACAGCTGGTAAACAAGGTTTTCTCCTAAAACTGGACCTCTCCAAATCCTATGATAGAGTTGATTGGAACTTCCTGTTCAATGTCTTGAAGAAATTTGGTTTTGGGGATAGGGTTATCCATCTAATATTCCAGCTAATTTCTACTAATTCTTTTTCTATCATTAATAATAGAACAAATTCCAATTTTTTTATGAATTCTAGAGGTTTAAGGCAGCGTGATCCAATCTCTCCCATTATTTTTACAATTATGGTTGAATATTTGGGAAGATACCTGCATAAGTTGGTTTTGGAGGGAGCTATCCAGGGTCTGCATCCTTCTTCAACCAATATGGTCTATTCACATGCTCAATTTGTGGATGATACTATTACAATGGGGTCTTCTACTTTGAAGGAAGATAGATCTATGAAAGAAGCTCTCAATTTATATACCAGATCCACTGGTCAATTAATAAATTAGAATAAGAGTTCTCTATTTTTTATTAATACTCCCAAGATTAGACAAAGAAGAATGGCTCACATTCTAGGATGTAACATCAATAGTTTCCCTTCTACCTATCTAGTGCTCCCTCTTGGTCTAAAAGTGCTTGATTCTTTTTGGATATCTTTAATTGACAAATTTAACCAAAAAATGGCTGGTTGGAAAGGGGTGCTCCTGTCTCAAGTTGGAAAATCAACTTTGCTAAAATCTACTCTCCAAAATCTGGTCATTTACATTCTTAGCCTCTTTAAAATCCCAGCAAAATATGCTGACAAAATTGAAAGTATCCGAAAGAGTTTAATATGGTTTGGATTTGAGGAGAGGAGTTATATCCCTTTGGTAGCTTGGGAAAATGTGTTCAAAACAAAAAAAAATGGGGGATCTGGGATTGAGACCTATAAGGGTGATCAACAAAGTTGTCTTTGCAAAGAAGGTTTGATGATTATATGGAAAGGATAAAGAATGGAATATGATATGTAAAATAAATACCTTTATGATCTTCCTTCCTTAGATCAATACCTTAACAATGAGGAAAGTGTTGCTAGTTTTGAGATTTGGAACAATATAAACAAAGCTAGAGAGATTGTTGCTAAAGGAAAAGATGGAGATTGGGGAATGGAAAATAACTTAATTTCTAGGAAGATTTTTGGCTAATAGATAAACCTCTATGTAATTTACCTAATTTTCATAATGTTGTGGAAATATGTAAAGCTCAATATGGTGAAAAAGTGAAATATTATTGGTCTGGCAGTGGATGGGTGGATTTGGCTCTTGTTAGTAATTATCTGGTTATGATAAGAAAATATCTTTTAACTCAAGAAATATTTGATGACATGGAAGATGCCATTGTGTGGGGAATTACACCATCTGGTAAGTTCTTGGTTGCTTCTACCTCTGCTATGCAAATTGATATTCTTGCCATTAAACCTTTCTGGTCAAAAGCCTAGAATAATATTCTCAACCCTAAAATTGAGATTTTTTTTGGATTTTCATTAAAAATAAGGTTCTTACTGTGGATAATCTTATTAAAAGGGGTTTCTTCCTTCCTAACAGATTTTGTTTGTGTTGTTTGGATGAAGAGAATGCTAGTCACCTTTTTTTGCATTACCTTTTTTCTCAATAGGCCTGGTCGCTTCTTCTACAAAAAATGGAATATTAGTTGGATTTCCCCTTTTTCTCTCTAGGATTTCTTCCAACAATGGGTATGTCCAAGCTCTAATGAGAAATTTTGTTGTGCTTAGAAATTGGCTGCCCCTCATGTGGTGTGGAATTTTTTGAAGGAGAGAAATAATAGAATATTTAGAGAGAAGCAGTCTCATCCTTCTGCGGTGACTGAGAAAATTGTTAGGGGATTCATGACAATCTGGCTACTAAATTCATCCAGAAAGGGGATTGCAACCAACATGTTATGGAGTTATGGAATTTAAATGATACTAGGTTGAGAAAAAAAGAGCAGGAAAATCTTGTCTGGACCTTCCCTCCTGATGGTTGAGTCAATATTAATTTTGATGGCACAGAAAAAATAAATCTAGGTCCTATGGGGTGCAGTGGAGTCATTAGAGACTGCAGAGGAAATTTTATGGCTGCTATCTCTGTCCCTATGGGATCTCAAACTAACCGTGTGGATGAAGCCCTAGGGGCTTTCTATTCTTTAACCCTAGCTAAGAAATTAAAGTGTAAAAACATATGGTTTAAGGTGATTTTATGAACATAATAAAATGCCTTAGAGGTGAATATTCCCCCTCATGGACCATAGACAACTCAATTGAGAAATCCAGAACCGTTATTAACTCTTTTTTAAAAATCAACATATCACATGCTTATAGGGAGTGTAAAAATGTGGCAGACAACTTGGCTAACCATGACATTAAATCAAATGGTATTATTATTTGGGAAGATTATAATGATCTTAATGATGAAACCAAAATCCATATTAATTATGATTAGATCATTAGTAAAGAAGGCAAGTTACCTATTAATGATGGTTAGTAGATCAAGGACTATAGACTATGCATGTGGTGATTGGAAAAGCTGGAGTGACGACAACAAAAATAATTATATTTTCTTGTCACACTTTTTGTGGGTGGTTTTTTGTGTCTTCGATCATTCTACCGAAGGTGATTATTTGGTCTTTTCTTTCTCTGAGACTTTGAAGAGCACTGCTGATTTGAATGCGAGAAGGATGGGAGGAGATTTGCAAAGGGAAGAACTTGACAACTGCATTAACATAAAGAAGGATATGGTGTGGAAGAATACAAGAAAAGGGGGCTTAACTTTCTATTTGGAGAAGCTCCATGGGTATGATAAGACAATATGATGTAGAGAAATGAGGCTTCAAGACTTCTATGATGAAAACTATCCAAAATGCACTAGAATGGGTTAATCCACAATGTACCTTAGTGTACTAAACTGACTTGAAAGTGTCAACCAAAGGACACAACCTTCCCAAAGGTTCACAATGGTTCTAGGGGTCTCTACTTACCCAATATAACCAAGAAAAACCACTTCTAGAGTTCCAAGTTCCCAACTCAATGGAAAACTCCAAACACTCTCCTAATTGGATTAACTCCCAAGTAGGTCTACAGTGACTTAATACTGGTTTTTTTGGACCAACTTATTAGATCGATCAACTATGACTGTCTTGAAGGGCTAATTACCCCACTTTTACAAAGAAACCCTATTGAATACTCAACCCCCTTGGATCTTTCAAAAGAGTTGTATTATGAGTCCAATTAAGGGAAAATGTAATTAATTTGGTTCTATGAACTCCCCAAGTGCAAAAGCCCTAATTTCTCCTTACAAACCCTTAAAACTAGGGCATGCTCAATGTCAAACCTCCAAGATCTATTTCAACCAAAAAATGGTTGATTCACCATCTCTCAAACATGTATTAATGGATTCAAACATAAAAGGTTCCCTTTGAGGAGACCTACTGCTACTATATTTTAGCCTCCAACCTAGTTACTCTTCAACCAAGCATTCATAGTGGTCACCAACTATCTCTACTTGTTTTCACATTTAAGGGTTAGAAGTATATTATAGATATGATACTAAGGTCATGCCATGATAATTAGTCATTGGTATTCAAGGAATGACCATTAATCCACTGAAAACAATCAAAATTATTTCTAAAGTTGTATCTTCCTGAGTTTGTCAACGAATACAATGAGCGATCAAAACAAAATGGGATCTTAAAACATGTGCAATGCTTCCAGAAGATGCTAATTTATGTCCTTAATTTATTTTAAATGCATTGAAAGTGAATACAATCAAACTAACATAAGAGACTTGCAAAATTCAGTTATTTATTGCTTCCAAGGATGCAGTTCGTACAATTATGTTCCTCTCTATAATGTGTGTGTTCCATATGCCACATCTAGGATACATATGGTGTAAATAAATAGTTTCAATTGATTCAAATTGGTTTCCCATTCTTAAAAACTTATTTAACCCCTTAAACAATGTTTCCCTCCAAATTTGGCACTAGCCGTTAGGATTTGAAATTTCAAATTTGAAACTCCTTATTTTAATAAAGAAACTAACTCCTATACTCCACTAATTATCTCTTAAGGATAAATGTGACTTATCTAAATTATCTAAATGACTTTGAGGCTCCTACCAATCCTAGTTCCATTAAATCCATAATTAGGTCCTATGGTCCTATTAGGACCATTAAGAAATTTTACATTTTTGTTTACATCAGTATACTCAAATGCCATTATATACCTTAAAACACTAAAATTGAGCCCATTGGACCCCTGAGTGACCCCATCATGATTTCTTGGTGTCTTCATTTACTTCATGTCCTTAGGTGCCCCTGCACCATACTCCCCTTGTGGAAAAGAACTTTTGCCCCAAAGGTTAAAGGGCCTTGTTTTAACACCTCCTAGCTTTCTTGAAGGAGTTCTGCAACTTTTTCTTCCCTTGGACATATTTTGTAACAAAAAAACATTATCCCATCTCCTTGAACCTACAACAACATTTTTAGAAACATGAAAAGAATATATGGTATCAATACCATCACTTGGTTTTTGTTTGGGACAACCATCTTTAGATTGTGTATATTGCTCCTTCTTTGGTATTTTATGATCCAAATGACCCTACTGCCCTCCATGGACAGATATTTATCACCCTACATTGGAAAATCAATAGGACACCAATGTGTTCCCACTGCCACTCCATTTTGAATCTCTTTATTCTGCCACTCTACCATCTACATTCACTATCATAACCATCATTCTTTAGCACCATGAATGATTGTCTAATTTTCTGATCCTCTACCATATTCATGTCCTTTGTGTGACCATGCTAATCAAAATACTCTTTCCTTCCAAAACAAAAGATTATTGATTCAATAGAAACATTATTTGGAAAAGGTTTGAGGGTGAAATTTTTTGCATCCTTTTGAACAATGTAGGTGTTCTCATAACCTTGATGAATGCTCCTCCTCAAGGACTACCATGGTCTTCCTAAATGAATATAACAACAAGTCATGGAGAAAATATCACATAGCACCCTATCCCTATACTCACCAATAGAGAAATATACATAGGCTTGTTCCCTAATCCACATACTTTTTTCATCACTCACCCAAGAAGCTTTATAAGGTTTATCATGAGGAAACTTATACAAATTCAACTTGTTAACCATCTCATATGAAACTAGGTTATCAAATGAGCTAGAGTCTATTATCATCTTACACACCTTACCTTGGCTTAAAAAACCTTTTTTGCAGATGGATACCTATGGTAGTTGCTGAAATGGTTATCTTCTCATCACGAGGCATTCCCCAACTTTAGGATATGCATAGGTTATCCCTCTTTCTCCCCCTTGTTGTTCATATTTTTCATTGTCACCTATATCTTGTGTCAATGCCACTCTCTTATTAGAATTCCTTGTATCTTTTTTAGGACATTTATAGAAAGGATGCCCTTCCTCTCAAAAATTGCAACACTTTCCATTGAATGCACTGGTTCTTCTACCTGCACCAAATCTACCACCACCTTTTTTCCACTTCTCTAATCAAAAATAGCCTCTAAATTCCCTTTTCACTGCTTCTTTTATCTTGAGTGTCATTTCTCTTGTTACCTCTGCCACTACTTGACTAGCCTCTTCCACATCCTTGTCTTTCTTGTCTTCTTTTTATTTTTTCCTCAACCTTGTTGGCCAACTTATAACATTCTTCAGCAGTACTAGGTTATAGTAAGACTAAGTTCATTCTATATATTGAACCTTAGCCCACCTACAAATATTTCCACTTTCTCCTCCTAATCTTCATCATGGGTAACCTTGACATCAATTTTTTGAAACTCCTTGATGTACCTTTGGACATCCATGTCCTTTTGTCTCAAAATTTGCATGTTTTTATAATTGAACCTTGTAGTCTTTAGGAATAAATTTATCCCTCATTTTTTCCATCATCCTTGGCAATGAAGTAATTATGGTCACTCTCTTATTCCATCTATCTTCTTGCAGACAGTCCCACCAAAGCAATGCATTCCCCTTCAATATAGACTTTGCAATCTTCACCTTTTAAATATCTTCCACATCTTCACAATCAAAGAAATCCTCAAAAACACTAAACCAATCAATCAATTCCTCATTATTCATCTTTCCATCATACACTGCTATATCATACTTACCTTTGTAATAATTTCCTTCAATGACTTTGACAAGCTTAGCCATCCTTGCTTCTTCAGGATCTAACTCTTCCCTTGTTTCTCTCTCTTCTTCTTCTTCTTCTTCAAAATATTCTTCATGGTCCTCTTGTTTAGTGTCTCCTTTCTTCTTACTTATTTTCCCCTTTCATCTTTTCCATATTCTCCTTCATCTTCTTAATCTCCTAAACATATTGTGCCACAATATTGGCAAGCTCCACATTGGTCATCCTTGGGGGCATCTCTTGAGCCTCTTCTCCAAATGTTTCAAACTCTTCTTCTTCATAAATATACCCTATCCTTCTCCCAAATGATACTACTATGTTGTGATACCACCTGATGTAGAGTAAGGGGGCTTCACGACTTCTATGAAAAAACTTGTCCAAAATGAACTAGAATGGGTTAATCCATAATGTGCCTTAGTATACTCAACTGACTTGAAAGTGTCAACCAAAGGACACAACCTTACCAAAGGTTCAAAATAGTTATAGGGGTCTCTACTTACCAAATATAACCAGGAAAAACCACCTCCAAAGTTCCAAGTGCCCAACTCAATGGAAAACTCCAAACACTATCCTAATAGGCTTAACTCCCTAGTAGGTCTATAGTGACTATTTTTAGACTTTCCATAGTAACTTCCCAAAAGACTCTTTAAAAAAATGGCATATTTTGATACCTATTTGGCTTCTCTATAACATACCAAAGACTCAATACTAGTTTTTTTGGACCAACTTATCAGACTGATCAACTATGACTATCTTTAAGGGCTAATTACCTCACTTTTACAAAGCAACCCTATTGAATACTCAACCCCTGACCTTGGCTCTATGAACAGAGTTGTATTACGACTCCAATTAAGGGTAAATGTCAATTTGATTCTATGGAATCCCCAAGTGAAAAATCCCCAATTGCTCCTTACAAACCCTTAAAATTAGGGCTTTCTCAATGCTTACCCCCCAAGCTCTATTCAAACCAAAAAATAGTTTATTAACCATCTCTCAAACATGTATGAATGGATTCAAACATAAAAAGTTCTCTCCTTTGAGTAGAGCTACTACTGCTACACCTTAGCCTCCAACCTAGTTACTCTTCAACCAAGCATTCATAGTGATCACCAACTATCTCCACTTGTCTGCACATTTGAGGGATAGAAGTATATTATACATATTATAATAAGGTCATTCCATGAGAATATTTCGTTGGCATTCATGGAATGACCATTAATCCATTGAAAACAATAAAAAATATTACTAAAGTTGGGTCTTCTTGAGTCTGTCAGTGAATAGAGTGAGCAATAAAAAAAGGGATCTTAGAAAAGTATCGATGACTCCAACAAATGCTAATTCATGTTCCTTAATTTATTTGAAATGTATTTAAAGTGAATACAATCAAAATAACATAAGAGACTTGCAAAATTTAGTTATTTTATTGCTTCCAATGATGCATTCCATACAATTTCATTCCTCTCTATACTGTTTGTGTTCCATATGCCACATCCCGGATATATGGTGTCAATCAATAGTTGCAACCGATCCAAATTAGTTTCCCATGCTTACAAATTAGTTTCCCTCGCAATTGGCACTAGCCGTTAGGATTTGAGATTTCAAATTTAAAACTCCTTATTTTAATAAAGAAACTAACTCCTATACTCGACTAATGATCTCTTAAGGATCAATGCGACTTATCTAAACTCCCTAAATTTCATTGAGGCTCCTACCAATCCTAGGCCCATTAAATCCACAATTATGTCCTATGGTCCTATTAGGATCATTAGGAAATTTTACATTTTTGTTTACATCAATATACTCAAATGTCATTATAGGCCTTAAAACATTCAAATTGAGTCCATTGGAACCATGAGTGAGTTCATCATGCTTCATTGGTGTCTTCATTTACTTCATGTCCTTAGGTGCCCCTGCAGCACAATCACACAAAAGTTTATTAATGGATGGAAAAATGACTCTATTATTATTGGCAGGAAGAAGGTGGACCTCATGGTAGAGCTCATTGTAGAAGTCACTCACATTCCCAACAAGGGTATGAATTTCTACAAAAATTGTCAGGTTTTAGATATGGCAGAAAAGAAATTTCCAAAATCAGAAAAAGTGAAAGGTAAATTTATTGATGCTAAAGTGAACGGTTTCTATTGTATACGTTAAATGTAGCCTTCTTATTCAACCATACACTTCAACATATTCCTTATTCATTAGCCACATACAGAAGTGAATATGATTTATTCATCCTGCATGATTGTATGAATTGACCTGTTGCCTCCTATCTAGACAGGGTTTTGAATGGCTCTCAGAACGAGAGTCTCACAACCTAGACCAATCCAAGAATAGAGGATTTTTCTCCATGAATACAATACAATGCAAGATTAATCTAAGCATGGAAGATACAAGATTAATCTAAATGAGATTAAACTATGACATGATTTTGAATGAGATTATTCTAAGAAATTAAACTAATCTATTGCAAATGAGAGCTTAATAGAAATGAGATTATGAACTAAAATGCAACAACAATTCTTTATTCTAACAATGCATCTCCTTGAATGAGAAATGGGAGTTCTTTTATAGACTGAGAGTATGCTCAGATTAGCAAGTTTTCTTTAAAATAAAACAATGAACTGTTTTCTCTTTGTTTTTAACTACTTTCTTTCTTGATTTTAACTATTTTCTTTCTCTTTAAAGCACAGTTAATTCAAAGTTTCTATTTCTGAACTGGAGAGAAGATTTTTGAGAGAATATTTAATTAAATAAATAGAATATGACCTCATAAATGTATTTTCTCAATTATTTGAATAATTAAATTTAATTATTGAAATGAGGATATTTAATTAATAATTAAATATTATTTAATTCCTTTTTTATGTGTTTTAGCTAAAAGGAGTGAATTTAATTTAATTAAAGTGCTAGGACTTTATAATTAAATTGATTCAATCACAGGGTTTATTTAGCTAATTGATTGATATTTAGGAATTAAATATAATGTATGATTAATGCATATTTAGGATTTTCTGCATATTCAGGTCAAGTAGAGCCAGTCAAAACTTAGAATTGCCTAGCACAATAAGACTTTGATGATTCAGAAGAATGACAAATGCAACAAAATTGGTTAGGGTTGCAAGATGCCAATTTTGGGGTGTTACATTTTTCCCTTCTTTGAATGATGTGCGAGTAGCGCATTGATTCAAAGAATATTCTGATGTCTAAAGCACAGAAGAATAGATTTCAAAAATTGATGATGTAAAGATCGATTGATGAAGATTTCAGAGCCATCTCTAGGACAAAGCTTAACTCTCCAAAGTATAGGTTAGATTGCTAAGACGCTGGTCAAGTAGAGTTTTTGAGGGTCATCTCCAGAACAAAGCTTGATCCTCAGGGATCTAGGTTAGAATGCCCCGATACCTAATAGATTAAGATTTTGAGAATCATCTCCAGAAGAAGCTTGATCCTCAGGGATCCGGGTTAGATTTCCCCGATACTTAATAGATTAATATTTTGAGAATCATCTCCAGAACAAAGCTTGATCCTCAGGGATCTAAGTTAGATTTCTCAGATACCTAATAAATTGATATCTTTCAAAAGACTATCCCCAGAACGAGGCTCAACCTTCAGGAGTTAGTTTAGATTGCCCCGATACCTGTCCATAAAAAGATAGTCAATAGATATTTTTAGGACAATCTCCAGAATGAAGCTTAGTCCCCCAATATCTAGGTTAGATTGCCTAGACACTGGTTAGATCGAGTTTCAGAATCATCTCCAGAATGGAGCTTGATTTTTTAGGAGTCAGGGTTAGATTTCCCCAATTCCTAATAGATGAGTTTTCGAGAATCATCTCTAGAATGAAGCTTGATCCTCAAGAATCTGAGTTAGATTGCTTAGATACTTAATAGATTGAGATTTTGAGAATCATCTCCAGAATGAAGCTTGATCCCTAGGAATCCAAGTAAGATTGCTCAGATACCTAATAGATGATGAGATGTAGGGAACAAAGATGCCCATATTGATTGTGGAGTATCCAATTTTGACTATGAAGTACAAAAAATGAACATGCCCCAGGTGATGAGATGCCCCTCGCAATGAGGACTTTTGAATTCAGATCGGATTGATAAAAGTAGATTCAATGATGTAATCATCCTGCCCCCTCGGGAGTGAAATGGAAAGATGACACATCATAATAATGATTGAGAGTGAGAAATCACAGATAGATGGTGAATCAGAGATCCAAAAGAACTCAGAATAGATTACAAAAGAATTCAGAAGATTTAGAATCAATTTTGAGTGATTTTGAGGTTTGGTTGACCAAGTTTGACTAGGGTTGACCAAAGTTGATCAGAGTTTACCAAATTTGACTTTAGAGGAAAAAGTCAAAGATTTGATAAAATATTGATTAGATATAATTCTGACAAGAAAGCGATGTCAGAAAGGTGACTGCACAAGTGTCCGATTGCGTTGGTCCCAAAAATTTTAAAATGTGATTTTGAGCTATATAGAAGTGTTAGATTTTGATTTTGATCACGAAAATGGATTCAGAGTGGTCAAATTAGCTAGTGGTGAAATTTTCATGCAAATCAGAGCACTTTTGAAAATTAGGTCAAAACCTATATATGAGTCAAAAAGGTCATTTTCAAATCATTTGCATCCGTTGACTTTTGAGAAAAGAGCTCTGAGTGAAAATGGTGGTCCCTGTGAGCACTCGTTGTTTGAAGCGATCCAGGTGGCACAGTCAGTCAGTAGTGTACGGACCTCTGGTAAGTGGTTGAATTACCTCTCTGTGAATTCAAATTTTACTTCTTTCAGTCAAATTTTTCATCATTTTTCACATTTTTAGGAAGTGGTCCGCGGGTTCTCGCACGAGGAAATAGTTTCTTCGCGCGCCCTGTAAAGAAAATTCACGTGAGAAACTGCCAAAAGATAGATTCTCAAGTCGGTCAGTGGTTATCCTCACACAAGAGGGTACCCATGTCTCACGCGGGAAACCCTTCGATAGAGGGTTTCCTCGTGCGGACAGGTATGAAACTTCGTGCGGGGTGAAAACTTCATGCGGGCCAAAAAAATTCTTTGCGCGAAAGGCTGCTTCTTTGCATGGAGAGAAAATAGTAGCTTGAATGCAAAATGAGTCTATGTCGCATCCAATAGCATTTTCATCATCATTGTTCCTGTCTATAATGCTTTATTTCTCAACTTTGTATTGATTATCTTAAAACATGAGCAGAGTACTAATCGTGCGTTGTTGTTTGCGTGTCTTGCAGGTCGATTTCCCAGATATCACATTTAGGTCACATCATCTTGCCATCAGTGGGTTGGTTAGACAACTAGATGATGCTGAGATAGCACATATCGACAGTTTAGGCCTGTCTCATCTTTGTGAGGTACCTGAGATTTGGGTAAATCACAGACTATTAGGAGCTTTGGTGGAGTGTTTCCATTCAGAAATGAACACCTTCCACCTTTCACAGGGAGAGATGATAGTGATGCCTGAGGATATTTATAAGATTCTCCAGATACCCTTCCACAGACCCAGAGTGGAGTACGAGGTGTAGCCACGACCAGGTACATTAGCGTTGTGAGAGATCTTGTAGGATGAGCTTGTCATGGGTAGATCCATCCCATGGAAGGATTTGATCAGAAATTATAGGTCTGGGCACTGATTGGTCATTGTTTTGGCAGCATTCCTTGGATGCTATCTGATGCCTGATCATGGTCAGCATGGTTTTGAGTGTGGCTGAGTCTGGATGTTACAGAGGATGTTGGTTGAGCCAATCAGATATGGTTGGGGTTAGTGTATGTTGGCCCACATGTACCACAAGATGCACAAGATCGCCTATAGAGAGGCAAAGAGCATGGCCGCAGGCATATTTTCTTTATAGGTGTGGGCATGGGAGCACCTTCCTGTTACTTGGCCTGTATGCAATAATCTGAGAGAGCCATTGGAGTCGTACATATATAGTTATAGAGGTTTTATTACTCATCTCACGCTGGGTAAGATAGAGCAGTGGCGAGCACAGCTCGATGATTTGGTAGTTGTGATATGGCAACCCTAGAGGCTGACGGAGGTGTGGGATGATGCTAGTGATCAGTTGGGCTATATTCTTGTTTCACGGCCACTCATCGGTCAGACTATTACCATTATTGAACAGTTTCCTCTTACATGTGTCTGGTGGCAGTTTGGCCAGGCACAAGAGATATCATAGGAGTACTATTCTTATGCTCGTTTCATTGATGAGCTTAGGAAGGGATGGTCGATCAAGTTAGATACTGGTCGATGTATGATAAATGTGCAAGCCATAGCTTGGACACGATGGGATTATCTAAGTGGAATTTTAGATGGCGGCATGACCATAGAGTACAAGGAGTATTTTGTTACATATCCCTTCCCACGGTTTACAGATCCAGTTGGCATGGGAGCCCCAGCATAGGTAGTACACCCACAGGTGCCACAATAGCAGGTACTAGTGCCTCTATAGCATATACCATGGCCACCGCCATAGCAGGTACCATAGTAGGGGCCACATCCACACACAATATAGGTTGACATACCCGCACGATAGATGAGGACTGATCCTAGTGCGAGTGGCAGTGGGAGACAGAGCAGGCGGAGGATAGCTACACAGTTAGATGATGTGTAGAAGCAGACAGAGTAGAAGGAGGTATAGTAGGAGGACCTAATGAGGGAGGATCAACTTGCACAAGATCCTGTACAGGGTCTAGTACCCGGAGATGCATTATCATAGGCACACGAGGCTCTGCGGAGAGCTAGAGAGAGAGTATGACAGTTGGTGAGGTAGGTTACAGACTTGCAGGTACATTTTGTTGTGCAAGATTCCTAGCTTCTAGATAGAGATCGGGAGGTGCAGGAGATCTGAGGGTAGTTGTAGAGGGCACTTGAGTAGCTTTGGGTGGAGACAGGGCATCAATCCTCCCAAGAAGTGTACTATTATGCAACCTATGTGGGGGTGGTTCCTAATGAGGCATTGCAAGTGCCTAGATTTTCCTCGTATGCCAGGGGATCAGAGGGTGCATAGGCACCACCTCCACTGGATATGCCTCCTCCTCCACCTCCTCCAGGTGATAAGGGAGAGGGCCAGAGCTAGATTTGATATATCGATAGATGAGATTATATGATGTATCTGATGCATTGGCATCCTTGTATTGTACCACCATTTTTGAGATAGACTGTGCTCGAGTAGCACCATTTTGTATTGTATCGACACATTTTGAGATATATATATATATATATATATATATATGAGCTCATCTTTTAGTATCATTGCATGTCTCACGATTGTACTTCATGAGATGTTTCCTATATGCTTAGATGTTTGGATGATTTAGAATGTATAAAAATGTATGCAAATGAATGGAAGTATTTTGAATATGTGTAGATGTATGAAATGCACATGTATATGTTTATGAGTTATGTACGTGATGCAGATGCTGATGTAGATGTAGATTTGTATGTAGCTAGATGATTTATCTGAATGCACTTGTGAATGGAAATATGTAAATGCAATGTGTATATGATAATGCATTTGTGAATGTAATGTATATGGTACTAACATCTCATGCCAGGTGTCCAGATGTGTGACAAATGCTAACCAAGAGAACATGTGAAGAATCAAGAGTGAGGATTGAACACTTGTGCAGTCATGATGAAACTAGGACTCTAAAGAAGAACTCCGCAATATACAAATCTAGGATAACACAATGAAGTGAACATCAAATTTCTGTCACAATGTAAGTCTAGAATGAAAATGCAATCCTATGCTAGATGCAATAAATAGGACATGGTTGTGAGACCCATCATATAATCATCATCATTAAGCATTTTTGGAACATTAGAGTCGATACAATCCTTACTGGTGCCACAGCGACCATAAGAATATGAATATGACTTTCATCAGATAAAATGTAGGAAACAAACGTAAGCACCAGGGTACAAAAGCCAAGATGACCTAAACATTTTTTCCAGTTGATGTTGCAAGAGTAAACTAGTATTGAGGCATTCAAAGACAAGACAACCATGAGTGTGATTGTGCGTAAAAAAATAGAGCAATAACAGTCAAAGAGATAGTTTTGACCTCACCATGGTGTACAAATAAACAAGATCGAGGGATGTGAGGCTTTTCCACCTTAATTTGGGAGTTCTTATCACATACACCCTATTTATTTGACATTGATGGATCATCGAGACTACACCAACAAAGCAGTAGACAAAGAAAATATCAATGAAATCCATGAGAATAGACAACATACAAAGAAAGATTCAATCATAGCTCAGCCGGTTTCAAAGTTTTTGAATATGTATGTGTATAGGGGTGTTGAAAAACACCATTGTGCTTGTGAGTGCATTATGTTTGATTGTCATCGATAGATGTTTATGAGATATCCAATGTGTGTTGAAAGACAAATATGTGTCCAAAGATAGTGTTGAGAAACACTATTTTAATTGGGGTGTTGAGAAACACTAGTTTGTGTCAGTAGATAGTTGTCCTTCAGAAATGACAAGATTACTGACTCTGGTGTAAACCAAAGATGTGATCAGATTTGGGGACCTATGCCCCTAGTAGTGGTGACTAACTTGACATATGTTGCAAGGACAAACTAGATTTTGTTTCCCCCAAGCGTATGGCACTGAATCTGTGCCAAGTCAAGAGGGTTCGCAAAGGAACCAGAGTGTCATGAAAGTGACCAAAAGCTATGTACAAACTAAAGCAAAGAATGCCAAGACTGATTTTTGATACATAGAGCATTGAGTACAAATCCAACTGTAATGGATTGATATTGATATAAATACATATGTGTGAGAAATATCCTCAGTATGACGATAGTAGGCAGACGCAGTGAGAACCACTGGTGACTGACATGAGAAAGATTGTAGCAATAGCTAGGCATTAGTAGGCAGATGTAGTGAGTACCACTGGTGACTCATGTGAGGAGTAATAGGACCATGCCCCCTAGACCAGGAAGGTTGCCCCAAGAGCATGACCATTTTCAATCCATGTAAGTTGGTGTCTTGACGGGAATTGAGAGCATGCAGAAAAGAAAATGTAAGCAGGAAAGCAACAAAGCAGGAAAGAAAATGTATAAAGCCAAGGGGTGTTGCGATAGATATAGCAATGTGAAATAAGAGGCACCTGTTTACCAAGTTTTCACCTTCTTGGAAGAAATTTTTTTTTTCTACCATGACGCTTGTTTGCCAGGTTTTCATCAATGGCACTTTTTCCTTTTTCTCTTTTTGTGTATTTTTTCAATTTTTAATTTTTTTTGTATTTTTAGAATATATGATTTTTTTTGGAGATACATCAAAGCGCTTATTGCTAGTTTTCACTAAGATGATCATTTTTCAGGACATTTTCTAATTTTTAGAATTTTTTTAGGACTTTACTATATACATGTGCACAGTGAAAAGTCTCAGATGTAGAACCATTTCAGATGAAGAGCATTGATTGGCTCCTTGAGTTTCTCCCCTTTAGTAGTAGAGATTTGATAGGTACCATACCCAAATACTGCAGTGACAACATACGGACCAAGCCAATTTGGTTCAAATTTTCCCTTTTGGACCCCATGTTATTGATTCTTAGGGTTCTCCCTCAGAACGAGGTCACCCACCTAGAAGTCCCTTGGTCCAACCTTCTTGTTATAGCTCTTGGAAATCCTTTTTTGATATTCTATAAGGTGTTTGAATGCCACTTGCCGACATTCATCAAGTAGTTCTAGCTCTTGTAGCCAAGATATTCTATTATCATCAATGGTAATGAGGCCTTTTAGAGAGACTCATAGAGAAGGAATCTCAACCTCAATTGGTAATACAACATCTACTCCATGTAATACCCACTCGTGTTTTGCTTTTAGTTTGTGATGCCGTACCCTCTAGGCATTGGATTCAGTTGCTTGGCCGAATTCTTTTAGGCCACATTTCATGTGAGCTGATATTGTTTTATTTGATGATGATACTTGTTTATGATGTCATGATGTTACCTTATGCATAGATAGATGTGATGATGTTATCATGTTGATTATTATCTATTGATTTCAGTTTATGATATACTTACCCCATACTTGCATGTGTATGGTTGTCTTATATGTAAATGTACTTGTTGATGTGTTGTTGTGGTAGAGGACGGAGACGTAGTTACTTGCTTCGGCGAGATCC
>MU223490.1:1554419-1567388 GCA_018584345.1 Thuja plicata | reverse complement strand
TATACAGAGGCTGGGGGGTGTAATTTATTATCTCTGTTACTCTATGATGTGTGTGCTCTATGTTATTACCCTGAACTGACCATAAAGACCCTTTCGATTATGTACCTGTGTGTGTACCTATGTGTGAAGAATGTAATTAATTTCTCTCTTTCTGCCTCAGATAATGATTTTTCCAAATGAATGATCTGAGGTTTATGTTCTGTACCCAGGTTGATTGGTTGAGTTGGCTCAATACACACAGATGAGCGTTCCTAGAAATGACTCAGAAGTGTATCAAGTATCTCATCCTCGGGCACCTCAGAGAGGTTTTCACCCTTGGATACATCCTTTATTTTGAATTTTTTTGGCTCTGACACTGCCACAATGTGGTTTTCTCCATCAAAGTGCCTATTTTTTCTTCTTTTAATTTTGTGACTGAGATACTTGATATTAGCCTTAGTCATGTTGACACTGTCTTTTCTAGAGGAGGATGTTACAGGTTCAAAAGCATTGAGGTAACATGCAAGAACATATTCATTTTGGAACATAAGGACTTCATTAGATGGGGAGGGAGATTTCTATTCTATGAGCTCGAGATGGCGGAGTGAAAGAGAAGTGACAGGTTCGAGTGAGTTCATGGTATAATCATCGAAAGCATGGACTAGCAAGTTGAGACCTAGAGAAATCTCATCCAAAGGTGTAGTCAAATTCCTTTGATCCCTAGCGACTGTAGTAGATGACATGTTAATATCGAGGGAATCAGACTTGTTTGACCTTACACTAGACCCTTCACCTACTTTGAGAAGGTTTTCATATGTGTGTACTGTATCTATATCCCTATCATAGGTGGTATATGAAAAATCATCAAACTCGTACTCATGAGAGTTTGTTTCATCATTAGGCATCATATCAAGAACATGAGTGAGATCAACCCTTTGTCCCCAGTTTGGATGAGTTCTACCTAGAACCTATGCTATGGTTAGATGAGCACCTTTTGACCTAGGTGCCTCATCAGTGCTTACAACATCATCTACTTCTTGTTTAGTGAGAAGTGGTTGGGTTTACTCCTGTTCAAACTTCTCTTGGAAGTGTGGTGGTATGTACAAATCACCCTGATGACCTGGATTTATAGTTTGTATTTCTTTCCACCGCTCATAGGTTAATGGAGCAAGTGAAGTGGTTTCATCAGAGTCGTTGTCAGTCTTGACTATACTGACACGTGTTATAAAATAATCTGGCTCAACAAAGAATACTGCCAGATCTGGAGGAATGGGACAAGGGAATCAATCCTCCTTAGAGCTATCTTCAGACTCTTCAATTTTAGGTGTACCTTCATGTTTTAGTTGGTGATCTATTTGAGGTACAAATTTGTTTATCCCCAGTTTAAATGTGAGCTTCTTGAAGCCTATACCTGTAGAGTCATGTGTTTGTCGACCAATAGCTTCAAGTGGTGTGAGTAATCCTTTATGATTCACACCTATAGGACCATTCCATTTGTAGCCAAAGCCTTGCATAATAGTTATACCATTTCCATACTATTCATGTTTTATGTCACAAGGTTTAGTGGTTTGTTCAGATGTTTCCTCCCCTTTATAGATCCAAGCTTTGATAGCCCTATTTTTCAGCTTCTTCTTCTAATGGTATGGTGGCCTATACAAAGGTACCACCATATTTTGTTCGAGGAGGAACTGTAGAAGGTTTAGTGTTCTCAGAAGGTCTCCCATAAGAACGTGGAGACAAAGGCAGAGATGTAATAGATAGCACAGGTTCAATTTGATACCCTCCCATGTCAGTTTCCTTGAGTGTCAGGCCCTTTTCCATTTCCTTTAGTTTAGTCTCAAAGAACCCAGTAGACTCTCTGTTGGTGGGCACAAAGATGTCAGTAGATTTTGTGAGTGTGTTGCAATCATAGTGTGTATTAGCAGGTACAGTCACTTCAGATCCTTAGAATGGGAACTTAATGCATGGATGGTATGTTGAAAGGACAACCTGGATTTTTTGGATCCATGTCCTTCCTAACAGAATATTGTATGCTAAAGGAATGTCAAGCACTTGACAGATAACATCTCTTTTAATAGGGCCAACTCTGATTGGTAACACAACTAGCCCCTTAGATTTCCATTCTTCTTCATCACAGGCCTTAATAGTAATCTTTTTGTAGGCATCTATGTAGTCTTCACCGTAGCCTAACTCAGTAAGCAAGCTAGCAGAGTGAATGTTGAGGCCAGCGCCGTTATCTATGAGAACATGGTGAATGCACTTTGGGCCAATCATGACTTCAATGTGCAAGGGGTTATTGTGTGGGTGACTCAAAGAATGGTCATCTTCCTCAGAGAAAGACAAGTAATGAGAGGAGTTCAAGTGACCTACCATGGATTGAAACCAGTTGAGATCAAGATCTTTCAGGACATTTGCCTCTATGAGGGCTTTGTCAAGGATCTTCCTGTGAGCAGGGGAGATTTTTAGTAGCTCAAAGATGGTGATCTGAGCATTAGTACATTGTAATTAATTTAGTATGTTGTAATTGGAAGCATTAGACAAGGAACTTAATTTTGGATTCTTGTTGGAAGAGTAGCTTTGTCTGCATGTTGTGTTGGTGCACACGTAGAAGGCTCAGGGCCTTTGAGAATGATCTTAGCATGAGATCGAGTAACAACATTTTCACTAACCTGAGACTATTCTTGATCGGAGGGCTGAGGCGTAGACCCTCACAAGATGAAAGGAGTTTTGGGCTTGGGAGTATCTTCCCTTCCCTTGAGAATGACAATGTTACAGTATTCAGTATAAACAGGCTCAACCATATTAATGACATTGTCATTATTGGTGTATGTATAGTTGACCTTGGCATCAATATTCTTTCCTTTGGATGATTCACTTTTCCCATGAGGAGGAAATGGGCCTTTGAAAGCTTGGTGATTTGAGTTCTTATTGTGACCTCCCACAACAATAACCTCACTATCAATAAGGTATTGGATCTTGCGTTGTAATTGAATGCAGGAAGCCGTCTTATGACCCTTGTTTTGATGGTAATCGCAATATGCAGATTCATTCCACCAAGATGGTCAAGGTTGTGGATCAAAAGGACATGAGTTATCTACAGGAGTGAGTAAATGGTTGTCCAAGAGATTCTTGTAAACTGTATCAAGAGGTTCTCCTAAAGGAGTGAACTCACATTTGGGTCGAGGAGCCCAAGGTTTAGATCTGGAAAAATGTGAAGTACTCAGTTTGGATTCTGCCGCAACCTGTTTAGTGGCTTTTTCTACCTGCATAGTGGTAGTGAGATTAAAAGTAGCCTTTGGAGGCTTGGGAGTCATATTTTCTACAACTCCATCATTCACAACATCACGATTCTTGTTGGGAAATTTGGATTTATCTTTTCTTGAGGAAGAAGATCCTTGTTTGTTTTCCTTGTGTAAGGTCAATTCTCCTTTCTTGACCATAAATGTCTCAATTCTCATAGCTTGCTTAATCATTTCATCAAAGTTCAAAGGACCTTGTAGCTATACTTGATACCTAAATTTGGGAAAAAGATTGTCTAGAACGATGTCCAACTTTTTGGATTCTGGTATTTTGCGAGATTATCTTGTATAAAGTTGTCTCCATCTCTGGAGAAATGTCAAGAAAGGTTCCCCATGATTTTGTTTCAAGTTTTAAAAATCTCAGATGTGAATCGAATGTTGGATGTTGTGAGAATAGTGTTGCAAAAACCAGTTGGCAATTTTGTCAAAAGTGTTGATGCTAGTTGGTAGCCTAGAGAACCGCTCCATAGCCGACCCTCCCAAACTACACAGGAAGATATGCATGAGGTAGGTTTGATCATGTATGAACTCCATAGAGAGAGCACCAAACTCTCTTAGATGATCCTTGGGATCAGAGGCACCCAAGTATTTATCATACTTGGGAAGTTCAACTCCTTTAGGAAAAGGAGGCATGCATAGACTCTTATCAAACAGGAATGGACAAATTCTTTCCAGCGTGAATTGTGTAGCGGGTTTTTCTTTATCCTTCATGAGTTGAAGAATTTGTTCTTGCATACTTTGAACTTGTTTTTGTAACTTGGAGTTTTCAGTTTCTTCCTCTTTAGTGACAAGTGTCTCTACATTGTAATTGGAGGGTAACTTAGCCCCTTGATTGGCTAGTTCGAGAAGATATTTCTCTTTTTCCTCAACTAGGATAATTTCCATCATCTTGAAGAAATTTTTATTGGAATGAGCACCTTCAATATCTACTTGGGTTATATCTATCTCCTCATCATTAGGGAGTCTTGATAATGGAATTTACCCCTGGTTTTAGAGAGATCGTCTCTACTATGTTCACCTGATTGGTCATGATCTGCAATATTGCTAGAATGCAATTGTTTAGTGTGCAAAGATTTGATATGAGGAGGTTGAGTGTCCAGAGGTGTAGTACCTATGGGAACTCTTGTTGTTTTACTAGTGTCAAGCTTAGGAAACAACTCTTCATAATATGTATGTTCTTCAAACAAAAGGTTTCAAACTTGACTAAAATCCACCAGAAATGATCGTTTGATGTAAGGGGGATGCGAGGATTCCCCACTACACTTGGAATGTGTGAAAATTTTAGAATGACTTTCTACTTAGTTGATAGGTCTACCCCTACCTTGTTTAATGACACATGAAGGGATTGTTTTTCCACTTTGAGTTGTAACAGTCATAGACAAAGATGCTACAAGGAATGTGAACTAAGACCATGCTTGAAACTGTCTGAAGGTAAATGCACAAAGTGCCTAAAAGGGTGAGGTGTATCCGGCATGAATTATCAAAAATAAGGCTAGAATAGCCAAGAAGTGACTACTGCGATGCAAGATATGATGACACAGTAGAAAGAGAACAAAAGATATGAGACAAGAAAAGTTTAAGCAAGAATCGTGTAATTCTCACCCCTAAGAAATCCAATTGCAGACTGTGTGTAGACAGAAGGTAGGTAAACAGACCTAGAACAAGAACTAGATTTAGTAGAGGTATGCTGGACAGACGGGAAATAGCTCATGTTATAGAAAAATGATACAGATTCACATGAAGAAGTACTTCTATGCACAAATATTCTTACAGGCTCACATGAGACTTTGCAGTCCAGTGTGAAAAATTGTAGAAAAGGTGACAGACTGGTGAATAAATAGCAGTAGATTTGCAAAATGTCGTGTGACAATTGACAGTGTGTCACATGAAATTTCTCAGAGAATGATGCAAATATGACAGAATATCATGCAAGATTTTGCAGTAAAATAGGCAAAATTGTACAGAATAAGATAGTTAAGACTAGATTGCATTTTTTGAGACAGATTATGATGTGTTCTGACAGAGAGTTCAAATTGTAGATTGTTTTGGACATGTTTGAATTTGGAAAGTTGTGTGATTTGACGTTTGTTTTGATTGTTTGAATGATTCACCCATGCAAAACACATTAAGCAGAATGTTTGTAGTAAAAGAACAGATACATCACAATCCTAGGTGAGCCAGGGTAGTATCTGTTGAATTCCCACTTGAACTAAAGTTCAGCCATGCCTACTCATAGGAGACAACTTAGAAGCTTGGAGGCACGGGCTCCTCCTTACATGTGCACTCACTTCTCAGGCACACCAAGCTTCGAATCCCAAGCAAATTGCTTCCCAAAGGACTGTTGTCTCTACTAAGATCCATGAAAGTGTGGGACATCTTAGTCAGTCTCTGACCTTCCGCACCAATAGATAGAGGGATTTTGGATACTATAACAAAGGTTTTTAGTAAGGACATTCGTTTCGGGTGTTGTGATCAAGTCATTTTCCCAATAAAGGGGCTCTCCCAATCCTTTCAAAGCAAGCTTTTCACCTTAACAATGTAGGGACTTTAACGCACCACTAGGGTACTAGAGGAGATTTTGGTTGCCACAGCAAATTCACACCTATCCATTATGAGATTAATTACAATGGATTTTTTTATATACCAGTTCAGAAGGGCTTGGCTTTAGCCTGTTACCAGTTGGGCAATCCACTCTCACTAGCTCTATTAAAGCACTTGGGAGGTAGCCACTCTAGAAGAATCATATGAATTTCTCTTACACCCAAGATCTGTAAAGGCGAGGGGAGAGGATACATTCATATAGTTCTTTGGAATTACAAACTAGAAAAAAATTCAAGCATGCAAGACAATGATTCATTTTAAGCACCAAGATAAAGCATTTTCTAACTAATAAAAACATACATGAGAGTTTTGTGAAAATACGCAAGGTCTTCGACAAGCGTCCTGCAGTAAATACGTTAGTAGTTTGTAATTGATTTATTCATTCTTAGTGTCTTTCAAACCACCGTTAAGCTATCCCAAAAATAAAATCAGAGAAACACAGAAGTCAGGAAACAATAGATGGTTAGAAAAAACCAAGATAAGAAATATCAAATAAAGGTCTCTGGTGTCAAATTTTGCACGATGATTCTTGCAGTCTTGCATGAAGAAGTACAAATAATCCCGCAAAGAACTAGAAAGTTCACGCAAGATGCTATGAAATTTTGTGCGACATCTCTGACAGAGATGTATGGACATAGCGAAAAAATGAAAATAAGTGCAATAAAATGAGGCTAAAAACTAATTTTTTCGGCCCCACGGTGGGTGCCAGAAATGTATACATTAACTATGGCCTTCTTATTCAATCATACACTTCAACGTAGTCCTTATCCATCAGCCACATACAGAAGTGAATATGATTTATTCATCCTGCATGCCTATATGATTCGACATGTTGCCTCCTATCCAGACGGGTTTTGAATGGCTCTCGGAATGAGAGTCTCACAACCTAGACCAATCCAAGAATGGAGGATTTTTCTCCATGAATGCAATACAATGCAAGATTAATCTAAGAATGGAAGTTGCAAGATTAATCTAAATGAGATTAAACTATGACATAATTTTGAATGAGATTATTCTAAGAAATTGAAACTAATCTATTGCAAATGAGAGCTTAATAGAAATGAGATTATAAACTAAAATGAAGCAACAATTCTTTATTCTAACAATGCATCTCCTTGAATGAGAAATGAGAGTTCTTTTATAGACTGAGAGTCTACCTAGAATAGAAAGTTTCCTTTTGAAATAAAACAGATAAAAAAGCCAGTTCAGATTAGCAAGTTTTCTTTAAAAGAAAACAATGAACTATTTTCTCTTTGTTTTTAACTGTTTTCTTTCTTGATTTTAACTGTTTTCTTTCTCTTTAAAGCACAGTTAATTCAAAGTTTCTATTTCTGAATAGGAGAGAAGATTTTTGAGAGAATATTTAATTAAATAAATAGAATATGACCTCATAAATGTATTTTCTCAATTATTTGAATAATTAAATTCAATTATTGAAATGAGGATATTTATTTAATAATTAAATATTATTTAATTCCTTTTTTATGTGTTTTAGCTAAAAGGGGTGAATTTAATTTAATTAAAGTGCTAGGACTTTATAATTAAATTAATTCAATCATAGGGTTTATTTAGCTAATTGGTTGATATTTAGGAATTAAATATAATGTATGATTAATGCAGATTTAGGATTTTCTGCATTTGACACTCAAGTCGAGTAGAGTCAGTCAAAACTCAGAATTTCCTAGCACAATACGACTTTGATGATTCAAAAGAATGACAAATGAAACAAAATTGGTTAGGGTTGCAAGATGCCAATTTTGGGGTGTTACATCTATGATGTTTATAAAATTAAGGATATTTGGTGCAAAGTTCTGATTGTGATAATAGAATATGTGATCATGGATGAGAGATTTAATAGGGTTCATTCGTACCATTTTTTTCTACTAAGCCATTTTAGATACAAAGATCTGGTTAATATTCTATTTTATTTGTATAATTCTATGTCTAAGAGTCTAATTGAGAATAGGAAGAAGGCTAAGAATCCTTTTTTACATGAGGGACTCATTCTATTAATATTTAAGCATATAAAAGATAATGTCCCTGAGACCCTAAAAAAAAACCCTACTATGGGTACAGGAAAAAGGAAAGTTGAGGGTTACATTGAGGCGAGTTTGAAGAAAAGTGGGTCAAAAACTTGCAAGAAGGATTCAAACCCAATAGTAGCAACGAGGAGGAAGAATCTAGTACAGAAGACTCCTCTCATGAGGATAATGTGGGTTCCGCCAAGGGTATCAGTTCCAATTCAGGTGGGAATCAAGAAGAGACTTAAGATTCTGGAGAGGAGAATGAAGCCCAGGAAGATTTTGAAGCTCAAGGTTTGGAAATTGAGAAAAATGAAGATCAATCTATGGTGAAGGTGTTGGAAATTTGACTCCCAGAGGATATATGACTTATTTTGTGTTGTCATTATGGCAACAAAGTCATATTAAGTTTCTGTCAAGAAAGACAAAATGACTAAGTATGGAAAACAAGGCAGACAAAGATATACATCGATCAGCACATCAGTGCATGTGTGAGAGATTGAATTAGAATATGCATGCTCAGATATATGTTCTATGACATGTGTACATAATAAGTCCAGACACGCATGGTACAAAATGATAGAATAGATAAGCTACAGGAAAAACAGTACTACTACATTTTAGAAAACAGAGCATGGAGCCAACTTAGGTTTTTGAATCAGCATGAATTGTTTTGTTGTGTAAAGGCCAAGTTACTTTGATTATATGTTTGTAATAATTTCTTTAGTCTTGTTGTAAACACAGTTAAGCCAATTTGTTTGGAAGCATTGTGTATTATGTTTTTAGGGCCGACTATAGTCTTGTTTTGAGTCGCGTCTATTCAGACATGAACATATAAATATGTAATGTAAATGTATATTACAAGTGTCAAATAATATGCATGAGAAAGACATAGAAGAGTATTATAGTGAAGTCAGTATGAGATAAATCTCTTTAAGAGAGTAAGAGCATCAGTGCATAAACGGAACTAACTAGACAACAGTGTCATCACAGTAGTTCATTTTTGATATAGTGTATATAAACTATCAGAAGGTTGTAGCCTTCATCTTATTGGGCAGTGAGATCAAGAAGTGAGCCATACACCTCTAATAGGGTTTTGTAATAGACTCCTAATAGGGTCATTGTACTTGGATTTTAAAGACTGCTCCTAACAAGGCAAAGGAACTTTAACAGGTTCATTATACTAGTGCACTATTTGTGGGTACTAATTCCCACCGGGGTTTTCCTCTGATCAAGGTTTCCCTGTAATCATATCATGTGTTATGAGTTCTTATGTTAAGATTCATTGAATGTATATTTCATTCATGTTTAAAGTGCTAAATATTATTAATAGAAAAACACTGATTCACCCCCCTCTCAGTGTTTCTAGCAATTGGTATCAGAGCTCTAGTCCTCTGAAAGAAAGTTTAACCTCTCAAGGAGATTATGGACTCAGTAGAAGCAAAACATTTGAAAAAGAATCTTGAAGAAGCTCTTGAAGATCTTGACAGATCTGAAAAAGAAAACGAAGAACTTAGACTGAAAGTTGATGGCTCACAAATGCTTATCAAGAAATTGAGAAAAGATTTGAAAGATTGTTCTACAAGTGATTTAGGGAAAATGGTCAAAAAGATGAAAGAACGTGTCTCTGAAAGATAAAATGGAAAATCTGGATGAAAAGCTAACAGACAGTCAAATTGCTATTGAAGAAAAGATCAAATAAAGCAAACAATTAGAAGATGAACTTTTGCAAGCAAACATGAAAGTCTTGAAATTGGAAAACATAAAGAAAAAGATAGAATCTGAATTAACAGAAGCAAAGGATAAGATTGATAAACTCCACACAAGTTCTGATTTACTTCAATCTCAGCTCCATGCACAAAAGCTAAAAGGTAACACTACTGGTGTTGGATACAGTGTAGCACAAGTTGAAATTTATTCATTGAAAGAAAGAAAGAAAGCACATGAAGCATCTTCAGAAGCAAAGAAAGATGAAAATGTTGCAGAGACTAAAACAGATCCACCTAAAGGAGAAATAAAGCAAGTTAACAGAACTTTTTATGCATGTAATAAATATGGGCATTTGGCAAGAGATTGCAAAGAGGTAAGACCTTTCAATGGTTATTGTTACTCATGTAATAAGTTTGGTCACAGGGCTATACATTGCAAAACAAATCAAAGAAATCAGTCACAGCAGAATCAGAGAAATTAGCCTCAAAGAAATTTACAAAACATTACATGTCAAATATGTAATTACAATGGACACACAGCAAAGTAGTGCAGCATGATGAACAAAAACATCAGACCTCCTATCATTTGTCACACATGTGGAAAGGGTAGACACATATCAAGGTTCTGTAGATCCAAAACTCAAAAACAAGAGGATCCTAAGAAATCACTATTTGAAGAAGAAGGAGAAGTCAAGTTTGTTCAAGAAAAAGAAGATTCAAGAAAAATTTGGGTTGAAGTGAAGAAGGACAATGTAGAGAAAAAAGTAGTTGATGTATCCACAGTGGACGCATCCTTTATTTATGGTTGAATAGACCTTCTTGGTCTTGGGGGGAGCGATTCTTGCTTGGAACCCCTGCGCAACTGGTATACTCACCTCTGAGTATGCACCTATAGATCCATGCTTATGATCACATGATATAGCAGTATGCATACACACATTGTCTATAATGCATTCAGAACAAAGTTTGAAACTCTCTGTGAAAACTGCATACGGTTGCAAACATTAAATGTAGTAAAATTTATAAAAAGATGTAAATGTTCGATCTTCTTCACATTTGCATTTGAGATAACAGAATTTGGAGAGCATAGGAGCACTGAGCATCAAAGAATAGAAGTACTGAGCATCAAGGCACAGAAGCACAATAGATTTGGTGGTTAAGTAAATAGATAAGAAGTTGAAACAGAACCCTAGCAGTCGCGCCATTTCAAATTATTGTGAAACCCTACTTAATCAAGTTCCAAGTAAGTATGGAAACCCCAGTTGTTTTCAAAACTACTAAGAGGAAGAGATTTGTCTTTAAAAATCATCCATTCAAGTCCATTCTAGATGATGTTGAAGGAGCATTCTCCAAAACTCCACTCAGAGTCGTGCACGTAGAAGATATTCACACATACATCTACTGCAAGAAGGAAACAATAGGAGAAAACATCATTGCTACTCTTATGGGATCCATGATGAAAACAAAATACTCATTCACAGATGAATTCACACATCTGACTGATAACCCTATATTTGAGTACTCCAATGTGCATCATTTTTATGAGCCAGAATGGGTGAAGATATTACTGAACAGAATTCATGATGACCTTTTTTGGATTGGTGAGGTTCCTATCCGCATCACCTCTAACCTAATCCATGAATTAACAGGACTTCCTAAGACTAGACCAGTTCTTCCTACTGACAAGGATGTCAAGAAGCAAGTTGAACGAGTTTATTTATCCAGAAGTGACAAGTGCAGTATGATAGTTGATCCTATCAAGGAAGATGACATAAAGCTTCTAACTATGATACTTGGTTACAAGTTCCAGCTTGCAAGCAGACTAAATAGTGTGTCAGCAGCCATAGTCCTAGTAGCTATAAGGATGGTGAAGGATAACACTCAGTATAATCTATGTGAGATATTGTGCACTCAATTGATTGACAACATTCGAGTTATCAAGCATGAAAAGAACAAGACATTTAGGTTTGGATCTTTGATCATCTACTTGTACTTCCATATTGTTGGTAAGGTTGCAAATCTTTACCTAGATAGAAGAAAACCTACAATGTCTCAGATTTCACTTAAAGCCACAACAGAGAGCAGTGTAAAAGATGCCATGGACATGGATATTAAAACATTCAGGATCAAGATTCAAAAAAGGTTCAGATTATCTGAGAAGATAGTTGATAAATATAAGGAGACCATATGTTTCATGGTAGAAACAGATTGCACTTCTATGGAAGTAGTTGAACTGATAGCCAAATGGATTCACCCCCTTGTTTATGAAGTGGAGGAACATGTGTTAAAAGGATATGCACAAGTTTCTTGTTTTTGGCGCAAAGATCCTAATGAGCCCAGGTGGGGCACTTACAGAGAGAAGACTAATAAAGTTGATTATGTATTATACAATGCTGATAAAAAAAGGAAGGCATCCAAAATTACATATAGCATCCTAAGATTTCATGGAGTCACTCAAGAAGACTTAGATAAAACCAAGGAAGCTAAGATTGCAAAAGAACTTGAGAAGACTGATAACATCTAGAAGAAGAAGAAAGTAGAGAGCACCTCTGCGCCCTCTACCACCATTGACCTAGACTCATCTCCACCTTCTATACCAAGCAAAAATTCTAGAGGAAGAAAGCAAGTGCCTATAGGTCACCCATCCTCAAGAGCTACATAGAGAACAATAAGAAATACCCAAGCTCCTCCTGAAGTAGGATTCAGACCTAGTCTAAATGTTTTAAAGAATAGGATTGTTAATGAAGGAAGAGTAGACACAATTTCTAAGGTTTATGACGAGTATCAAGAGATAGATAAATCTGAGATACATTTTATGATCATCTCTCATATGATTAAGTTTAAGAAATAAATTCTAGAACTCAAGATAGTGATACCTGATAAGTTATGGAACATACTAGAAATAATGAAGAGACATGAAATTGAGGAAGATATGAGGATAAGAGAAGAAACATTGGATAATCTTCACCTTGTATGCTCACATGATGAGAAGGCAATTCTGTTAGATCTGGTGAAGCCTCATCTAAGAACTAAGACAAGAACACTTCATATTATGAACAAGGAATATGATTTAGTTGGGAAAGAGACAGAAAAAGATTTTGCACGAGTATTTATGGATAGACACATGTATCCATCAACGGTGCCTACAACAAAGGTAACTCCAGCTCCTTCAAAACAAGTTACATAACCAGTGATTCAAAATACACCTATGACAGATCCATAGGTTTTAGTGCCCTCAGTTTCAATAACTTATGATATAGCAAAAGACTCAGAAGATACTATAGTAATTGATGATATCAAGATATCCATGACAACATCTGACAATGACATGGACAAAGTTGATAAAGCATTTGTAAGCAC
>MU223490.1:1541686-1554238 GCA_018584345.1 Thuja plicata | reverse complement strand
TCTAGATGCATGGGGAGAAGAAGACTTAATGAAGATCAGCATTCTAGCTATGGAAAAATCCAAAGAGAAACAAGTTATGAGGAACCCTCTCTTCTTGGAATCAGTAAACATCTTGAATGATCTAGTGTCTGTAGATAGGAAAGTAGCCAAAATTCAATCAGTTGAAGATGTCGACAGCATTCTAACAAGATTCAAAGCACACTTTATAGACCTAGTAGACTCTGCTACTAGAATTGCAGAAGATGAGTATAAAAATGAGAGATTGAATGAATTGGTAAAGAATTTTACCTTAGACTTAAAATCTTTAAAGATTGGGAAATCTATATTGAAAGAGTTGGCAACTAAAGGTAAGAAGGTTATAGCAAACTACATGGACAGAGTGAAATTCACCTCTAAACAAATCAAAAAGATAGAAGAGGCAGAGATCATGGTGGACAGTATTAGAAAATTAGTTGAGACATCCACCCAAGACATGAACATCTATAACAATGTCTATCAAGGACAGTTGGACAAAATTTAAAAAGAAAAACTCGAGATGAATAAAATAAGAATAAGGCAGACCCAATTGAGGAATGCTCTAGCGCCCTCTCTAGTAGTTTTGGAAGTTAAAATCAAACAGATTGATGCCACCATAATCACATATGATCAAGGTCTCTGCATGGATCTGATAAAGATGGAGAAGTTAACATATGGCCTATGCGTCCAACTCCAAATAGTTGATTCAATGAAGGTATTCTGGTAGAAAGAGATCTAGTCTCTTCAGATTGTGTATCCAGATGTATACCTGGAGTAAGTATCTAGAGACTTACAATTTTTTACACCTTTTTCATTAATGTCAAAGGGGGAGTAATGTATGTATGTGTATATATGGGGAGTAATATATGTACATTTTTTTGTGTTAAGTCATTTTGAGTAACTTGGCCACATTCCTTTGTTGTCATTAATGAAAAAGGGGGAGATTGTTGGAAAATTGACTCCCAGAGGATACATGACTTATTTTGTGTTGTCATTATGGGAACAAAGTCATATTAAGTTTATGTCAAGAAAGAAAAAATGACTAAGTATAGAAAACAAGGCAGACAGAGATATACAATGATCAACACATCAGCACATGTGTGAGAGATCGAAACAGAATATGCACGCTCAGATATATTTTCTATGACATGTGTACATACTAAGTCCAGACACACATGGTATGGAATGATAGAACGGATAAGCTACAGGAAGAACAATACTACTACAGTTCAGAAAATAGAGCATGGAACCGGCTTAGGTTTTTGGATCAACGTGAATTATTTTGTTGTGTAAAGGCCAAGTGCCTTTGATTATATGTTTGTAATAATGTCTTTAGTCTTTTTGTAAACACACTTAAGCCAATTTTTTGGAAGCATTGTGTATTATGTTTTTAGGGCCGACTATAGTCTTGTTTTGAGTCGCATCTATTTAGACACAAACATATAAAAATGTAATGTAAATGTATATTACAAGTGTCAAAGAATATGCATGAGAAAGACATAGAAAAGAAGTATAGTAAAGTCAATATGAGATAAATCTCTTTAAGAGAGTAAGAGCATCAGCGCATAAACGGAACTGATCACACAATAGTTTCATCACAACAGTTCATTTTTTATATAGTGTATATCAACTATTAGAAGGTTGTAGCCTTCATCTTATTGGGCAGTGAGCTCAGGCAATGAGCCATACACCTCTAACAGGGTTTTGTAATAGAATCCTAACAGGGTCATTGTACTTGGATTGTAAAGACTGCTCCTAATAGGGCAAAGAAACTTTAACAGGTTCATTATACTAGTGCAATATTTGTGGGTACTAATTCCCTCTGGGGTTTTTCTCTGATCAAGGTTTCCCTGTAATCATATCATGTGTTATGATTTCTTATGTTAAGCTTCATCAAATGTATATTTCATTTATGTTTAAAGTGCTGAAGTATAATTAATAGACAAACACTGATTCACCCCCCCTCTCAGTGTTTCTAACAGAAGGATGAAAATGTTCTATGGAGCTTGTGAATGATGTTCTTCCTACTCCTCAAGGTAATTATGGTGAGAAATTGACTCCTGGGTATAATAATTTGGAAGATTTATTTTATAGGGTTGTGCAAATGGTAGCAAAAGATAATTCTAGTGTTGTTGAGGTTGAGAAAACTAATAAGTTTCCCACCTTTGATAATTTTGTGGTGGGTAATAGGCATGATGTCCCCATTTCTCCAAATAATTTGGAAGATATGGAGGATGATTTGGAAGAGGTTTATGGCCAATGGGTTAGGGATTCCTCTATTAAACTAGTGTTTGATGTTTTCAATAATATTCAGGAAGTTACTCTGGGTGCCTTGCAAACTGCTAAAGTGGAGGCCCTTTACTCTTTTAGTTTTAACAAATGGTACTTTCATGAAATTAAGATGCTCAAGCTCAAATATATGGGGCTGGAAGCTAGGAAAATTTCTCCGTAGGAGAAAATGGATGGGTGGAGTGGTGATTCTGGGAATATTCAGCCTCATGAGAAGGGGAATGCTCTGGATGTCCTTTCTAGTAGGGTGGGTGGATAAGTTAGAAAAAAAAATTTATGAGATCCTCTAGCATAGCCGTAAAAGAATGAATTCCTGAAGCACTAATCTCAGAGCTCTGGTTAATGTGCTAGAGAAGGGCATGGGCGAATGAGGAGAATAATTAGGTGATGCACAGGGAGAGAGTGGTGGACCGGGTACAAGGACCGGGGTAAGTGTCAAGAAGAAGTCTCCTACAACAAGAAAATGTTTTAATGATATGAAAACCATCATTGGTAGAATGGAGGAAATTGAAGAAAAAATGGATGAGACCCTTAAGGGTCAATCTTGCTTTTCTTCTGCTGAGGTCTAAGCTGGTTTTCCCTTTAGGTGGGAACTTTTTTGCTAGTGTTTTCTGTCTTTTTCACTGTTAGTGTTGTTGCCTCTTTGTAGGCCTATTTTTTAGTTGTGTCTCACCTTTTTATTGTGGATCTTAAAGCTTAATATTTTGATTTAATGACGTTTAAAGGGTTTTGGGTCCCTTAAAACCCCATTTTGCCAATTAATCAAAACAAGGTTATGCTAGTTTGATAATTGAACAATTTAACAACATTGGTATCCATTTGAGCTTAGTTACAACATTCTTAGAATATATTTGCATTGTAATTCATCAATTAGAATGATAATTGCAACATTTTAGATTATATTCTTAGCTTAATTCATCTTAATTTCATCAAAATCATCACAATTAGGTGCGTTTATGCATTGAATATTGAATCTTCCATCATAGAATTGTCAATTTTAGTTTAATTTGTGCATAATATGAGAGAATTAATAGAATTCAATTAAATCTTTCTTTGTAGGAAGAAATAGGATGATTTTAGTAAGTTATTTGATTAATTTGATTGCTAACATAATGTTCTATTGAGTGTTCTATTGAAGATTTACAGGTAAACAATAAAAATACATCACATTTTGGCACCCACCATGGGGATTTGGCCCTCATTTTCACAATTTTTGGGAAGAGTTCTGTCATTTGCATCTAGAATTTCATCATTTGTGGGAGAATTTTATCATTTCTGGTCAACCAAGCATCATTTTCGGTCAACAAAAAATCATTTCCTCTCAATATTCCATTGTTTCCCAAAAGGTAAAATTGGTAATAAAATATTCATTTCATCATTTATGGGAAACATTTAGTCATTTCCAGGTCATTTAGTTGTATGTGGCAATTCTCTAATCGTCTCCAAAATATTTAGTTGTTTGTGAATAGTGTTTAGTCATTTTTAGTAAAATCGTCATTTCTTGTTACTATTTCATCATTTGTGACATTTATTGATAGACCAGTGATGATTTCATGATCAGATTTATGCTCCAATATCTAATGATTAATCTTTTGATGATCTGATCTGATTTTCCAGTGCAAAATTGAGGAGTTAACACGTTTTTGCAGGTCATTTTCCAAAGAATTTCATCAAAAACTGCTAATGATGTGGTGATTGTAGGTTTTCTATCAAGAAATCAACCAAACTACTAATACAATTTGTGGTGCAGGTTGCCTAGTTCATCTCTGAACAAACATTGTGCTTTTAATAACTTGATTTTTAGGCACCTAGTTCTAATTAGAAAGATAATTTGTACTTGATTTGGTGGATATTAGAGGCCTATGCTCTTTTCCTTTTAGGAAAATTAGAAACCTTGATATATCGATTTAGTCATTTGCAAATGATCTTTGGTAAATGATTATGTGTGTGATGTGCTTGGGAAAAATAAAGGTGAATAGGAGATTATGTGCTTCTCCTCTTTGAGGGAGAATTAGAAATCTAGACACTCTCTTTACTATCCATTTATTTTCATATGTTATCTTTAGAGGGCCTGCTAGTTGAGGTAAAAATATTCCAGGAACGATCCAAGCGAGGAAAAGCTAGAAGCCAACCCTTCCACCTCACTATAGTAAAGATCCTTCCTTGAGATTAAAGTCTCAGAAGACTTAATCATTTGTCTTTCGATCAGTTTGTTGATCCTTAGACATGCTTGGATGTTTGTAGAGTTGAGAGGCTTCAATATTTCTTGTGAGACTACATTCATTTCAGGTACTCATAGCGATATAGGGCTCAATCTTGCCTTGCAAGGCTATGTGAGATGGTTATGAACAAATGCCCTTACCATATTTCATAGAATATAAGCTCACCTGGTACACCTCTGAAAGGGTGATAATATTTGTTCAAGGAATATGGTAACTTCCCCAAGACAGTTGCCATATCATTCCCTCATTAGTGCTTGGAGTCGGATAATATGACATTTCTTGATCTTCATTGCATGTATTCTTATTAGATTTTGAGTGTGTACCTAAGTCAGTGAGAAAAGGTTTTCATGCTTAGCAAATTATGTAGAGATAAGTGGGTTTGATCATATTTGAATTTGTGACTAGGCCTACAACACTCTTAACGAGCATACACTCCTAGCTAAATATCTGAAACCAAGACATGTGTCATTAATTTGTTTGGTGTGTTTGCATTTTTTATTGTACCAAAAAATACCTTGAGACACACCTTAGATATCAAAAAAAAATTATTATCACCTTTCGCACTGGAAAAAATTATCAAAGTGTCATTTCCTGTCATCAAAGGTCATTTTTGACTATCAAAGCACTATTTCCTGCAAGAAAGTGTCATTTATGAGGATAGTTTCATCATTTCCAGCCTTTATTTCATTGTCTATGAGGGTTAAAAGGTTGTTTCTAGCCTCATTATTGAACTTCTTGGGAGTAAAGCATCATTTCTGGTGATTATTTCATTGTTTCCATATTGTTTCATCGTTTTGGGTCTTTATTTCATCATCTGTAGATCAAAACGTTGTTTACTATTGGTGTTTCATCATTTCTTGAAAAAATAGTTTGTTTCATCATTTTTCAAATAGAGGGCATTTTTTTACCTTGTCTGTTTGAATCAGTTACCTTTATAGACACCCATTAATCTTCTCTTTCAGATCTAATCATCACAAATACATATATCTAACATCAAATTTTAATTTTCTACAATCAATCTGATTTTTCCTTATTTCAACAAACAATCACTAGTTTCAATTGGTCACATCAAATTTATTGTCATAGAGATCACTATCAAGGTCAATTTAACCTTCATCTTGATCTCTAACATCATCCAATCATCAATAATTTTCTCAACTTTGACCAATTTTCATACTAGCGTATCAAACATTGAAACAAATAGTGATTTATCAATCATCATTCTAAATCAGAGGATATCTAATCTTATATGGTGCAGACAAGAGGCTTCTATTTTGAACAAATTGATCTTGAGAACCTTCATCGATTTCTACTTGTTATTGATCAAGAAAAAATCAAAACCAAGACCCTTCAACTTCTAGTTAAACTGCTAATCTAGAATCTCCTACCAACAACAACGACATGGAAATTATAGATTATAATTGGGATGCACCTAATCAACATGATAACAATGAAAATCTATCTGATGAATTTGTTAAGAAGGTTCAACATGACCTAAAATTCCAAAATCTCATGGTCAAAGTCTTAATGGTTGATAAGGAAAAATAATTTATGCATCTAGCAATCTGATGAATTTGTTAAGAAGGTTCAACATGACCTAAAATTCCAAATTATCATGGTCAAAGTCTTAATGGCTGATAAGGAAAAATACTTTATGCATCTAGCAACCATGGGAATTAAGTTACCTCAAGACTTTTATGTGGAACAACTTGAAACACAAGAAGAATATCCTATGGCTACAATTTTCAAACAAATTGAAGCATTGAAAAATCAAATTCATGACATAAAGAAAGAAAAGGACTCATCTTCAAAGAAATAATCATTAGACACAATTTGTCCTATGCCTTTTGATCGCAATCTTCATATGCCACCATTTCCACCCAATGTGGAAATACCAAAATATGAAAAGTATGCAAGAATCACAGAACCTCAAGATCACATATGAGAGTTTTGTATTCTTAGTATGGAATTCATTCACAATTAGACATACCTTATGAGGTTGTTTCTACATAGCTTAAGTGGACATACGATGGAATGGTTTTCTAAATTACCACTTGAGATTAAATTGTTTGAAGAGATGGTCAATAAGTTCATGCAACAATACTCTTATAACATCCAATATTTGGTTTTAATGATATCTCTATTCAACACCAAACAATGTGTGGGTGAACCCTTCATTTCATTCTTGCAGAGATGGAGAAGGATGTTTGTGAGATATCCTTATTTAATCCCCAAAATTGAGAAGATGGACATCTTTTCCAATAATCTTGTTCCATAGATGAATCACTATCTTCAACTTCAATGTATTCCCACGTTTGACAAAGTGATTGAGATGAGGATAAACATTGAAGATGCCTTGGTTAAAAGAGGAGAAATTAAACTGTATAAATATTTCAAAGGACCCTATAATAACTTGAATAACAACCAAGATAAATCCAAATACAAGAACACGAATTGAAATGTCATAAATAATATGGTGGTAGATGATCAGATGGTAAAACCAAAGCATCAAACATTTAATCTCTTTGCTAATGCTCCCACGAACACTCCTAATGCTACATCTACCTTGAGAATAAATCAAGAATAAAAACACCAAAAATAACCTTTCGTGAAAGGTCCCAAATAGAAATTCACACCTCTTGGAGAATCTCTTCAATCAATATTGTGCAAGATCATCACTCACAAGGTTATTACTCTATATGAAGCTAGACCATATGAACCAATGGTCAAACCAAAATGGTAGAATGATGCTCACTATTGTGAATACCATCAGAATAAATTTCATAAGATGAATAGTACATGAAGCTTAAACATGTACTGCAAGACTTGATTGATAATGAAGTAATCACAGTCGATGGACATAAGACAAAGGAAGATCATATGATATTTAAAACACCATTACCCAGTTATGAGAAAGGAGAATATTTGAAAACTAAAGGGATTCAACTGAATTATACTTATTCTCATGATAAGACTATCAATATATTGGAAACCTATGAGAAACACATCAATGTGATCATTATCAAAGACAAGCAACAAGTTGAATCTACTAACGTGGTAACGAGATGTCAAGCTAAAGTGACATTGAAAGGTAATTATTTAAAATTACCAACATCATCAAAGCCCACATCAACCAAACAAGCATCATCATCTTCATCATCTATTTATAATTTGGTTGACCAATTGCAAATAACTCCTGTACAAATATCCATCCTTGAACTACTCAAAATTTCTCCATCTCACAAGGAGATTTTGGAAAAGGCCCTGGTTGAAACAACTATTCCTAACAATATAGATGTAGATAAATTTCAATCCATGGTTGGGATTTCACTACACCACACTACTTATTTGTCTTGTAGGAACATGATAATTCTCTAAGTCATCCACATAATCTTCCCTTACATATAGAAGTGTTAATCCACAAACACAAAGTGAAATTAGTATTGATAGACGGAGGAACACGTTTTAATATTTGTACCCTAAGTCTGGTTAAAGAATTGGGGTTCTCAGATAAGGAAATAGACCCTAAAAAGAGGATAATTATCAAAGCATATGATGATGAGGAGCTATCATCCAATGGGTTAGTAATGTTTCTAATCAGAGTTGGACAGATTGATAGAAATGTGGTATTTCAAGTATTAGATCTGAATTTATTGTACAATGTTCTCTTAGGAAGGCCTTGGATACATGAAATGTAGGTAGTGCCTTCAACCTTTCATCAATGTTTGAAATTTTCATATAAAAGAGAAGAGATTACAATCCTGATGGACGAGTTATTTTCAGTCTTGTAAAAATGTTTTTCAATCAAGTGAAAGAATGGTCCCACATAATAGAGAGGCTCCAAGTGAACAACAACCATAAATTTCAACATCAACAACATTGAGATAATTTGAAAATAAATTAAAATTGCAAGACAACGGGATTGGTCAATACAAAATGGATCAACTAATTTCCATAACAACATGACCACATTCACAAAGGGGAACCTTCATTATCTACAATGCATGAAAAACCTAAAGCCCAATCTATCTATAATGAAACCTTTGTAATAGGGAAAATAGTGGAAAAGCAAAATGAGTACAATGACATATTAAGGTGGCTATATAAACAAAAATATGAATCTCATCAAGAGGTTAAGCATATTCAAATTACAACTCAACAATATGGATGTGGTTTCCGTATTATGCAACAAATGGGATACCAAGGAAAAGGACCCCTCGGAAAGAATAAAGAAGATCTTGTAGAGCCAGTTCCAAAACATGATTAGGGTACAAAGAAGAAGAAAATATCCCACTCATTTGAGATGGTCCAATTTTTTATCATGAGGATGATGAATGTGATGATGAAGCAGAAATTATTCCATTTTTATATGAACGGTTGTTACATGCACAAGAAGAAAACCCTAATTACCAAGGAGAAGTATAAATTCCTTAGTCATTGAGACATCAACAGTCATCTCAAGAGATATCACAACACATAGAAGAGATATATGACTCTGGTAAGGAAATGGATTATGAAACTATCAGAAATGAAAGATAGTTATCCTTGGGAAAACAATACTATAAATTCAGAAGTAACACCAACATATCAACCAAAAATTCAAGAACTTGAGGTTAGTCCAACTGAAAAAGAGCCACCAATGAAAATTTCTTGATTTTTGAATCGATAAGAGGATATTCAAACTAAATCTCATGAATATGAATTTTATGAAGGATATGAAAGTGAACCAAGAGAAATGCATCCTAAATAAGGGAAGCTAGTAATGATCACACATGTTCTATATTTACCACATTATGCTGAGACAAGTTCCAATGAATATGAATGAGACTCATTTTTTGATGCTACAATTGACTTTGAAATAGATGTGATCCAAAAATACACATTCTGATTCAAAGAGGGACAAAGTTCGGGTATAAGAATGTTTGGATTTGATTCACAAAATATTAATGATGATTGAAGTGAGAAAAATGAGATTCTTTTTTATCTAAGAAATCTCTAGGAAAGCACTGTTATAGACCTAGTCAATATTGTCAAAAGCTATGAACATAATTTCATCATGACTGTTGAGTGTTTTTTTTACACAAGTCAATTGCTAGGATCTCAGGATTCAATTTCCTCTCTTGAAAGAACATTGAAGTTATTCCCAAGGTTCTCCGGGGTTGTGGTACAACCTTCTTGGTAACTCAGTTGAAGATAAATGTGAATGTTGATGAGGACTTTGTTGGTACTTTCAAGACATCAAACTGCAAATGAACTTTTAGTACTTTTTTGGTATTTTCCAATTTTATCAATGAACATAGTCTACTAATGATGCAGGTTTGTGTTTTTAAAGATGGTTACTTTTAGCTTGCTTTCAGATTTATTTCAGATTCATAATAGAAATTTAAATGAGTATGGTAACAAGAAATGAAGTAATTTTCTGAAAATGAGATCCTAACGGACATAAACCATTGTTGATCCTTCCTTTTTAATATAATGATAGAGATATTTGGAACCAACCCAATGAATATAAATCAGACAATGTCATAATTATATACCCAATGGATGCAATCATTTGAAGAGGAGAAACATATTCATTTATGCAAGATTTTTAAAACCCATCAAATCATGAAGCCACCAAGACATGTGCACACATGAGATGGATTTATCGTTAAGCCCAAAAGATGATCTTTCGATACATTCATCACAACAAGGTAGATGAACAACAACAAACTCCAACCAAAGAAATGCAGATTTGAAACACAATAAAATAATTGGCTCTTTGAAAAGAATGAATAAGCATGCACACATTCATCAATTTCACATAGATAGAAGAAAATATCACACCATGAATGAAGCACCAATTTTAGATCTTTATTTCATTAATAATCTGACCCTATTATATTGCTTTTGATTATAATATATAGAGTTCTGATCTACAAACTCTGAATGCTAAAATTCAGGCATCAGAGACTCTAAAAGCAATGAAAACAAACTAAAACTAAAGTTTTTCTAAGGAAAAATATTGCTAAATTGAGAATAAAAAACTTTCATGGATCATTAATCCATTTACAATAAGTTTTCCCATGCAAAAGGGATCAAACTCGTTAAGAAAGAAGAGAGAGAGAAGCTAGAGTTTTGTTGCATGCAACTGGAGTCTTATTCTTGATCTATGAGTTCTCCCTTGGAATATTCACCTATGGTTCTCTTAAATGTGGGAACTGATAGGGGATCCTTAGTCCTTTCAAAAAGAACTCTAGTTAGGCATCCATCTGATTTGAAGTTCAAATTTCATGCAAAAAAGTGATCTCGTTGGAAAAGCCCATAAATTCAGACCCCAACCTCTGCACCAAAATTTTCCAAGTACAAATTTGAATAAGTGTTGAAACCAAAACTGGAGACCCAAAAATTTTGGCCCTTTCGGAGGCCAAAAGGATGAAAGCTCAGAGGGCCGAAAGGGCTAAAAGGGCCAAAAGTCCAAAAATTTGATAGGAATGAAAGGGTCAAAAGGTCAATATGTTGAGAGGGCCAAAAGGGTCGAAAGGATAAAATGTTGAGATTATCCTTTGGTGGAAAAATGGTTGTATGGAAAATGACATTTCTCAAAAATGGTTGTCTGGGTTTGAGAAGTCAGTTAGGGAACACTTCCAGATGAGTAGCTCATAGCCTCTGTACTATCTCTTGTACCTCCTCATAATTTATTTCCCTTCTTTTGACCTTGTTGATGTGTCATTATTGCTTCTCTCTAAAAATGGTCAATTTGGAAGCGAAGAACTCGATCTCTTCATCGTACTCAGAAATCCAATACTTGTCTTCCTTTGAATAGAATAGTTGGTGCAGGGCCTCTTTAGTGCTAACGCCTGCCAGAATATCTCTGAATTGTTGTATCACCTCTTTTGCTAGGTGCAGGATTTGTTTATGTTGGTCCTGGTATAGTTCTAGGCCAATGCTTGTGAAGAAACCTTCTATTTATTCTACCCATTCCATAACTTCTTTCGGCTTTTCTAGTATACGGGCTAGGCACTTTTTAAAAACCTTAATTGTTTTGGCTATGCTCTTAATCCAAGTTTCAAAGTTGTCTAGCTATTCGCCCTCATATATCTCAACTAGGATTTCAATGTGTCACTTCTTGATTATATTGAGGTGTTGCAGGGAAGCTTTCAATTTGGTTACTTCAGAATCTAATCCCTCCTCACTCTCCATTAGGTCAATCAACTTTGTGCTTTATATTAGAATGACTCTGTAAGGCCTAAAAACTAGTTTGATAAACCCTTCTCCATACTACTCAAAATCATTCTTCCAGATAGCACTTGCCTGAATGAAGGAAGGGGTCATACTTGCTGGAAAGTTTGGAGTAGCTCTATTTTCTAGTATGAACTGTAATGAGGCCTTTGGGCAACTTGGGTCAATGGGACCCACCATCTTATGAATAAATTTATTAAGAACCTCATTCTCCTTTGTTAAATAATTGATGGTTTATTCATCTTTTCTCATAAATCCTAAAGCATGCTTAAGCCCTTAGGCTGCCAGTGTCTTACTTCCTTCCCTATTTGGATCTCCTAAGTCTACCTCTTCAAATGTATAATCCTCAGGGGTTACTTGTGCTTGAGAGGTTCTAACAAAATGAATAGCCACCTATGCCTTCCTGCGACCCCTGGTGTCTTGAGTTACATAGGATATGGTCCTTGATGGTATATTGGCCTCTGCTTGATGGAAGGTATATTGTATAAAGTTCAAATGTTTTCATTGTATAAACTTAAAATGTATAAAGCATAAAGTTAAAATCTTAAAATTGTATAACACTAATCGGCTCGGTTTAATTGTATAAATGTATAACGTTCAAATCTTGTAATTGTATAAAGTTCAAATGTTTTCATTGTATAAACTTAAAATGTATAAAGCATAAAGTTAAAATCTTAAAATTGTATAACACTAATCGGCTCGGTTCACACAGTCTGCTCGATTAACACAGTCTGCACGCTCCCCACTAAAACCGATGCCCAGAAACTATTAAATACGACTATCATCTACGGCTTGTGGGTTAAAC
>MU223490.1:1528316-1539973 GCA_018584345.1 Thuja plicata | reverse complement strand
TATGCTCAACTATCTCATAAAATGCTAACTAAATAATAATCATAGTCCATCATAAAACCCAAAGTGTCAAAGCAATAGTCTTGTCTGTCTAACATAGGAAGATTCTAGGGTGGGCATTACACCAAGTGGGTTTACTAAAGGCTGTAACCAGCTCATATGGGGTGATATGGAGGACTAAAGCCAAGCTTTGTGATTTAGGGGTCACCTCATCTTTTACATCTCCCCTATGTTCACCTTCTCCCCTACCTTCTCCCTCATGCATTTCTTCCTCATGGATTTCTCCTTATTTTTTCTCTTCTTATCCCATCTCTTCTTCCACTATAGTATCTTGTTCATGTCTATCTCAGCCTTCACCCCCTGAGGAACTAATTAAAACTTTTGCATTAAGGCTAATCATGGCTCCCAGTGTGGTTTTGAAGGGAGACATAACTTTTGTGCTTACCGACACTTGGGGAGTCAGGATAAAGAAAGGTAAAGGAACCGATGGTGGTGGAGTAGGCATTGGCCTCATAGGTGGTGGAGTAAAAGTAGAAGGAGGCAGAGTTGGCATGGGAGTTGGGAGAGAAGGTGGTGGAGTTGGAATGGGAGGTGGGAGAGAGGTTGGTAGAGTCAGAATGTGGGGTAGTAGAGTTGAGACTGAACTCTATCCTACATCATTACCTCTTTCTATACTCTGGGCAGCAGTGGCATCTTGAGTTTTTGGCCCTTGGCCAGTGCTAGAGTCCACTCCTATGATAGGCATGTTTAGTGAGGGATTAGTGAATTGGGCTGGAGGTGGAGTGAGGATCACTTGAGGCTGGATGGGTGTCTACATTCTCATGTCAATTCCTATTATTGAGTCAAGTGTATCCTACCCCTGGTTTACAAATCCCTCTAGGCCTTCAAAATTGAATATCTGGAACTCATCCAAGCCTAGGGAATCCAAAGGATTGTCCTGCTCTTTTGGATCCTATGTATGCTTCCTTGTAATCTCCTTCTTCCTTAGAGAGGCCTCATGAGATCTCATCCTTTTTAATAAGAGTACATCTTCCTGTTCTAGGTCCTCTTGTATAACTTCCAATTGTGGAGAGGCAGAATATATCTTTCTTTTATAAGTCTTCTTCCCTTCTCTAGTGGTAGGGGGATATTGGCTAGAAGTGGAAGGGCCTTCATCTTGGGTGATGTGTGAGGATCTAATAGGAGGATCTATCTTCCCTGTCATCCTAGTTTTTGAAGCCTTGTGCCTAGGATTAGGACCATATTCTACTGGATGTTCATGCCCATACACTATCCTTGGCTTCTGAGGTGGGGCCTTCGTGTATTGGGGTACTGTGGGCCTTTCTTCATTTTTCTTATCTACCTTCTGGGGTGGATCCATTAGTGTCTTAATGGGAATAAGATCCATTTTATAGGGCCTATTTATCCATTCCTCAGTTGTCCTGACCACATGCCTTGCTTTGAATTCAATGTCATTATTTTTATCCTTATCTATCTTTGCATTCAAGATGGGCATGTTGTATACTTATCTAGAGTATAAATTGACTCTAGCACATTATTTGAATCTTTTTTCTAAACCTTGGGGGAAATACTAATTTGTAAAGCAGGAACTCATGACGACAAGGTATGGTAAAAGAAATCAAACTGAAACAACATCAAAGTACACAAAATATATACACAAGGATCAAAAGAAGATCACAACCCAAAACCCAAAAAAATTTCGTTAACGGAAAGACTACACCATTCATTTCAATAAAACCCTAAAATACGCCATGACATGATAAATACACTTTTAGAAAGAACTAATTCAAAATTTAGTCATAAACAAATTTATAACATTCATTATGCAAATTCATTTATCTAGTAAAATTACAAACAAACTATAATTAAATTTTCGAAGAGAATGCAAATTAAACTCCTATAGACTAATTTATAAAATATGCCATTCAAAAATTAATCTATTAAATAATTAATAAAATCTAATTATAATTACAACATGCATGAAAAGATAAATGCAATACTTAATACATATTAATATTAACCTTCTAATGTTAATGCTATTATTCTTAATATATTAAATCTCATATATTAAGAAAAAAACATTTAAACATAAACAATCTAACATTAATAATAAACCTTATATATTTAATAATATAAATAAAACATAATTTTTAATTCATTAACTAATAAATTAAATATCATATATAAAATAAATAATTAAATAACATATTAAATACAATTTAACAACTATTAATTAAACTATTATTAAATAAAATTAATTTGATTTAAATCATTAAAAAAATTTTTTTTAATATAAACTAAACTAAATATAAAAAAAAACAAAAAAAACTGTTAACTTACTTGCATGTTTAGGTTAGTTCTCTAGGGTTCCCTGGCGAGGCATTACACATGTTGTATATCTTATCCAGAGTGTAAATTGACTCTAGCACATTATTTTAATCCTTTTCCCAAACCTTGGGGGGAATACTGATCTGTAAAGTTGCTTGTGCTAGTGTGAGGGACATCCTGCAGTAATCCTTAATTCTTACCTCGTGGTCATCCACACAATTCATCCAATGATCTTCTATGTGTGGCTCATGGATGTAAAACTTGCCAATGATATGGTTGTATGTGCCTATTGGGTCAAATCGAGCCCGAATGGTTTTATACAGTTGGAATGTGCACTTGTCCCACTCAAAGGCTAGGGAATTATAGATTTTCATGTCCTGGAGAGTATAGGAGCCTAGAGAAATGGGGAAGTCCCAGCAGTGCTTCTTCTTATGCTTTATGTGCTCATATGCATTCACGAGCTTTCTGACCATTTATAGGATGACTAAGCAATCGGATGGGTACCTGGGTAGCTTCTTTGGGTTCAGGGTAGATCATGTCACTCAGATGTATGTGAAAGTCCTAAACTGTATGTAATAAGCCCCTATGGCTCTTACTTTGGCAATTGCTTCTTCTGGCAGTCTCTTTGCGAAGTCACCCTCTATGGATCTGATGATTGCAAAGATAAAAGCATCATTCACTATCCTGTAATCTAGGATTTTTTGGCATATCTTCTCTTCTCACCAGTTGTGGATAGACAATATGAGGCCATGCATTTGGGTCGTTGATGTTTTCCCTTTTTGTGAGCCCTGAATAGTCTTCTCATGTGGCTAATAGGTACACTATATATGTACTCATGTAGAATTTTGGGTTGTGCTCAACCGCGGTCATTTTCTCATCTAGTTTGTCACTTATGATAGTGGCCCAATCAAACCTGGGTTCGCAGATCCTGATCTTCTCTATCAGTAAGATAATCTAGTTCTCGAGTTGGATGGATTGAGGTAGTCCATATACCCAGCTTATTAATGTCATTGTGGCCTGGATGTCATCTTTAAGTACCCCCTTCTGAGATCTATTTTTTCAAGTTTGTTCTTGGGAGAGGCTTCTTGAGGTATTCTTTATTTGCAATCTCATATGCATATTCAATTTTTTTCCTAAACCATCTTAGGCCCTTTTCTATGTAGAAATCATAGAATTTTTCCATGCCCTTTTGGAGATGGAAGACCTCTTCTATGTTTTCTGGCCTTAGGTCTAGAACCACCTGTCATTCTATATTTTTAACCACCTTTTCATCTGGTATGTAGTGGTTAGCTAAGGTCATGATCAGTTCGGAGGACATGAATACCACCGGATGGGCTACTGCATTAACCAGACCTGATAGGACCATGGAGGTACAGTCTTCGGACCTTCCCACTAGCTGGGAGCACCTTACTAGGAATTGATCCTAGTCCACATTCCTGATGTCAGTATTAGTAATCTCTATGTGTTTGTTTCTGATATTTGAAGGGGGGTGATTTCCCTTGTACATGTACTTCATCAGGGATGTTGTTCATTTCTTAGGCATTTGTGAGAGGTAAAATGTAAGTATTTGTATCTTTATTGAAAGAAAAAATAAAAATCAGGAAATGCAACAAAATAACTAAGAAAAAATAGAAGTAGAGGGATCTTAAGTAGCCAGAAATGCAGTTTTCACTCTTTTGGCCATTTTGTGATTTTGGACGCCAAAGAGAAGGTTGAGGTCCAAAAATGTGATGGATGAGGTTGACGAAACAAGCCCTTTCAGAATTTTGGTGTGCGAAAGTCTGAAAATAGTTTTGGACTCTGAATGTGTGAAACCTTCAGAAGTGACACCCTATCTTTGGTTGTTTAGTCTTTTGGCATTTTGGGGGTTTCAAAGGTTTTGAAGGTTTGAAACGCTAGCGTTGCCGAAAGTGCAAACTGCACTTGGATGAAAAGAAACGCTTGAAGGGAAGGTTTTTATCCTTTCATAGGCTGAAAATGTGTGACTAGGTTGCGACGCCAAAAACCCTAACTCTAAAAAAATGCAAAAGAAAAGGAAAAAAACGGGAGAGAGACCCCTCGACAAGTCCAAGGGCACAAACCCTAGGGACCTAGGAGGGAGAATGACCTGATTGGGCCAAAGACCTAACCTAACAGACCGAAGAACAAAAAATGATGAGCTTGATAGGAAGAGAAAATGAAACCCTACCCATTTAATGTGAGGAGAGGGGAGGAATACAACCACTGGATGTGAGGAGAAACTGGAAGAGCATGACAAGCATAAGAAACAAAATGTGCACGGACGAGCGAGTAGACACAGGCGAGGGAAAAAAACACAAGTGAGAAACCTAGAGTGACTAAGCATTTAAATAGCTCATGGATGATGTCACCAGTCTTCAACATTTTGGAGGCCGAAACACCGAGATTCAGGTGGCCTTGTCCACCTTTTGGTGTTTCAAAAGCTGAAACACCGAAAGGTGCAAAGGTTCTACTCTTTGGTCCTTTCAGTGTTTCAGACACCGAAACACCAAAAGGGCCAAGATCTGACCTTTGGCCTTTTTCAAATTTTGGAGGAATTTGGGTCCTTCAAAATACTGAAAGGGAAAAAATGTAAAAAAACACTCTATTCTTCTCAACATGCCCCTTAGAAATCTAGTTCAAGGAATAGGGAGAGGGGTAGATGCAAAAGCCAAAAAAAAAGGGGGGTCCCCATGGTCAGAGGGCCAAAAAAGGGGGTGTGTGTTGTGGAACCACAAAATATAGCCTCAAAAAAAGGAGGAATGACCAAGGCATTTCACCATCATCAAGACCCTTTAGGATTCTAACTTTGCAAAGGAATGAAAACCAAGAGCTGTCCATGTTGGCTATCTTTCAATGACTTCCTAGTTTGAAGTTTTCTGCTTGTCTCTCAATTTGTGCTCACACGTGTTCATTCCTTGACCTTTGATTGTGGTAACCAAAATGTTTTTCAGCTATTCCCAACCTTTTTCATGTAGACCAGGGCTTCCTAGAAAGAGCTTTGCTTCTAGTCAGGCATCCATAGCCCTAAATTTGTTTTTCCAAAATCCCAAATGTAACCTTGCTCTACTATCGGCCGAGTGTCCATAAACCCGGTAGAGGTTATTACAGTCACCCTTGTCCATTTGGTCTGCTAGGCTGGAGCTATGTATAAGAGTTCTTTTCTTTGAAATAGTTTCTTATTTTCTTGCACGAGCCATATCAAGACCCTTAATGTGTGTAGTCCTATATGTAGGGTTATACTATCTTCTTTGACCAATCCAAGCAACGATTAGGCTATGCTAGTCAGATTTTACACTTGTGACCACTTTTCAGACTATTTTTCTTTTGTGTGCTTTGTTTCTTTCTTCTTCAACTATTCTTATTTTCCTCTTGCCTACATTTAAAAAACAAAGTGAATGAGAACTTGAAGGTCTTACCACTAGAAGCTATCAACAAAACTCTTGCACTAGCTCCTTCTTTTGAGCTTGCACTATCAAAGTAAATAGTCCATAAATCATTCTTGTCTACAAGATTATCCTTTTCCTCATATAAAAGCATATGTTGGACTTCTCCTTCAACTTTCATGTCTTACACTTAGAAGGATCCAATATCAGTATCCAAGAAATAATTCATTTCTTCATCTTCACTCTCCTTAATCATGTGAGGAGTTCTAGCTTCCCTGGATACTTTAACATTTTTACCAGCAATATCAAAGGTTGCAAAAGATCATTCACACTGAATACTTCCTCCCATTGAAGCACTCCACTTCCTTAATAATAGCATTCCATATTGGGGAGGAATATCAACCACTAGGACACTCATTGTTAACATCCTTTCTGGATATGCTGCCAATTTATAAGGTAGAGCCTTAATAGTGTATGTATTTGGTGGATCTTCTAGCTACAATAAAACACTTTAATATGTCATTGCATTAGTGAAATAACATGAAATATCAAAGGAAAAGTACATATATATCACCAAAATTGTTATATTGCTCCCTATCTAAGAAGAGTATGAAATATCCTATAATTACCCTCAAATTATGCATAAATTAGTGACAACATCATGCTTATAATGGAAGATTTAACTAAAATGCAAGCTAAAATGCTCAATAAGAGTTCATTTTAGAGCTCCAATTGAAAGATTATAACAATTCTAAATGTTTGAGCTAAAATGCATGAAGAAATATCTAAGAATATGAGAAACATAAGTTTGTAATTGTATTCTAATATTAGGGGCACATTGAGCTCAAAATTCATTCCATTTATAGAATAATTTGAGGAATGAGAGGTTAGGATTGAATTGTGAAGAGAGGTGGAGATTGAATCTTTGGTGACCCATGTGAGGTGATCCAAGTGATTTAACTCTCATTGGCTAGGGAATTGACTTTCCCTTTTGCAAGTGAGGAGTTGTAATTAGGATTTTATTTAATTCCTTTTAATTAATTACCTTAGACATGTATTTATTTATTTTTTATTTAATTTATTTGATTTGATTTAATTTACTAAGGTAATTAATGTAAATTAGTGATAAGATCACTTAGGAGATAAAATTTAATTTAGATGAATTATGCCAATTAATTGAAGAATTGTCTTGACATAATTAGGGGTATGATCACACTTAGGTAAAAAATGGTCTCTGGTCAGAGAAGACCAAATTAGGGTGGTTACATTTTCCCCTCTTTAAATTAATGTGCGAGCAATGCATTGATTTAAATAATGATTGATGTTGACTTTAGAAAGTTTGAGAATTTTGCTCTTGATTTGAATTAAATGTCTGATGAGATCAGTCTTACACTTAATTGAACTAAGACTGATGACTTTTAACTTGATCAAAAAAATGTCAACAAAGATCTTGAAGATACCAATTCTAAACTTGATTGAATGAGAATCGATAATACTGACACCAAACTTGATCAAACGAAGGTTAGTATGAAGCTGCTAGGAGCTCTGAGGTATCAATTCTGAACTTGATCAAATGAGAATTGATAATAATGACTCTAAACTTGATCAAATAGAAGCCAATATGAAGCTTCCAAGAGCTTAATAGAGATCTTAGAATATGTATACATAGATATCCAGCTTGTGAGAATCGAAGCCTTCTATCCAATAGTCCCGACTTGATCGAAGGAAATTGTCATGCCCCTAATCTTTTGATGATGAAGTCATTTTAATGTTTTTTAAGAAATAATTTGAATGATTTAAGTGTGATCATGCCCCCTCGGGAATGAAATCAAAGGAAAAAGAACAAAATCCCTCTTTAGAATGATATATCACTTGAAATGATCGATTGGATCAAGAAAGAATCAATTAGAAGAATTGATGAAGCAAAGGTGTGTTAAGAGAAAACACAATTTTACCAAGTTAACTATGTGAAAATGTGAGTTTTGAGTCTGATAAAATGATGTATGACCAATATTTTGATGAATAATGCCCCATTTGATGATAGAGAACCCAGAAAATAGATTGTGTAAAGGATGCCAATCATTTTTAGAACATGTATAACAATTCTGCATTTTTGGGAAGCTGTCACAAAATGTGTACTATGATATTAAAAACATTATCTGTGCATTTGAGTTCATTCCCGATAGATCAGAGAAGAACAAAATTGAATTTTGATATGTTCATAGATTCTCTTTCTTTAAATATATGTGTAGATTTATGCACATGTGATTATGTACTTGCTCTCTTAATGAGTTAGAATAGATTCATGTGATGACATCATTCATGCTCTTTGATTTATTACTGATATATAAATGTGTTTCAAATGATTCTAGATGATTATCCAAATATATGTATGGATGCACTTAGGATGTAGAAATAAATGTAATGCTTGAATGCTTTGTTTTTTGTATTTTCTCTTTCTCAATTATGAATGCAGAATGTATGTCATGGATATGCAACAACATTGATATCAGTAATATAGATTATGTAGTTTAACTTGGATTTCAAGTGAACCAGGAAATCATATTGAGCTCAATTCCTTATTATGTTCTTTCAAAAATGAATCATGCGATCTCAAAATGCATCTATATGCATACTCTTAGGACTATCACTGATTTATATACATTGTAGAATTTTTATCATCATTGAGCATTTTTGTAATGGACATCATCTGATAGTACAACTGTCACTAATACCCACAAGGAATCATGAAACTATGAATAATATGTGTATTGGATGCAATATCAAAAATAAACCTAAGCATCAAGGCATAGAGGCCAGGATGACAAGTCAGTTATCTCCTTTTTCTTTTAAGAATCAAGTTCTGTTTAGGTGTAATGTAAGATATGTGACCCATAATGACCTTCAATATTCATATCCTTGGGTACATAATGTGTCATACACCTTACTAAGAATCTGATTTAGAAACATACAAGAAAATTGGTTTAACCTCACCATAGTTTACACATAGCTAGGATCGAGATATATGTGGCTATCCACTCATGTTGGTAGCTCTTATCATAAAAATCCAAGTTAGGTGAAGAAAAAGCATCATTGAAACAATCACCATATGAAAAAAACCAAGAAAATGTTATGCCCACTGTCCTTGCAACTTTTTATCTTTGAATAGACATCATGGAGTAACTTGGAAGACATAACACTCACCAATTGATAATCAATCAAAGAAAATTCTTAATATCTTACATGCCCCTAGTTTTAAACATCACAAGAACATAGAAGAGTCATAATCAAACCAAGATCAGTCTATGTGTTTAAGTAGTAGTGAGAAATACTGTTGATTCAGTTTTTCAAGCATAGTAGAGAATCATCAATCAGAATTTGGAATCAAGCAATATGTTTTTCATCTTTGGATGTATGAGATTAACTTTGTCATCAATTTCAATCCAATGTAATGTTTAGGAACACTAGTTGATTAAAGTGTTGAGAAAAATTAGGTCCATTAAAGTGTGTTTAAAGTGTTGAGAAACACTAGTATGATGTATTTTACAAGTATGTGGTGTTGAAGAAACACCCTTGTTTGTAATAGTGACATTTTGATGCAAGTATTGAGAGGAAAACCATCCTAGATAGGAACCTAGGACAACCTAGGAGACGCAAACTGGATATGCTAGCAAAGATGCCCCTAGTGCAGAATGACTATTCCTAAGATGCAAATGCAGACTAATCCCAGGTAAGGATATGACATTTGTAAGGAATCAGAGTCAACCAATAGCATAGGTGCAATCATGAGGAATTAGTATTAGTAGTGCATTGATAGATGGAGCACAAAGTATGAGTGATGCCTATTTGCCAGGTTTTCACCACTCGGCAAAGATTTTTATTTTTTCTACCAAGACGCCTGTTTGCCAAGTTTTTGCCAAGGCACTTTTCTCTTTTTCAAATTTTTGGTTCTTTTTTATTTTTTTTTGTTAGTACCAAGGCACCTATTTGCCAGGTTTTCACCAAGGATACCTTTTTTCCAGGACTTTTTCCACTCTTTTTGGATTTCTCCAGGATCAATTTTCTAAATTTTTTTTGGGTATTTTCTAAAAATTTATCACTACACGGGCTTTGTTAGCCAGATGTCAAGCGTAGAACCACTTCAAGTGTAGAGTATTGATGGGATCAAGAATAAAATCTCCCTTAGGTGTAGCTAACTAATATGCTCTAGTTCCAAAGGTTGCAGTAATGACATTAGGGCCCAGCCAGTTGGGTACAAACTTTCCTTTTTGTTCTCTATTCGGATGATTTTTAGGATTCTCTTTGAGAATGAGATCCCCCACTTGAAATGTCATGGTTTAACCTTCTTATTGTACCATTTTGATATTCATTTTTGGTACACTTTGAGATGATCAAACACTTTTTGCATGTGCTCATCAAGTAGTTCTAGTGAATGAACTCTATCAATGTGTTATTGTAACTCATTTGTAACAAGACCTTGGAGTGGTACCTGCAAAGATGGAATTTCTACTTCAATGGGTCACACTGATTCTGCGTCATAGACTAGAGAAAATGGTATGGCTCTAGTTGGTGTTTGGATACTTGTTCTGTAGGCCCATAGTGCCAGATTTAGTTGCAAATGTCAGTCTCTACCAAACTTACTCACAGTTCTATGTAAGATTTTTAGAATGTTTTTGTTTGATGCCCTAGCTTGTCCATTACCTTGAGGATAATAGATTGAAGAACAATGTTGAGTGATATGAAATTGTGTATAAAGGTCCTCGATTTATTGGTTTTTGAACTGACCCCCATTGTCTGTTACAATAGAAGAGGGTATCCCATACCTACAAATAATGTAGTTCAAGATGAACATAGCAACCTATTTGCCAGTGGCTTTGATTAGCGACATGGCCTTGAACCACTTAGTGAAATACTCAATTGTCATAATGATGTACTTGTGTCCACTTGAAGAATTAGGATATATTTGTCCAACAAGATCAAAGGCCCATTTATGAAATGGCCAATGTGTTATAAAAGGTATGAGTTCTCTAGCTGGAACATGGATAAGGTTTCCATGTGTTTGACATTTGTGACTAGTTTTAGAAAATTAAACAACATCTTCTTCCATTTTGGGCTAGTAATAGCCAACTCTTAATATTTTTTTAGCTAACAAAAATCCATTCAAGTGTGATCCACATACACCTTCGCAAACCTATGTTAATGCACGATCAGACTCTTCTTGTTATAAACACCTAAGAAGCATACCGTCAATACCTTGTCTATATAAGTTAGTAGTGATGAGGAAATAACATGATGTTGTCCTAATTAAAGCTCATTTTTCATTTCTAGATAGGCCATTGGGTAAGGTTTGATCAGTATGATAAGAAATTATTTTGGCATATTGGGATTGGTCTTGGAAATTTAAAGCACAAATTACTTGGGATCCAGGTATATCAAAAGATGGAAAGGATAATTCTTCCACCAAGAAGTCATAGCGGAATTTATGTTCTTCCAGTTTTAACATGAAAGCTAGTGTAGTCATAGCATCTGCATCTTTGTTTTCCATTCTTGGTATTTTCTGGAATGTGACGAAGACAAAGTACTTTTTCAAGTCTTCAACCAGTTGTTTATAAGTGTATGCACCCTAAAATGGTCGCCTAGACTTTGGGCCCCATTTATTATTTTATCATTTTATCAAATTTCTGAATCAATGCTTTGGAACATTTTTAATTCAAATCAATTTCCTTGATCAAATTGTAATTAATTCAATTATTTCAATATTTCGTAAGGTTTGATCATTTTTATTTAATTAAAAGATTTAATCTCTCTTTTAAATTTCTCTTATTTAATTAAAAGATTTAATCTCTCTTTTAATTAAATTTCTCTTATTTAATTAAATTCAATTTCCCCCATTTAATTAAATAAAATTCTTCTAATTTATTTAATTGAAAGAAAACCTCTCTTTTAATT
>MU223490.1:1495488-1523241 GCA_018584345.1 Thuja plicata | reverse complement strand
TACACTTGCACTTTCCAAAGATGATACTTCCATTAAGGTTATTAAAAATGGTGTTGTTACTTCCAATATTGAGCTTATTAAAAATCAAGAGAAAAATTATGTGCCTATGTTATCCAAAGATCCTTGTTAAGATCAAAGTCTTCCATCTTCTTGTTCTACCAGTTCATGTTCACTTCCACTTTCTACTCTTCCTAAGTCTTTGCAAGCTTCAAACAATCCTATCAAAGAAGGTGCTCCTATTCAAGATGTTCATGATCCTATTGAAAATACTAATGCTCACTCTAAAGATGTTGATATCCTTGGTTGTTATATACATGCCGATGAACTTATTGATTATCCTTTTGCATCTTTCACGTCCATCCTTGGACCTCCTCCACCAATACTAAGGGCTTCACATTTTCCTTCCATCTTGGGTCCTTATGTCCCTTCACTTTCTCCTCCTAACTCTCCTAATTCGTCATCCATCTTGGGTCCTTACGTCCCTCCATGTCCTATCTTTCCTCAAGATCAACATAGATACATACCCTTGAATCCTTTTCATCCATCCACCCATCTAAACCAGTTATATTCTTTTTCTTCCTCCACAAGTCCCAAGTCTTTCGGAAGAAACTTGAATGTTCAATACAAGAAAAATAAGCAATACAAGAATCCATCTAAAAAAGAAGATCACCATGTCTCCTTTAATCGACATGGGGGCATAAAGTCAAAAGATATATCTAAGAAGAAAACTACAAGACAAGTATGGGTTCCAAAATCTATCATTGAAGATATTCTCTCTAAATCATCAAAAAAAATGAAAAGCCTATGACTATATGGATTCCAAAGTCTCTCTTGAGAGAGTCTCATGTTGAGAAACAAGTGAATTTGACATTCAAGCTTCCAAACACTTCCACTTCATCTTCTTCCAAAAACATTCTTTCGTTCCATGTGCCTAAACCGCAACCTCTGTTATCCATTCACCATATTCATGCACGTATTCCTTCATTCACGTTTCCTTCATCCTCTCGCCACCCTTCAAGGTGTGTGTTGACATTGATTTTGCCTTCCTTCCCATCTACCCTTTCACAATCCTTCCATTCACTATCCTTCTAACTTCTATCCTTTTTCCTCATTTGTCTATTCCTCATATCTTCCAACCTCACTCGCTTTGCATAAAACCTTGTCCTCCATTTTCCCTCTTTCATCTTCCTTTCCCTATCAGCATCTTTGAGCATATCATTTTGAATCCTTGGCATATCATGGTTTATCCTTTCAAGGAGCATTATCTAAAAAGCTTGCCTTCTTCCAAAAAAATTCAAAAATTCAAAAAATATTCAAAAAATATTTTTTTTAAAAAAAGAGAAATAATTTCATCTTATGGTGAAAACCACTCCCTTGTGGCGCCTTGGATAAGTACCATGATGAAAACCTAACAATCAGGCATCATGCATAGTTCTTTTACATCTTTCATCCATTCTGTATTCTCTCTTTGATCTTGACAATGTTGATCTATACACAAACATTTGGGCTATCTTGTGAGTTATCTTACGATGATCTTTCTTTCATTCCTTTCATGACTTCATATCTATATTCCTCTATTCATTTTTGCCTATCACTATCATTTTCCCCTTTGGTCTTGATCTGAAAAAAAAATAAAGAAAGAGTAAAAAACGGTGCTATGAAGCCTCTTGACATGTCTACTCCTTTGGACTGCATCATTTCCTGCTCTTGCATTACGCTTTTATGACTCATCCTATGCTAGCCTTTCATGCTTGTCCAGATGTGTTTTACATTATATTTCTTTTTCCCTAGCTTGGGTACTCTTGGGAAGTTTGCCTTTGAGGGTTTCTTCCCTTCATTCTCCTTCATTCTCATGTCTTCCATCTCTTCCACCAGCTTGCTCATCCCTCATGTCTTCCACCTTGCTAAACATTGGGACTGCGCGATGTGATCTTGCTTGAGAGTTTGATGTCCATTCTGTCTGGGGGCATCCCTTTGCACATAATTATTGATCCTGAAAAAATTCAAAAAAATAATATATTGTCAAAAATTTTAAAAATTGGAAAATGTCCTGAAAAAATGATCATCTTAGTGAAAACCTAGCAATAGGCGCTTTGATGTATCTCCAAAAAATTATATATTTCAAAAATATAAAAAAATCAAAAAATTTAAAAAATTCAAAAAAATAGAAAAAGTGCCTCGGTGAAAACCTGGAAACAGGCGCCTTGGTAGAAAAAATTCAAAAAAAATATAAAAAGTCTTGAAAAAGAAGAAAAAAATGAAAAAAATGAAATTGAAAAAAGTTGTAATAAAATCTAAGTGGTGAAAACCTTGAAATGGGCGCTACTTGAGGCCTTTGCACCCCTATTTTCTTCACGCGTGACCTCAACACTTAGCCTTTCTCCATCATGTCTTGTCCTTGTTGCCTTGGTTTGGAATTGGCCTTTGTCTTTGTCTAGGGGGCATAACTGTATTAGCTTTGGTCTTTTGGATGCGTTAGTCTTTAGGACATCTCACAAATGCTGTTTTTCAATACAACCCCTGACATCGAGTGTTTTTCAACACTTATCGGTTTGGTCTTACCTCATTTTTTCATGTGGTCTTACCTTCTTGCAAGCATTTGATCCTTATCCTCAGAACTCAGTATCAGTTAACACACTTAAAATTTTAAACGAAACACTTAATGCTTGAGTTATGTCATGATATTTTATTTGTGTGCTGACTGTTATTGATTTTCATTGAGTGTCCTTGTCTAATAAGTCTTTCCGTGATGCATAGCTACAGGACTTGGGGCATGGGGCATGTTTTTATTTGCTTCTTGTTTTATGCTTCATTGTTTTTGCACAACCGTTCTGCTGGTCATCCTGGCTTCTATGCCTTGATGCGAGCATGGTTTTGCTATATTAATTTGGGTAAGCTAACATTGCATTCATCTTGACCTTTATGTCTTTGATGCTTATGTTAGAATCTTTCCACATTTTAAATCTGATATATGTCACATTCATATCTTTATAGTTACACTCGTGACTAGTGATGGTTGTGTGATGTTTCTGATATAAATCACACTCATATCTTCATAGTTGCACTTGTGACTAGTGATGATTGTGTGATTTTTCGATGTCCGTTAATAATGGCCCAATGATGAAAATAAGTTCCTTTACATTCTTTTATGAATGATGAACACAAGATCCTATGTTTGTTGCTCTATTGTAAGTACACCTTTGCATTTTCATGTAGCTTGCATTGTTAGACCTCATGTTAATTTGCATTTTTAGGTTGCATTATGAGTTTGAGGGTTTCCTTCATCTTTCTTGTGGACCTTTAATCAACTATGATCATGTTCTGATCTTCATTTCCTTATCTTTTTTCGTGATCTCAATCGAAATTTTCTATCTTAAACAGTTGATTAATTTTGGGGCATTCTCTTTCTTGAGGAAAATTCTCTTTCTTCTCTCCATTTCTTTCCACCTCTTCCAAACTTCTGTCTTTCATTCGCTTTCTTCTTTTTCTTCTTCTTTCTTCTTTTTTCTTCTTCTTCTTCTTCTTCTTCTTCCTCTTCTTCCTCTTCTTCTTCTTTTCTTTTAATTCAACCTTGGGGCATAATCTTTCATGCTTGATACTCTACCTTGGTTCTGTGATCTTTATATCTTTTTATCTTACATCAAGAACCTTATCTTTAGTTCGATTTGATCAAAATTTATCAATTTGTTGTTTCTCCTCTATCTCATTTCGATTTCGATCACGAGGGGGGCAGTACCTATCAAACTTCAATCTTTGATTCAGTTTTATCAATTATATTAGTATTTTTTGAGATTTTTATCTCTGACATGTCAATTAATTATTTTGGTGTTGACTTTGTCTTTTTCAATTGTGCTTATTTTTGTCCTGATGTGTTCCCGTTTCGACCACACGTCTGGGTTGTTTTGTGATCCCATTTCGACCTCACACTTCAACTGCATTCTTTGACTATATGTGTTCCCGTGTCGACCACACATTTGTCAAAGAGGGGCAAATGTATGCACCCTAAAATGGTCGCCTAGACTTTGGGCCCCATTTATTATTTTATCATTTTATCAAATTTCTGAATCAATGCTTTGAAACATTTTTAATTCAAATCAATTTCTTTGATCAAATTGTAATTAATTCAATTATTCAATTATTTCAATATTTCCTAAGGTTTGACCATTTTTATTTAATTAAAAGATTTAATCTCCCTTTTAATTAAATAAAATTTCTCTTATTTAATTAAAAGATTTAACCTTCCTTTTAATTAAATAAAATTCCTCTTATTTAATTAAATTCAATTTCCCCCATTTAATTAAATAAAATTCTTCTAATTTATTTAGTTGAAAGAAAACCCCTCTTTTAATTAAATAAATAAAAATCCCCGCTTAAAGCACTTTATTTGTTGAAAAAGGAAATAAATTAAATGAAAAAGTAAATAAAATCCCTTTTTCCTCACATCTTTCTAAGTGGTGGGTTTTTTGCCTCTTAATCATAGCCTTTGATTTTTGCCTCTTAATCTCAATCGTTCACTTTCCTTTAAAAGGAGACCTCTCCTCATTTTCATATATTAGAGTTTTTAGTATTGTTATGTTGCGGGTTTGGAGAGCAATTTTGGAGGAGCATTTGAGCATTTGAGCTTGGATATTGCAACTTCTCTCTTCTTGTCTCATTCTTTCTTGCATTCATGGCTCCTCATATAGATTAGAATCATGTTTATTTACATAGATTAGATTTGCATTCATATTTCCTTTCATAGACTAATATGCATTGTTATCATATAGAGTAGATTTCATTTTTATGCATTTGAATCTCTCGTTTCATGGTGTATTTGCAATAGACACAACTAGGTCAATCTGAGGGCCTTCATTTTACATTTTTACACATCCATGACTAGAGAGCTATGAATTGATATTTGAGGCCTCATTCTTGAGCAACCTTGAATGGAATGATCCATAGAAGTGTGACAACATTTATGCACACAATAAGGAAATAATTTCTCATCTTTAGTCTGATAATCTCCATTTACTTGGTTGATAATGAGCTGAGAGTCACCATACACATGTAACTCTAAAATTTTCCACTCCATAGCTAGCTTGAGTCCATTTACTAATGCTTCATATTCTGAGATTTTATTTGTGTATGGAAACATTAATTTATATGCCTTGGGTATCCTGTAGCCTTGAGAAGTGATAAATAGAAACCCTGTTCCAGATCCTTGTTGTGTGAAAGAACCATCAAAATAAATCTTCCACAGATATTTAGTTAAGTGCATGATCGTTTCATTTGGAAATTTAATTATCAAAGGTGCAACATCTTGTAGTGGTGAATCAACTAGTTAATATGTGAGGACTTGTCCTTTGATATCCCTTCTATCCACATACTCAATATCAAATTCACTTGGAATTAAAACCCATTTTTCTAGTCTTCCTGTTAATGTTGTTTTTCTCAGGAGATACTTGAGAGGATCTATTTTTGCAATAAGTTTTATTGTATGCTATAGCATGTAGTGTCTCAATTTCTGGGATGCAAAGACAACCGCTAATAAATATTTTTCAATAATGTTGTAATTGAGTTCATAAGACACTAAGGTCCTACTAATATAATAGATTGCTCTTTCATTTTTGTTTTCATCTTCCTATACTAGCAATACTCCAAGCGATGTAGCCATAGCTGAGATACAGAGGAGTAGTGATTTACCATGAATAGGTGTCATAAGAATAGGAGTAGCCAAGTAATCTTTTAGTTCTTTGAAATTATTTTCATAATTCTCATCCCATTTGAAAGTAACACCTTTATGGAGCAGTTTTGTGAAAGGTTGCGCTCTATTAGCTAGTTGTGACATAAATCTCCTAATAGGTTGGAGTCTTCCTTGAAGCATCCTCATTTGACTGATATTATGAGGAGGTGACATTTCTAGTATATCTTTTACCTTATCAGGGTCCACCTCAATTCCTTTGGCTGATACAATAAACCCTAAGAGATTCCCTGATTGGACTCCAAATGCACATTTCTTTGGGTTAAGTTTGAGTTGAAATTGCTCCATGCAATCTAGTATCTTTCTCAAGTCTTCAATATGAGTTGTTCTGATTCTTGACTTGGCTAATGTATCGTCCACATAGTCCTCCATGTTTTTTTGTATGATGTCATGGAAGATGGTTTTCATAGCTCTTTTATATGTAGCTCCAGCATTATTTAGTCCAAATGGCATGACGTTCCAGTAAAATGTTCCCCATGCGCGTGTGAATGCTTTATTTTCTTTGTCTTCAGGAGCAATCTTAATTTGGTTATAGCCCGAGAATCCATTCATAAGAGAATACATCTGATATCCCACTGTGAGATCTATAATCATATCAATGTTTGGTAGTAGAAAATTATATTTAGGAAAAGCTTTGTTTAGGTCTCTAAAGTATGTGCAGATCCTAATATATTTATCTATTTTAAATGCTGGTACCACATTAGAAATCCATCCTGCGTAGGCGATCACTCTTATGAATCCATCTTTAAATAGTTTTTCTAGCTTTTCTTTCACTAGTTATGCCACATGTGGATGCATCTTTCTTAATTTTTTCTTTATGCATTTGATCCTAGGAGCTATAGATAAATGATGCATTATTAATTCAGGATCAAGTCCAGGCATATCAGTGTAAGACCATATGAAGTTGATCTTCTTATGTTTAAGAAATTAAATGAATTGTATCTTTTCTTCTTCTAATAAGGATTGTGCCAGGTGAACAAATTGAGGATCTTATGATGTTCCCAAGTTAACAGGTTGTGTTAGTTCCATCAAAACTAAAGATCTTTCTTGAAAGTGCTCAGGGAGAATATCAAGAATCTCATCTTTTGGCACCTCTCAGAGGTTTTCACCATCAGATACATCTTTTATTTTTATTTTTTTAGAATCTAATACTGCCACAACGTGGTTTTCACCATCATTTCTTTTCTTCTTTTTATTTTTCAATTTGTGACTAAGAAACTTGATATCCTCCTATGTTGTGTTCACGCTCCTTGCATTGGTGGAAGAAGGATAAGGTTCATAAGCATTTAGATAACAAGCCAAAGTGTATTTATTGGGAAAGTTCATGATAGGAGTAGGATATGAATTAGTCTAATTAATTAAGTTAGGATTTATTAAGGATAATGATTCGGACAACATCATGGCAGCGTCAAAACTATTAAGTGACAAGACATGTTCTGTTAAGTTACCTTCTATAGCGTTTAGATCATTAAGATTTGAATCATCATTAATAGGGTCATTGTTTATAATATGTGGACCTAACTCTAGTGACTCATCAGTTGATATTTCTTATTCTTCTCTCATCAAATTGGAACTCACAGCTTGTATCCTTTGACTATCCTCTAGACCTAGTAAAACACCAATATCTCCATCAAAAATCCTAGGTAGTGGTATCTCATCTGATTTTGGAACAACAGTGTTAGGGGAAGTGTTAGAAATCTCTCCTCTCTCCAATAGAGATGAAAATTTGTGAATCACATCTACCTCAATGTCCATAGTAGAATCAGACAGGTTATCCCATTCATAATCATGAGAGGTTGTTATTTCATCATCAGATCTATTTAGAAACTCAACAATAGTTACCTGATGTACCCTATTATCACTTGTGGATCAAAGTGAGGTAAATATAGGACATGTGAAACTATGACCAACTACCCCCAGTTCGGATGCATATCTTGTTGTTGGGTTATTTCTTTAGGAGTTTCTTCTATTAGTGGGACTTCTGGAGAGTCTTTTGTTGTTTCCTCTACTTCTTGGATATCAGTTTGTGGAAATGAAGGAACATGAGTTGCTTGTTGTGTTACAAAAGTAGGTACATATCTTTCTCCTTGATATTCGAGATACTATGTACCAATGTGTAATAATCTCTCATAGGTCCATGGTTCCAATGTTGTTTCTTCTTCTTCATCATCACTTCCTTCATCAAATTTTGGACCATCTCTTGAAGTAGGGTTTTTAGAATTGTTATTGAAACCTAAACCTATTTTGTCTTTGGTGTTTCTGAATTCCATTTGTATAGGTTATGTTGGATGATATCAGTTTTGGGTACTGATCATACTGTGGTTAGGTTATGTTTTTCCACTAATGTCAACTTATGTTTCTGTGGAGAGGACAGACTAGTTACTTGACTGGAAGAAGTGTACAAACACTATACAGATGATTCAGAACAATCAAAGTTCACTAGTACAAAAACAACAATATATGACCAAATAAACTACCAAAAATTGTAGATAAATGACCAAATTTGGTCACATGATCAGTGGTAGTTTATTTCCAGTCATTTATCTCGTGACCAAATTTACGACTGAACTATTTTAGTCATTTATTTGGTCATTTATTTAGTCATTTATTTGGTCATTTATTTGGTCATTAATTTAGTCATTTATTTGATCATTGATTTGGTCATTGATTTAGTCATTGATTTGGTCATTGATTTGGTCATTGAATTGGTCAATAATTTAGTCATTTATTTAATCATTTATTTGGTCATTGATTTAGTCATTTATTTATTTATATATTTATTCATTTATTTAGTCATATATTTAGTTATTTATTTAGTCATCAATTTAGTCATATATTTAGTCATATTAGGGCATGATGAAATTGAACCACCATCCTCCTACTTGTAAAGTAGGTTATCTTCCATTGAGCTAGTACCCTTTAAAGAATAATCATACCATGTATACTAGTACTTTTCATTAAACATGATTTCAAGTTTTTCGATCTATAGTTCAAGGGTTATGATAGTAAATGGTTATGACAATCATTCAAAAAAAAGTATGTCAAAGGTTGTTGTGAGGCAAAGTTTGTGGTGTTAGAAGGTCTTGAAACTAGTAGAAGGAGTCTTGGTTCCTTGTTCGTTATTGGCATTGAAAGAAAAATTCATTGTTGCTGCAGACAGAAGTAAGGTAGAGACATTATGTTTTGTGTGTAAATGCAGTCCTTGCAAAGGCTAGACTTTAATGATAGGCCAGCTTGTAGTGGAGGTATCCAAAGACCTTAGAGACACTACTGATTCTCTGATCGTTCCCATATTGGAGAAAGGAACACTATTGCAAGGTTAAGAATTAAGGTAAAAATAGTGATTCTGTGTGCTGCATGAATGTACAGTCCAATGTTTTGAGTACAGTGACACCATAGAGGTGTATTGGAAGTGTAATTAAGTACCTTTTGATAATGACTGGTAATATATAAGACAAATATCCTTTTTTTTTTAGCCTATACTCCTTGCAATATTTTTGAAAGAGTGGAATTCTTTGTTATCTGCATAAACATTGTCCTGGTAAACTTGTGTTTCCCAAATACTAACTCAATTTAAATTTTCAGAGCTAGATAAAAAAAAAATTTCCTAACTCTGATTTAGTGGAAACTATTCCACCGTGAATAACTCAAGAATTTATTTCATGTCCTCATATTCTAGTGAGTCACTATCAATTCAAAATATGATAGAGAATTTATTTTTTACAATAAATCATAGATAACCAAAGAAATAAAATTGTAAATGGATAGTCATATGTGATTAAAAGAGCTACCTCATCAGTAAGAAGAACCAAGCCTTCACTCTTGCAAAACCACACTATATCTTGTTGGTTTTCCCCTTATAGAACCTTCATGAAATTTCAAGTGTTATTAAGAGTGTTACAAAGACTAAAACTTTGAGAATGATTACAAATTCAATTTTCTAATTAATCATGCTCAATTTGTTTAGAATACATGCAATCAAGTTATCACTTTTCATTGTTGTACGATAGATCATAGAAGGCTTAAAGTGCATTCAGGCCATTCTAGAACATTACTGGTCCAATATGGATCTCATAAAATTGTGATACCATATTTATTGCTTTGAATTACATTTGTCTCACTTGACCCATGGGATTTATAACAACAATAGCCCAAGCATCAATTCCATTTAAGCGAGTTGCTTTTAGTTGTTTTTTGTCTTCAGATATTTTAAATCCCCATCCTGTTGCCTCATTTAAGTTATGGAACCTAAAAATATAGAAAATGATTAGTTAGTAAACCTTCTTAGATCCACTGAGAACCAAACATTCAGAAGGCTTCCTTGTAGGTAAAATTTCTAAAAAATGTGAAGAATGCCAATTCTTCTTATAAAGTTAAAATAAACCAACTATATACATACGTACTAGTTTCCCACCATGAAGGGAAAGAGATGTTGAGTAAAATGGATAATGTGGAATTAGACAAAGAATTCCATCCTTTTCTAACCTTATGAGTAACTGCATCATCATATGAACCTGTGTGCATCATATACAATACAATAGTAAGCATGCATACCTTCCCAAATAGTGGGAAGCTTGTGGGGACTATTATAAATAAAATATAAGAATCCAAGATAGCAAATTCTTGAGCAAGGGCTATAGTTTAATTTACCCCGGGACACACATAAAGAATATATAAGAAAACCATTGAAATTGAGTATTTTCTTGTAGAAGTTGAAGTTTTGTAAACCACAATCACACTCAGGAGTTCATTTCATAGAAACAAAAAAATAGCATGATGCAATTACATAAATGGTTGGATAATATTAGAAAATATATGACCCTTGGACTAATTGTTGTCTTTTGATTTTGCACACTGGACAACTCAAATAGAATACTTTCTAAACACGTGAATGGACAACTGGCAAGCAGAGATTAACTTGTTATTTTCCTTAATTGTTTGGAAAATAGCATTAATAGTGTTGTTACAATGTAAAAATCACTCAAGGGAATGACCAAAACAATTTAAGAAGCAAGAGACTAAGCATTATCATGGAGCTATGACAGCTAATGAAGCTGTTGTTTCCAAATACTAAAGGCCATTCATGAAGAACACATGAGAAATGACAGTTCACAAAGGGCATTCATGTTCCATAACCAAAGCATGACTATCATATGAGCAACAAAAGTTATCATGGCTGCTAAAAATCACAAAGGTATAATGATAAATAGTTTTCTTGTTCAATACAATCACAACACAAGGTTACAAAATAGAGAACATTGAGGTTCAAAACAACCATATAGATTACAACACTTAACAGATCATCAATAGTCCAAAGATCAAAGGGCAGTCATATAGGAAGTTTGACAGTGACTTTTAATGAAAGAAGAGATGCAAGGTTTATGAACCACAGTCAAGAGAATACACAAAAATAGAGGACAAAAAATTCCTTCATGAAAGTCACAAGTAACATTGATTTCAATGTATGATACCAGTGAAAGGAAAAAGTTGAAAGACAGTGACAAACAGCACGAATAAAGAAACAGTGATAATTCTAATGCAATTATACAATGACCACAAACAGTGAAAGGTGATCAAGAACACTAATGGAGGAAAGAATCATTATCAACAGATATGCTACTATTTTTTATCAGAGGTGAATAAGAGATCGATATCCCTGATATACAGTTAAGGGACATCCCTATTTCAACAAGGCCATAACATCCAAGAAGGTCATAAAGACAACACTACCATAGACAACAAAAGATACCATTCAATTCATGAAAGTTATAGTGGATGATAATGTTTAGGCATGAGTATGTTTAAGAAGCATCAAAATAGAAAGATACAAGAGCCAATTAACACAAAGACAGAGATGTGAAAACAATGGTTATTATTTTAGACAATAGTCCACTACAGTCAATGAGAGATGTGAAAATAGTGATAAGAGCATCAACAATATGGTGGGCAATATCTCAAAGATAGTTTTTCAATTTAAAATATTTCATAAGACAATGAACCAAAATATAAATTCCTAATTGTGGGACAGTAGATTAAAAGATAATTATGGCATGACATGCTGTCCAATTTTCTATACTAAAATAAGAAGGGACAGATATATAGCATAAGACATCTCTAATGGTTATGAAGACTGTGGTTGTTCAAGGAAAAACTTAGAATTCTGATTGCAAGAAAATAGTGACTGAGAATGGAGTGTTGATAGGTACACTATGGTGTCCTATAGTGCCAAAAATGAATAGAGATGCGATCCTATCAATGAAGGATCAGGGAAAGGGTCTGGTTGATCCTCTACAACATGTTATGAAGCTTTTTGCAAGGGTAAAAGATGACTGTCCACAATCAACAAGGAGCAAGGTTTCCATTGATGGTAACAAGTGCACAAATTTATTTTTTGATCCTAATAGTTTGATTGCAAGGAAAACCATTGCGTTTAGCAATACCACTAGTAATACCCCTATAAAATCAAATTGAGGAAGCCATGGGTATTTTTAATTCCATAGATAACAAAAACATAAAACTAGATCGCAATACATAAATAGCATTTGTAATTTTCTAGTTATTTTCTACTTGTGCTGGATGATAAATTCACTTGATGCAAAAAAATTTGAGAAGAAAATTTTAGCGCCCATCTCCATAATGATACAGCTAAATTTTGTACAACAAATCCAGAGAATTTGATGGTTTTTAAATTTTCTTTATAGGCCATATAACAAGGACTTATGTTCTATTTATTCTGAGAAATTGAAAGTAATCATTTTAAGGTAGTTTAGTGGTTATAGCTTTTAGAACTTCTCTATCTGTCTTCAAAGGATGGTTTTTTTTAATAATGAGAGGCCTATTCACAAGTTGCTTCAAAATCAATTTTAGCAATTTTAGTTTTGATCAAAATAATAGTTGTTACTTGCCTTAAGTTTTGCAATGTTTGGGTGCTTGAAAAATTGAATATATTAGTTTCTTTCTACATATAGAGACCTTCAAATCTACAGTGACCTTCAAATGTACAATGTTTTTTCATCAGTCACCAAGAATATCAATGATATAGATAATGAGGATGACAGTGATGCTTACATGGAGAATGCATTATAATACAATGACTGTAAAGAACGAGGTCATAGACTCTTTTTATTGTTTTCAAGGCATTCTGTACAATAACGATATTTAGTGATAGGTGCCATCAATGAAATGAAACTAACTATTCTTCAAGATTTTAGTCACTATTTTGAAGGTGTTATCACTTTTCTTAAGAAGTACTATTGTTTCTTAAGAAGTACCACTGTGAGGTCAAAAGAGTAGACACCATCTTGGAGATCAAAACACTGTCATATAGAGCCAAGAAAAGGAGTAGAGATTATCACAAGCATAAAAGAGAATTTTTAGTTGGGAGCTTGGTCCAGATAGAGATTTCTTTATATACAACAGGCATTTCAACCCTACTGTGTTGAATCTAGGGAGATAGATGTCTCATTTGGAGGGGACTGAAGTTTCCCATTGTAAGGAAGAAGAATTGACTATTTTGCGGGGTTATATCATAGTTCATGAGACCTATTTATAGCTTTAGACCAAATATGTTGACAAAGATAAAAATATACAAAACTGCCTATAAAATTTAGTACTTCCATAGGAAAGGAAGAGATCATGTTTACCCTTTATATATTGACATAAAAAAGAATCATAAATCTATACGTATGAACATATCTCTACATAAAATCAAAATCTTAACATATAAATACCTGGAGATCTTGCAATGCCTCCACTCACTTCTTTACTTTGCGAGGTAGTGACTTAATGTACCTTGACAAGGTACCAACAAGAGTCTGCAGCTTATTGTGCAACATATCATGGAAGACTTCTTAAATCTAGTGATTCCAATAAATTTCTATTATATATAAGATTCCATCCAACAAAAGCACTTCCAAATTTAGCATGGCCCTTATAAATTTTACTTCAATTGAAAAATAAAAATTTACTTGTGTCATATCACAGTTTGTAAATATATAAAGTTAGATTGAGTTTATTTCCACAATCCATAAATTAATCAGAGTGTTCTTATGGATTTGATTGTGTGAGTTTTTTTAGCATCAACGTTTCCAATTACACTCCGTGATCCATCGTCAAGATGATAGAGAGAAAGGAAAAAATCATCCTGATGATGGATCATAGAATGTGATCCAAAAGATTTATTCTAAATAAACTCACATAATCAAATCCGTAAGAACACTATGATTAAAATATAAAAAATCAGATTTTTGATGGTCATATTGCATAGAAAAATATCATATGCATGGATAGAGGTACATAGAAAATTAATAAAATCAGTGAATTCCATTTTCTAGATTATTGGAAGTTCTGATTCATAAATTTATTTTGATATAATATTGGCAAGTTGCCATGTGAAAGTGATATGCTGAAAGTGTAAATGCTTTATTTCTTAAATGATAAATCAACATATGATAGAGATTTCACTTGTTCAATTGATAATCACACTAATTGCAAAGAAATAAGTTGCTTTCTATGGCATATTAGAGTGATTAGTAAATATAAAATCACCCTATGTTGGTTATATAATATATATCAGTAAGCGTCTAGAAGCACGTTACTAATTTCACTTGACTTCATCATCTATCATGTTAAGCACACACTTTTTAGCAGTTGTGACATGATATATTAAATTTTGCATTAGATATGTAAATTATCTTATTTATTTATCATCCATGTTTTATATTTCTCAAAACATACTATCTATTTATCATGTTGATAATGATTGTATGAATACTTTCATGTAGATAACCAATAGTAATATAAATTTTGTAAATGGTAACACAAGTCTGTAAACAATTACAACAAATAACTCACAATTTAATTGCAAGAATCATATTCCTTACTCTGTCAAGCTGATACAAAGACTATTTATTCTCATTAACAACGAGACAAGAGAATATGAGACACAATACTTACTTTCAAACCCATGGAATGAGCTCATTTATAAAATGCACCACCCACTAGCGAACTTCTCTCACCAAAATAAATGAAATAAGAACATCTAATTCCAGTGCAATGTCAATAATCAAATGTTAATGACTAAATAACTAATTTCCAAGAAAACCATATTTGATATTATATCAAACATTACCATGACTCAGCAACATATTTTCTCATGTCATTTTGAACACAAAACAAATTCAAATTCAAACCTTGAAGAAATAGAAAGACTAAAAAAACAAACCTCCACTTGGTTGTTATAATATATATTGAGAGTATCCTATTTGGCGAAAAAGTGCTTATGTAGTGTCAGAATTTTTCTAAATTTAAATAGGGCTTTCTCATAAAGTTGTTGATGAATTAAAGAAACTTTTAAGCATTTCCTATTTCAAACAAGCATCTCAATCATAGATTAACTTAACTACATTTCATTATATATTTTCCTTAAAAGGCTCTAACTTATTTCTCACCTTCCCCCTCCAAAAAGAGAGAAAGCAATGGTTTGAATTGAAAGTTTTGTTTCAAAAGATGCTTTGCATATATAGTATTTCTTTACTAACAGTCCATAAATAAAATCATTGTCACATCTTTATTGCATTCCATTAATAAAATATCTTTCTCCTATTGTTACCATGATATCTTCTCACTATTTTGACCCCTTTTTACACATTATTGGCAATATTTTTTCCTTATATATGTCAGTGGTCTTTATAATGATAGTAGCATTGTCCTAGTTTCTTCCTTGGCATTTAGGACAATGACGTCTCTTTTATGACTGTCTTAGTAATTTATTTATGACAGTGAATATTGTTTTTACTATTATCACATTGACATTTATAAGGGCGTTATTCATCTCTGATCAATGTGGTTCTTCTATGTGGCAATGATATCATCATTATTGTAGACTGTGTTTTACAATCTTATCTATGCATCTCTACTACATGGCTTTGACAGTAACCTTCATTGAGTTGGGTTTGTACTTTCATGGTTTGTAACTTATCATTATTTTATGCTAAGAGATCCTCCATGTTTGATCTTCATTGTTAATCTTTATGGAAGCACCCAAAAATTCTCTTACTTACAAACATTTATTTGATGTATGCTTTATCATTGGTATGAAACTCCACTTCATCTTTGTTTGAATAACTATTTGAGATATTGTGTATGACTATTTTGGAATGCACACTATATCATTCTTATCAAACATTGACTGAATCCACAACTTTGTTGTCATCATGGCATATTCTTTCAATACCCCATGTCTCTTATTATTCTTCTCATCATAACAACACTGTGGGTGTCTTTTCACTTTTCTTGCACGGGCAAATAATTGTCCTCGTGCTTCTAAATTATGTTTTCTTCTTAGTAGAAAGAATGGAGTAGATGAATTCTTAGGAGTGCATCCTTAGGGACTTCTTGAGTGAAGTCTTCTAGGTTGGGCTCATGACCTTAATAAGGATATTCTATAATCCTTTGGCCCGATATTGTCATCGTCCACTAGAGTGCAACACTCAGGGAACTAGGCTAACCATTATTTGGTTCATTCCTCTTCTTGGAAGAGCATCCTTTATCCAAGGCTTTAGGATGGTCCTTAAAGTGTATTCTGCATATTCCCTTTATGATTTTCTGATGATTGAAAGGATAAGTCAAATTTATTCTTATATCCTAAGGCCTTCATCACCTCCCTAGTAATCTATGACCTCCTAATCTATGACCTCATAACTAGTCATCCCATGAACTCCTAAGGCCTTCATCACCTCCCTAAATAGTGATTCCAGATGTGCATAATAAACAAAATCTATGATTTCTCCATGAATAAATAGTCATCCCATGAACTCCTAAGGCCTTCACACCATATAATTATAGTATAGCTGGTGTAGAAGCTATTTTATGATAAAATAGTCTTAAAAAGTAGGTTTCTCCAAGCGGCTCTCTAATTGCAAATATAGACACCTAGCTATCATCTAAGTTTTCCCCTAGCTATTATCTAAGTTTTAATCTTGACACCATTTACGCATGAAATGTCTTATCACTATTTTAAGAGTGTGATGTTGAATTTTTAGATTTTTGATCTCTCTCTTTGAACTATTGGATAGTAAACCTTACATGTATGTCTTATAATTTCAATGCCTACAAAAACAAAAAATTGAAGCAGCACACAAAGCCCTTACTCTCTAAGCTGTGATATTTCCACAATAGCTTCTTCTCTACTTATTTTCATATTGGATCTCCTTAAATACTAGTATCTCCTTTTGAGGCAGCAAATCATTTTTTGTTTTCAATAAAGATCTACTTGTTAATGCTCATAATAGTGTTTACCAATCTCTTCACAAAATAGAAAAGAATTGAATCAGTGGCATGTTGTTTTAGCTACATGTACAAATCTGGAAAAAATGGTCTTGTCAAATATGTTTTGTCAGTTGTATAGCCATTGGCATATTTAGACTAATGAAACATTCATTAACATAGGTAAAGGAAAAAAATGGAAATTAATATGGTGCCAGGATGACTATGAGATAGAACTTTGTCAGGAAATTACGAGTGTTAACTATTTTTTTTTAATTTATTGAATAAATAAGTTGATCTCAGATGGCAGCTTTTGTTTAGTATAAGATGGGAGGAAACGATAACAAAAATAAGAAATTTATAAACATCTTCCTTCATGTTCATTTATAATATTAGGATTGTGGTCTTTCATTTAACTATACTAACTTGGCACTGTCAATTTTTGTGTACACCTGGACATCTGATAAATAACTAAATTTGTTCATATTGTTTTCTACATGTCATCCAGATTGATAACATCATGATAAAAGGATTGTGTTCTCTTTTTATCATACTACTTTGGCACTGCCAATTCTGTGTAGGCCTAGACATCTGACAATCAATGAATTTTTCATGTCATCTAGACAGATAACATCATTACCAAATGCTTCATGTCATCTAGCCTAACATCTTATAATCTTTGAGCATATGATTAAGTGTGGATGCCATGATGCAAGTAACATTGTTAACATATGGCTTTGCAATTAACCAATCAGAATATTCATTTCCACTTTATTCAGTCAAATGGGGTATGGTGTGGTATGGAGAATTTGGTTTGGATAGAGACTTTGATTTAAATGAAATTCATTTAAGGCTAAAAAACTAACGAAATTGAGAATAAGAATGGAAACATGTTATTCTGGGTTCCTACAAAAGTATATTTGAATATTACACTCAATTCAGGGTACTGTCATGTTCACCATTAATAGATATCAAGCTAGAAATTTAACAATTTGTCACAATTATTATGAGATTGGATGACAGCAAAAAAATAAAAATTCATTCATTGATATTTTTTTGCTTCTGTATTTGATTGTGTGAGCATTTTTTGAATCAACATTTTGGATGACACTCCCTGATCCATCGTCGGGATGAGAGAATGCACAAGTCCTTACGCATTCTCTCATCTTGGTGATGGATCACGAAGTGTGATCATAAATGTCAATGCAAAAAAATCTCACACAATCGAATCTAGGAACAACAAAAGATCAGCCTAATGGATTGTGGAATCTAATGTCATTAATTCATTCATTGGTCAGTTGTCAGTCCCACAAAATAACTAATAGTTCCAAGGTAGCTTTCTTGAGTTAGATGCCATGATCCTGACCGTTTCAAAAGATAATAGGAATTTTTATATCTAGTTAATGACATATCACTCTCCTGCCGACTTCTATAACTGAGCAATTATTTTAAATATTTCCTAATTATGATGGAGATGATGAAAAGACTAATGAGGTGTATAAGTAAAGGAAACCGAGGTCACATTCCATTTACACAATAATGGAAAAATTATAAATAGAATTCAATTACCCTATATTTTTTACAGCTCAAACTGAGGGGAAAGAAATCATACTATATTCGTAAAAATAAGGAAGTTTGGTCTTTTATTTCATGTCAACATAGTGAAGAGATTACAAATAAACACAGTAGATTAAAATTAAAAGAAGAGGAAATTAAAGAATCTACTTTAATTTTACCTAAGAGGATTTCTATAAAAATTTAAAAATGAAGTTCTACTCTTAGAATATTAGGTAGGAGATAATGTGACGGAGTATGGCTTACTATTTTAGAAGCAGTCTAACAAATTTACCGTAAAGATTCATTAATATATAAGTTAATATGAAAACCCCTCATTAGTGTTTAAAGGTAAAAATTTAGAATGTCACCCAGACTAATAACATATTGTGAACATATACTCCATGTCATGTGATCTGATATCTTATAAAAATTGAACAGATTTTAGGTGTGGATGTAATAAAGCAAGCAGAAAGGTTAGTTTAAGGCTCTATAACCACCCAACCAAAAGAATGAAGGGGAAGGTCTACTTAATATATAATTCATTTAGGGCTATAAAACCAACAAAACTGATAATAAGAATCGAAAAGATGTTCTTCTTGATTCCTTTAGAAATATATGTGTACACTGCACTCAGTTCTGGGTATCTAACATGTTCATTTTTAGAAGATATCGAGCTAGTCAAAAAACAATTTTTTGCCATGTTAGGCAACTGGATGATAGAAAAAAATAGATTCATAGGTCAGATTTTAGTCTTACATCAACTAAATATGCCAATGGCTTTACATCCGACAAAACCTATTTGACAAGACAAATTAAAAATGCACAAAGCTCACCTTCTCAACTTTGAAGATACCCACTCCAACATCTATTTTCTTGAATCATTTTAGATAACAAAGGATTAAATTAAACATATGACACAAAATTTAGGTTCATTACAATAGTACTTAATATTATCCTCTTAAACATTATTATAATCCATTAAAGAATTCAATTGTTGAGACAAAGGACCAGTGAAAACCCTATTACACCAACAAGTTACATGAAATCTATGCACATGTGAATCTTTACAAGACAACTGGCACTAAGCCCCGAAGTACACTGGAGCCTTCCATCACTACGTACAACATATTGTTGAACTTCTAAAGTCCAAAACATTGGGGGCCATCGCAATTGATGAGCACACTAAGTGAGCAATTTGTCTGGCTAAGAATCATGTTTAGCATGCCTAAAGGATTCCTATTCAGAAAGAATTCCCAATAGTTTTAAATTTTAACAAAGGATTAAAAAATAGAAACTGTCCAAAATGGATAACTGAAATATGAACAAAAAAAGATTTTCCAGCAGAAAAGACTCAATCTAAAACTGATAAAGAAGTAAGTGACAAACAATGGAGCACAATATTATCCTCTCAAACATTTTCATAATCCATTAAAGAATTCAATAGTTATCAATATCATGGATCTTGTTTGATATGTTCCCAAATTTGGTGTGTTTAATAACATCACACATTGGCAAGTATTTGAAATTAAAACAAATTGTCTTTTCATCCAACAAGAGATTGAATTCTCTAAACAATTGAATCAAAAGTTGAATAACATCTATGGTGAATAGATCATACCACTAAATACTAAAAACAAATTGAGCATCAAATCAATCTATAAAGCATGTTCCACAAACAAATAAGCGATCTCATCTATGGTGAATAGATCATACCACTAAATACTAAAAAACAATTGAACATCAAATCAATCTAAAAAGCATGTTCCACAAACAAATAAGAGATCTCTTCAATCTTTCTTGTGAAAGACACATTATGCAAAAGTTCATCACGAAATTTTTTCTAGCCACATAACATGCATTAATATAATGTAAAAGAAAGGGATTATAACGTGAAATATAACTTCACTAAGAAATTTGTGATAGAACTTTGCAAAACTGAATTGAAGAAACTATATTTTTTGTGATTTTTGACTGGTTTTTACCTTCAACCGAGCCCATGTTGATTAAAATGTTGAATCTAACTCCATAGGAAGTTGGATAAATGTCATAGATTCCTTTTGCAACACGTTTGAGGTAATTTTGTGGATAAATTGGGGACAAATCAATTGACAGTCATCTGGGATGTGATTTTGGACAAAAACTAGGGTTGTTTGTTTCTTTTTCTCATATCTCGAGTTTTATTCATGGGAAAATTTTGAGACTAGGCTTAAATGACAAACATGGGAGTCTTCTTTCATTTTAATGTGGTCTTGGATCAAATGGTTTTTTTTGCAAAGAGATATGTCTGAAACTCTGGTCGGGCATCCTTATGTGACCAGCAGAGAAGTGTAGCCAAAATGGTGCAGACCCCATAACTTTTTATGGGCATCAAATTAAGGTCTAAAATTAAAGATTTAGAATCTGTACTTGCCCCTAAATTCCTCCATGGTTGGTTTGGAATCAGACCAAGTCTAGGATGCACTTCCTTCTTTAAGCCACCCCTTTGGTCTCTTAGCCCTTAAAGAAGATTTGTGAGCAGTGGAAGTTTGGAAGTGATCTAGAAACTATCCCTTTGGGAAAAGTGTTGCCCCGGGGTTAGGATCAAAAAAAAGTGACTGCCTCCATAGGTTCTTTGGGGAATTTTTCAAAAAAGAGAAAAACAGTGTCCAAAATTGACTGGTGGACATCACTGTCAAGTAGGACAGTTTGGAGTTATGAAAAGAATAGGGCCAAGTTTGTGTTTTGGTTGGGTTGTAAGATGAAAAAATGTTGTAATTGACATGTGGGAGAAGTACAAAGGCCTAGGTAAGAGACTGGTGTGGTTTTGTGTGAGGAAGGTACACTAAGTACACATGGGTGCATCACCATTGGAGAGCATGAAACAATGAACAACTCAGTGAGGAATTATGGGGATACCATGTTGATGAGTTGGTGAGTAGATTTTGAGCACTTGAAGGTGTAGGAGTCGGAGGACTTACTTTACTAGACTTTTTTTTGAAGATCAAGTCCTCTGACTCCTATTGCTTGGAGTATCCCCACCAAATCTCAACACCTTAAAGTGCTCAAAATCTACTCACCAACTCATCAATATGGTATCCCCATAACTCCTCACTAAGTTGTTCATTGTTTCATGTTCTCCAATGGTGATGCACCCAAGTGTACCCAGTGTACCTTCCTCACACAAAACCACACTAGTCTCTTACCCAGGCCTTTGGAATTCTCCCACATGTCAATTACAACATTTTGACATCTTACAACCCAACCAAAACACAAACTTGGCCCTATTCTTTTAAGATTGAAAATGGAGAAACACTAGTTATGATTAGAAACTTTGAAATGACACAAGAGAAAAGAACACTACTAAACTGGAAGCACACCTGCCTCCACTGAAATTGACTTTTTAGTAATATTTGGTATGGAGGAATGAATGAGGAACTATTCAATGAGATTATTGACTGGGTAACTTAGACAGAGTGTTGTAGACCAATAAATGGTACAAAGGAGGAAAAAGAGGAACCAGGTGTGCAAAAGGAAGTGTCAGCCTTGCTTTAAGAGATATAATCAGTTTCAACTTTCAAGCCTTAAAGGGCCGCTTTTAAGATTTGGTTAGATATGTTGAAAATCTCAGAGAGACTCGTAGAGAGATTATTGTGTGCAACCAGCTTGATCTCCTTCCTAGTGCTGAAACAAAAAGAGCAATGCACACCTCAGAAAAGAAGCAAGAAACAAAGTCTCATATTACAGTGATAACAAGAAAATTTTGTCATAGATGCATAGGCAATGGTAAGTGGTGCTTGACAACATTGGCATCAATACCATCACAAAATGAAGATACAATGATATATGGAAATTTTTTACAAGACAATGAAATTAATGGTTAGTGTTGAGCATATATACTGTTACATCAAGCTTATACTTTTTTCTAAAGTTTTCTCTCATTTTTTAGTTCACCTACTATCATGGAGAGGGAGATACAAAGCACAAATTAACATTTTTACATGGTCAATGTTGTCATGGTTAGATATTCAATGTGAAAAATGTGTCTAAGTCATCAAAACCATGATATCCATTAGAGGCACATAGGGCATGACGTAATGCAACAAAACTATGTAGAGTCAATAGGATTCACACTTCAACAACTTGACACAAGGTCAATCTTCATCTCTATTTTGTAACAACACTCACCTAAAGGAATCTCAAAAAAACCATTGCAATTCTTACCCTACCAAGGAAATAGGGACCTCTTTAATAACTGATCTCTAGGTCCTGATACAACCAAATTCCAAAGGTTTATAAATGAATTCTCCAGACTCTAACTCCTTTTATTATATGGACTGTTATTACTCACAAATTTACTGATCACAATGAGAAGTTGAGATACATTGTCTTATATTTAAAATAATTCTAGCAGGGAAATATAGTAACACTTCAAAGATAACCTCAACTAGTATGCACAACCTTCAATGGACTTACTACCTTTAAGAGAAACTCATTCACCAAAGTATTTTTATCCTACCATTCCCCTGTCTGGTCAACAACATCATAGAGAATAAAAAAAAACCCCCTTCTTGATGAAACCTTGAAATGATAACTTCATTCAATTTTTTTCTCCATACACTAGGCCTATAAAGTAATCAAGAACTTGTTGGAATAGTCCCAAGGGATAACTAAGAGGGGGGGTGAATCAGTTATCAGCTAGTTTTAATTATTATTTTTAATTAAGTATAGAGTATCATTAAGCATATACTCAATAAGATAACACAAAATAGAACACCACAATTTTGGTTACGGGGAAACCAAAATAGGTAAAAACCACGGTGGGAATTAGCACCCACAAAGAGTTGTACTTGAGTATAATGATCCCTGTTAGAAGATCTTACAACCCTATTAGGAGTTGATCTTTACAATGAAATAAGTACAGTGACCTGGTTAAGGGTCGGACACTGTTAGGAGTCTTTTACAAATAACCCTGTTAAGGGTGAGGACCCACTGTCCAAAAGCACACTACTAAAATGATGAAGGCTGCAACCTTCAGTGAAATAGATATACACTATATATGATAATGAACTATTTGAGTAGAGCTGCTATCTTGATTAGTTCCAATAAATTGTATGCACTATCTATTTCTTCACATAGATCTTTAACTAATGAATGAAATAGTTTTACTGTCCCAAAACAATCAACATTCTGTTCTATTTTTTTGTCCCTTTTCTTATCATTCACTCTTAGTGATCTCAAATTAACTACTATATGTATCTTCTCCAAAAAATATGATCACATCAGCTGTAGGAATCCCTTCAATGCTTCACTTTTTGACTAAACTAAGCACACAACATAATTAGAATCATGCAACTCAAAATGAATAGATGCATCGCTTCACATAGTCGGCTCCACCAAAATTACCCAAATGTCACTCTTTGGATGAAACATGATTAGCACCTTTGTTTAATTATCTTTGACTCATAACTAAAAGTGAATCTGAACACGCATATCCCATTGATAGGTGCAACTGAAGAATCAATAAAATTATTGACGGCTTTCTGAAAACAATCCTCTGAAACTGTGGCTGGTAAACAGAGTAACATAACTCAATTGTAACTGAACTTCTAAATCTGCATGTATGAACATGGTATAATAACTATGTCTGAAACGTAAAAACAACCAAAAAAATCTTAAACATATCCATACTAAAATGTGAATACAGTACACTACTATATACTATATGTTGTCATCAATGACAAACATATAGTCAACTATTTGCACAAAGGCAAATCTCCAACAATCTCCCCCTTTGACATTGATGGCAACATATGATTAAAAACACCATCAATCCAAAAGTGTATTCTTTCTTTTTACAATCTTCTCAATATCCTCATCAAAGGTTCCTCTTCACTTTTGCATCTCCTTTGAATATGTTTTTATCTTCATGACTGTTGGAAAAGGATTCCAAATAAAAATAAGCACAGGTACTACTCCAAAAGTAGAGTAGTCAACCACTCATCAGTCACCAAGGACTGATGCATTTACTATGAGTTCTAATCAGACTCATGAAATGGAATTACTCCTAGCTTCTTCCTGAGATACTCAAAAGTATCTTTTGATAAATATTTCATAAATATGTCTGCCAACTGATCTTTGGTTCTCACATAATCCATCTTCACTTCTCTTTCTGCAACTTTTTCTCTCAGAAAATGATATTTTATTTCTATGTTTTTTGTCTTTGCATGCATCACAAGGTTCTTTGACATGTTAATGGTCTTGGTGTTTTCACAATGAATGACAATAGGATAATTAATTTGAATTCCAAAGTCTTTAATCATCTGTTTGATCCAAACCATTGTTGAAAAATTCAATGCAGCTTCTACATACTCAGCTTCTGCTGTTGACTGAGAAATAGAGTTTTTCTTCTTGCTTGTCCAAGTAACCAACATGTCTCCATGAAATATTGCTCCTCCTAAGGTACTCTTTCTGTCATCAACACAACCTGCCCAATCTGCATCTGCGTACACATGAAGTTCTACATTTTCTGAATTAGGATACCATAAACCATAGTTTATAGTTCCCTTTAAATATCTAAATATTCTTTTTATTTCCATTAGGTGATTCTGTTTAGGTTCAGTTGCAAATCTCCCAACAATGCCAACTGCATTAGATATATCTTGTCTAGATTGAGTGAGATATATGATTTTTCTAATCATGGACTTGTAAAGTGTTTTTTTGACTGCTGTGGAGTCATCATTGTTAGAAATCTTGCTTCCTGCTATCATAGGAGTGCTTACTGGCTTGCAATCTTCCATTTTGAATGTCTTCAATATCTCCTTCACATATTTAGACTTATTTATGAATATACCTCTATCTATCTACTTTACATTTAATCCCAAAAAGTATTTTATAGGTCCAATCATGCTCATTTCAAATTCACTCTGCATCTCTTTTTCAAATTCTACACTAAGCTTGTCATTACCTCCAAAAATAAATTCATCAACAAAGATAGCAACAAGTAATAGTCATTCAGGTGTCTCTCTGATGATAAGTTGCAATCTGCTGCTCCCTTTTTGAATCCAATCTTTGTCAAGTAACCATCAAATCTCTCATACCATGCTCTTGGGGCCTGTTTAAGTCCATAGAGGGCTTTCTTTAGTCTGCATACCATGTCTGATTTTTCTGAAAGTTTGAATCCTTCAGGCTGCTCTATGTAGACTGCTTCCTTCAAGTCACTGTTCAGGAAAGCTGACTTGACATCCATCTGATATACTTTGAAGTTATTGAATGTTGTATAAGACAAAAACAACTTTATAGATTCCAGTTTACTCACAAGGGCAAATGTATCAGAATAGTCAATTCCTTCTCTCTGTGCATATCCTCTACATACCAATCTTGCTTTATTTCTTATCACTGTACCATCTTCATTCATTTTGTTCTGAATATCCACTTAGTTCCAATTATGTTCTTGTCACAAGGTCTAGGGACCAAATCCCATGTGTCATTCTTAATTATTTGATCTAATTATTCTTACATTGCATTTTTCCAATCTGAATCATTACACGCATCTTCAACACTTAATGGTTCAATTTGTGAAAGTAAACATACCTCTTCATCAACGGTTGAACCTTTTTCTCTGGATCTTGTTAAAACTTAACTGCTCTGATCATCAATGATATCTTATTTTGAATGGTATCTAGATGTGTATTTTGAGATTTTAGGTGTGACACTCTCATCTATGATCTGTGATTCTTCTTGACTTGGTTCAGGGTTATTGCATGATACGTCAATACAGTCAAACATCTCTTCAATAATTGTTTCTTTATTGATATGTCTAGGTTTATCTTCAATCATAGGTGCATATTCATAATATCTCTCTTGAATCATGAACTTCTCATCAATCTTCACATGTGCACTTTCAATGATTTTCTTCAGCCTTAAATTAAAACATCTGTAAGCTTTGCTCTTAGTAGAGTAACCAAGAAAAATACCTTCATCGCTTCTAGCATCAAATTTACCAACACCATCTCTCTTGATGTAGTACTTGCTTCCAAAGATTTTGAAGTATCTTACTGTAGGTGCATTACCAAACCAAAGTTCATAAGGGGTATGTGCACCAAGATGGGGGACCAAAAAGGTGCCAAACTTTTTTTTGGTCCCCAAAAAGCCATAAAGCGTACGCCCTATAGGGTGTGCACCCTATGGCTTTGATTTCCTGAGCCTAAGGCTTGGGAAATAAAAACCAATAGGGCGTGCACCCTTTAGGGTGTATGCCCTATGTAACATTATGAAAAATGCTTAAGGGAGGGAGGAAGAAAGCCCAACAGGCCCTGCCAGACCAATTTCAGCACTAGGCCAATACATAAAATGTAACATTTAATTATAAGTTACATTTTATGTATATACTTCCAGGATGTTTGAGAGTGGTTTCAGCTTCATAGGAGTTAAGATAAAGATTCTAGATTTTTAGGGTTTTTAGGAAATTTCAGACTTAGCCAAATTTTAGGAATCAGCACATTGTTTTGAACATGATTCTCAGTGGAATATTGATTATAATCTTAAGCCCTTGACTTGATTAAGGACACTCTATAGGGTTCTTAGTGGTTGTAATGTATCATATTGGGTCCTGAGTGGTCCTAGGTCCCCTTAGGACCCATTATGACCCCTTACGACACATTAGGGCCTCTTAAGACCCCTTAGAACATAGTAATCATTGTAGGACACACTAATGGGATCTAATGTGTACTAGTGTCTCATAAGCGGTTGTAATTGCTTCTAAGTGGTCCTAGGAACCCTTAGGACCCATTACGACCCCTTAAGACCCATTAGGACACATTATGCCTCATTAGGACCCCTTAGAAAACATTAATAGTCATAGGACCCATGAGAGAGAGAGAGAGATCCTAGGTCCCCTTAGGACCCATTACGACCCCTTAGGACACATGAGGGCCTCTTAAGACCCCTTAGAATACATTAATCATTGTAGGACACACTAATGGGATCTAATGTGTACTAGTGTCTCATAAGGGGTTTAAATGGTTTCTAAGTGGTCCTAGGAACCCTTAGGACCCATTACAACCCCTTAAGACCCATTAGGACACATTAGGCCTCATTAGGACCCCTTAGAACACAATAATAGTCATAGGAGAGAGAGAGAGAGAGAGAGAGAGAGAGAGAGAGAGGTCCCCTTAGGACCCATTATGACCCCTTTGGACACATTAGGGCCTCTT